>CM062807.1:1129973466-1130325966 GCA_031772625.1 Pinus tabuliformis
TCAACTAGAGGGCAGATTGGAACCGTGTTTAGTGATCTAGAGCAAGATCTTTGATAGAGGCAGATTGGTGTTGTTGCAAAATGGGTGTGGAATTTCCTTGATCTTGGGTCTAGAATAGAATCTTAGAATCTCTTACGCTACCAAACCAAGAATATCAACAAAAGATACTTTGCACAGCGAAAAATATAAAGCAGTAAATCACACATGCACAAGTATAGACAACTTTTTACAAAATATTGTACAAATATGTACAACCCAATCTTTGTTATATTAAACCAATCTGAATAATACAACAATCTAGGGAATACAAGATACAATGACAATCTCGCTGCAGTCTCTATGTTGTATCGCGCCTTGTCGGTCGTTCACTTTCGTTTTGCTCTCTAGCTTCCCCTTAGTCCATCAAGAGACAACACATAGAGTCTCTAGGAGGGACGCCGCCTATCACTCCCGCAAGTTTCTTCTGCTACAATGAACACGAGATGATCCAATCTGCTCTTCTAGGCTGGCCAATACTTGAACTCCAATCTTCCAATCTAACAGTCACTATCATCTATCAAAGTGTTTCACATTAGGCCTCAACCTTCACCCAACCTTCAATTGTCAAGCTCTCGTTATGACTACTTGTCAAGGGCTACTTTGGGTAGCCAACACACTGCCCTCCACCAGTCCAATGGCACCCAATACTTCACTTTGAGATCTGCTTTGAGAAGAGGCTATCAACCATCAAGACAAGCCTCCCAATTGGCTCCCACAGGTTGCTACAAACTGTCCACACTTGTACCATCCACCTAGCAACGAAACCACCTCGAAAACATCAATAAATATATACCTCTAGGATGTGCATACTGTTGTAGCATACTTTCCTGGTTAGCGCACCCAAAAGAAATGTTACAGCCTTCCAAAATAGTTGCAACAGTCCATCATTGTTTCGACCTTCCCTTCTCATTCACCTGCTCCCACATGCTAGTCCTAAGGCTAATTTCTAGCCTTGAAATAGGCCTCACGACACCTTTGTTGTGGCTCGAAATAGGGTTGCGACTTTCCTGTAATTTATTTCAGAACTCGGCCTATTAACTAATACTCTAGAGAAAGGCCTCTCCAAAAACCACGCACAAGTGCCCATATTTCTCTATTTTTGAGGTTGTCTCTTCTACACTTCAGACCCAAAACAGACCTCACAAATCACCCCTATGATCCTCAACCTTGTCTTCCTAGTGGTGCGGCTGCTTCAGATGGTTCTTCCTTGTGATTTGTTGCACATGGGATGATGTATTAGCCTCCAAACTCACCTTCTATTTATACACAATAGAAGTACTTCATTTGGACATCCACATGGGCTTGACAACCTGTCAACAAGCCTTCATCCACTAGGCCGACTTGTGCAAAACTCAACAGTGACATTCAAAAATTAATATTTCTTGATCTAGGGCTTCGATTTGAGTTATTAATGCGTTAGTTTTGTCTCGACATCCTCTATCTCCTCAAATTTTCTCATGCTCAAATACCTCATTGTTTTGGCCCAACTCCTTTGTGTGCAAAACTCCAACCTTGGGTACCAAGTGTTGAAGAAAGTGTAACTAGGTTTGGTCTTCATAACATTGTATTTATTATTTTTGTAAACAAGAAAATGAATTTATTATTATTCCTTGCTGCATGGGTTTCATGAGCAAGAGGTCTATTTATTTAGTAGATCCCATTGCCTTAGGATGTCAAAAAGTCAATGTCATGCTCTTCTTGATCCCATGTGTAATGTATACAAGTCAACATAGTGTCTAGATTAGCCCTCCAAGACAAGCACAATCCTCTTGAAGATGGCAGCAAGCAAAACAATATAAAACACAATCATATCGGCTTGCATATGAATTAAAAGGACAGTCATGTCGGCTTAATAAAGGACAATGGTTCACACTTATGTCGGCTTATTTTGTGAGGCATAACAACTATAAATACCCCTGTGAGATCACCACTAGATCACAAAACTCGGACTTTTCTACACTTTCGAATGAAGATAGAGATACAGGACTTCGGATGAGTTCAGAACTCGGAGATCACTGTAATTTCGGATAAGTACAAACTTCGAATGGGTACAGGAAGGGTCATTCTTGAATGCCTTTGTAATTTCGTGAACAATTACAGTGGAAAAGTTGCAGCCTCATCTTCCTCGGTGGTGGTAATCTTAGTATGTTTGCAATCATGATCTTAGTCCAAGGAAAGTAGTGACAATCTCGGTGTTGCAGTAATAATGAAGATCTCAGCCTACTAACATCGTGAAGCAGCCTCACTATCTCAGCATATTTAGAGAAGGATCCTGAAATGATCTTGGTGTCATGGTGAAGGTATTAATGAAGGAGTGGCATTGATCTCAAAAGTGCAGCAATATTCTCGGTGAAGGTACAACAAAGTGTCAAGATCTCAGTGATACAATGACGTTGACTTCAG
Organism: Pinus tabuliformis; assembly: GCA_031772625.1. NCBI lineage: Eukaryota > Viridiplantae > Streptophyta > Pinopsida > Pinales > Pinaceae > Pinus > Pinus tabuliformis. Next base: position 1,129,975,909 of record CM062807.1, read on the forward strand.
TGCAGCAGCAATGTTGATTTTGTAGCAGTGATGATGATCTCAACTATGATGAAGAAGAGGATTGGTGTCTTGGCCTTGGAGTGGCATAGTAGGTCAAGGGTCATGGTCTTGGTATTCTTCAATTGGAATCTCTATAAGAAGAATTTTGTGCGGGTTTTCCTCTCCAAGAGGGAGAGGTTTTGGCCCTAGCAGAAAGCCAAACATCTTGTGTTCTTGTCTCTTTGTTTTTGATAGCTATTTGATGAACTAATGAAGACACACACTAATAATAACAAGTGAATATTGGAATAAGAAGAATAAGTTGAAACACCTCACAAATAGTTATCATAACTAGAAGAATCTCATTAACTCTACATTTCCCTAGATTCTTCAACACCAAGCCCACAAATGACTTTTTTGGCGCTTCACCCTCCAAACCCCGAACCCTAGGGCTTGCAGTACTTCCCGAGCTACTAAAAAATAAACACTCTCTCTTAGCGATGGAGGTACTTCCAAGACTAGGAAGTAACTCATCACCATCATCACTACTCACAACACTCGCCCAACTCTTGGCTCTCACCACTGCAACAATCCCTATAGTATGAACTACGCCTCTTTCGGATGAGTCGCTTGTGAAAATTTCTGAATCTACACATGAGAAATCCTACTGCAATCACTGGTTTATCATCTTGTACTTGTTTTTACATTCAACAAGTTATATAATTATTTAAACAATGATGAAAAACACTATTGCAGGCTACACTAACATATAGATCATAAACTGAAATAGATATGAGACAAACACACAAGGGACACCGTTATTTTTGGACAATATATCCCTGGAAAAACCCAATGCAGGAAAATCGGTGCAATAGCTCTGAGGGTTTTCTATTATTAAGCAGTGGTTCTGAATACAACTATGGAAGCCTTGTCAGCAATCCAGTTACAAAGAAAAATACACTGGCAAAACCCTTAGTGAGATTACCTCACATCACCCAGCAAAATCCCAACGATCCAGCAATTGAACTGACTATCCCTGGCTACAACTGCGCTGCCCCTTCGCAGTAGCTGCGTGGAGCTCTCTTAGGCTCTGTGTCAGCTCTGCACTGGTCTCACTACCTCCTAGAGCTCTAACGTCAACCTTCCCGGCTGATCCTGCTGCTCCCTGACAAATTTCAGACTTCTGCAGGAGGTCAGTTGATCCTCTGTGTTAGCACTGCGTGGGCCCTCCTGGTCCAACATCAGTCCTCCTTGGTCTGTGTTGCTTCCTTTGGTGTATCTTTGCCTCTCTTTGCTGAGTATTCGGGGTTCCGCAGAAAATCCTCCACCCTAACTATCCCTTCCCCTCTGCTGCAACTCAGATCACCAATTCGATTTTCTCAGCAAACCTCGCCGCAGAAAAATCGAACTGATTGATCAATATGGTGTATCTCCAACTGACCCTCAAGCCTCCTCTTATACTTTTCCTATTGATGAATCAACGGCTGAGATTAAGTCCCTAATCAACGGCTAAGATTAAAACAGACTTGATCCTCGTCACTTAGAAGCTTCTCACCCATATTTTTATTAATACCCATTAATATTTTTATTTTCCTAAGTTTAGACTTAGGAACCCCATTAAAAATATTAATTATTTTAATAACTCCTCATCCAAGTGGAATTTCTCCAAACGATTTCTGGGTCTTGGAGATCTCATGTGTTCTAGCCCCTCCAGAAAATTTCGGAGCTAGAGCACATCCGATGCTACCCAAAATCAACATCGCTATCACTGGAAGCATCTTACTTATTTTTCTCCTATATTGCTTTCCAATCCCTCCATGATTCCTTCTTAGCAAATGTGGAAGCACCCTTGCTTCCCACTGACTACATGCTATTCTTGGGCTGCAAAGTTACCCTTTGAATCTGCAAGCTCCCGCTAGAACTCAACTCCTTCTGAGCCTCTGGAACTTGGACCTTCTTCTCTGGAACCTATCCCTGTACCTATGAAACCTGCAACTGCTTCTTTGGAACCTGCACCTGCAACTGCTTCTCTGGAACCTGCACCTGCTCCTTCTACTTGTTCCTCCCATGATCCATAGGCTTGCCCATCAACCTGTATAGACCATGCTCTCTAACTCCAAGTACAATACCCGCGGAGCTAGAGTCTCTGGGTTTGAGTCTTTCCTTCCCATCTTGGAACAAGACCTCAAACCCCTTCTTCTCGATCATCAAGACAAATATCATGCTATATATAAGTTCTAGTACAAACGATATATCCTAGACCTGCATCACCCATCCTGTCTCCATCTTGAATGGCATAACTCCCAATCCTCGGATCTCCTTCTAAATCTTGTCACCCAGCACCATGTGCAACTTCGAGTCCCATTCAACTAGATTCTTGAAAGCCTCCTATGACCTTGTAATATGTTTCGACGCACCACTATCCACGTACCATCCATCCTCATCGATAGTACCCTGCAAGAAATGAGAGATCACAGAAAAGTCCTCCTCCAATATTTTGGTGAGAGCATCTATCTCAACAGCAGTGCTAACACCAGTGACCCGCTTCCCTTTCTTCTTTTGGTCATCTCCCTTCTTCTTCATCAGACATCTCAACAATAATTGACCCATCTCGCCATAGTTGAAAACCTTGACTTTACTCAAGTCATTATTTTTCTTACCCTTCATTTGTATTGCAAGTGCCATGTCATCATCTGAAACCCTCTTCTTCAGATGAAGATCCTCATCTCGCAACTCTTCTTAGATCGCAATTTTCCTAGATCCTGAATCTTCGAAAATGGTATGATCGAGATCTCTTCATGTGATGGGAAGCATGTTGACAAGCTAGTTTCTTCATTGGATCGTGATGTTTCATAATAGAGGTTGGAGGGACGTGCACGAGTTGCGTTTGATACAGGAGGATGAGTACTTATAGGACTAGTTTGGGGAGATGATGGCTTGTGTTTGACCGCAACTTGGACTGACCTTGTAGGACACAAGATAAGTAGCAGGTTGAGTCACTGTAGATCATGTAGACTCATAAGGAGTCTAGCTTCAGAGGGAGCAGCCCTATGGAAGTATTGAGGTTCTTAAGTTTAGATGAGATGAGGCAGAGGCACTATCGAGATGGCGTGATTCATTCTACAAAGTATGTTGCAATGGTGAATGCCAGATGGGCTAGTGTCGCCTGTGATGATGATGGAGACTTCATGGAGTTGAAAGTAACTCCCTCCCTAAGAGGGAGTGTTGAGATTTGTAGCTTGGGATGTACTCCAAACCCTAGCCTATAGGGTTGTGGAGAAATTGGCATCACAAGGTCTCTTTGCTAAGAACCCAAGTGTGAGGGTTTTGCAGCCAAAGGAGTTGGTGTTGATTTCTGGTAGCATCGGATGTGCTCTAAGTGTCAAAATTTGTAGGGAGGCTTAGACACATGCATTCTCCAATACCCAGAAACTGTTTTGGGAAATTCCATCCAGAGACAGTTTTATTAAAATAATTAATTATTTTTAATGGGACTCTAAGTCTAAACTTCAGAAATTAAAATAATTAAAGGGTATTAATCTAACCGTGGGTGTAACTTCTAGAAGAAGACAAGGATCAAGCCAAAATGATCTAAGCCATTGATTAGAAGTTAATTTGGGTTGTTGGTTTTCCAATAGTAAGATATAAGAAGAGGCTTGAGGGGCACTTGGAGAACAAACAGAGGGGAGATCAAAAGTTCGATTTTATGAAGCAGAGTGGCTGCCAAAGAGAATTTCGATAGTGATCAATGGCAGTGACGGCTAGGGATAGTATCTGACTAGAAATATTTCCCAGACGGAGAAGATTCAGCAGAGAAGAGAGAGAGATCCAACAGAGACAGCTCAGAGCTAGAGAGGCTGATGTAGACCCACGTAAGGCCACGCAGAAGCAAAGAGGGAATCCAAAAATTTGCTGAAGTAATTGATTGTAGACGCTGGAAGTTAGGGTGTGAGACCGGGAGGTAAAAATCGAAGTTCTTGGGCAACAAATCGATCAGCTGAAGGAGTAACGTTGTCCCCAGAGGGTGTGACGCTGGGCTGACATAATGACTGCGTAGAGGCAGCTCAGAGGGAGCTAGGGGCAATTCATTTAGTTGTTGGATCAGCCAGGATTTATAGTGATAGTGTGAGGTAACTTCACTTATCTCTCTGTCAGTGATATTATTTGTAACTAGATTTTTGGGAAGGTATACGGAGATTATATTCAGAAATTACTACTGCTTAATAATAAAACCCTCAGTTGCTACACCGGTTTTCACACACTGGGTTTTTCCGGGGACATTTGTCCAAAAATAACAATGTAGATGTGGTGTATTTATTTCTTGTTTCTACATTTTATTTAAATGGTGAAGGCTGCAGTGTATTCGTTTCAGTGTTTACTGTAGGAAACAATAAATAATTTTGTTCAGTAATTAACAAATAGGAGAAACGTAATCAGTTGCTATAGTAGGAATTTGGGCATCCAAATTTTCACATGGTATCAGAGGTGCGAGTGAAAAAAGAGAACAGTGTCGGAAGAGCCCAGTGCTGAAGGAGGAAGGGAATTCGAAATTCCTATAGAGGCAGCAATTCGAATCCCCAGAGGGATTGTGCAGCTCAGGCTAGGAGGGCTAGATTTTCGTGGTAAATCTCTCTCTAAGTGAGTCGATAGAGAGGTAGGATTTCTAAATCGAAATATGTTAGCGACAGAGGGAGTAGCGCAGCAAAAGATTTAGCGAAGAGGAGTTCCTGATGTGACGTAGTTTTTTGCAGGCAGATGCTGGGAAGAAAGACGTCAAAAGGAAGAAGAGACACTTGAGGGAATTTCTTCCTCAGAGAATTCCTAGCCAAGGAATTTGAATTCTCATTTGCTGAGTAGCAGTAGGAGAGAGGAGGTCATTCGACTTTTTCAATTGGTAGAGATGGTAGCCAGTGGATTGAGAGATCAGGATAGGTTGGATGGTGTTTCCAACTATGTGATTGAGAAGGCAAGGATGTCATGCCTTTTGGATGAGCATTTTCTCAAAGTCTACGTCAACAGCGTGGTGGCTGAGCTCGCGGATCCACACCCGCTCAAGAAGTACAAAGGGAGAAATGGCGAAGACAAAAAGAATGATCCTCGATGGAGTGAAGGATCATATAGTCTGTCACATCATTGGCAGAGACATTGCCAAGGAGATGTGGGATGCATTGTCGATGCTATATCAAGGATCTTTTGAGCAATGGAATATGTACTTAGAGCAGAAGATGAGATCTCTGCAGATGCAGAAGGGGGAATGCATTGATTCGTTCCTCACTAAGCTTCAGGAGACCCAAGATGAGTTGGCAGCTGTGGGGTCAACACCTCAAGGTTCTGATATGGTAAGACTGGCCCTAAATTCAGTATTTGAGGAGTGGCAAGTCTTTGTCCAAAGCATCCTGGGCAGGGTGACTTTGCCAAACTAGGATGAAATGTGGGTAGCTCTTAAGAAAGAGGAGTTGAGGAGAGACTTGGTCAAGTGTAAACTTGACGGAAGCAGCAACAGTGGGTCGAAGCCCAAGGAGGAGGAAGAGAATGCATCCCTCGCATCCAAGGGGTAGTAGGAGCAGCGGAAGAAGAAGAAAGATGTTTCGAAGATCAAATGCTTTAGGTGTGGTGAATTTGGTCACTATGCAACACAGTGTCCTCTCGGGAAGAAGGACAAAGATGAGAAGCATGATCCGAAGGTTGCAGTCGCAAAGATCAAGGAGGAGGAGTTCACCATGACATCCCAGGAATCTCCAGGAGGGAGGTGGGGTGATTTAGAGTTGTAGTTCGAAAGGACTGCAGACAGGCAAGATCCTTGAGGAGCCCACATCTCAGATCAATTCCTTGCTATGAGAGCCCAGATCAGTAGTAGCAGGATGGACTAGTGTCAGCTGGTGCAGAGGAGTGACAGAGTGACAGTTGCAGTGGCTAGTAGCGCCAGGGATTGAGCAGCGCAGAGCAAAGTTGGCAACAGTGCATATGGCACAAAGAAGAGGTCAGCGGCAATGCAAAGGCTTTAGAGGGTTAGCGCAGAGACTAGCAGCAATTAAAACTCCAGCAACAAGATACATCATACTGAACACCAATTCAATAATTTGGGATGCTTTTCCGTTTCTGATGTAGTAGCAGCAACAATTGGAGAAGTTTGTAGTGTAGATGCAGTAATTGGGCAGTGGTAGTGCCACAAGCAACATATGCAGAATTGAGGAGTTGTAGTATGAATGCAGTGTTGTCAGTGGTAGGGTCAGCAGCAGTATATATGCAGCGTTTGCATAGTCGTTGGTGGACAGTATCTGAGACATCAACAGTGCAGAAGGAGATGTTACAGAACAGAGTGATGCTTCAACAGGATGCATTTCTAGAGCATATTCCTTGCTAAGAGGGAGTGTTTATTTCTAGTAGCATCAGATGTGCTCTAAGTCTCAAAATTTGTAGGGAGGCTTAGACACATGCATTCTCCAATACCAGGAAACCATTTTGGGAAATTCCACTCGGAGGTAGTTTTATTAAAATAATTAATTATTTTTAATGGGACCCTGAGTCTAAACTTAGGAAATTAAAATAATTAAAGGGTATTAAACTAACTGCGAGTGTAACTTCTAGAAGAAGATGACGATCAAGCCAAAATGATATAAGCCATTGATTAGAAGTTAATTTGGGCTGTTGGTTGTACAATAGTAAGATATAAGAAGAGGCTTGAGGGGCACTTGGAGAACAAACGAAGGGGAGATCAGAAGTTCAATTTTCTAAAGCAAAGCAACTACCAAAGAGATTTTTGATAGTGATCTTTTGCAGTGAGGGGCAGGAATAGTATTCGAAGGGAAATCTTTCCTAGTCAGAGAATACTCAAAAGAGAAGAGAGAGAGAGAGATCCAGTAGAGACAACGTAGAGCTAGATAGGTTGATGCAGAGCCACACAGAGTCAGCTTAGATGCCAAGAGGGAATCCAAAAATTTGCTGAAGGAATCGATTGCAGAAGTTGGAAGCCAGGGTGTGAGACCGGGAGGTGGAAATCAAAGTTCTCGAGCAACAAATCGATCAGCTGAAGTGGTGACGCTATCCCTAGAGGGTGTGACACTAGGTTGACCCAGTGACTGTGCAGAGGCAGCTCAAAGGCATCCAGGGGCAGTTCATTCAGTGGTTGGACCAGCCAAGATTTCAGTGATAGTGTGAGGTAACATCACTTATCTCTTTGTCAGTAATATTCTTTGTAACTGGATTGTCAGGAAGGCATCTAGAGATTGTATTCAGAAATTACTACTGCTTAATAATAAAACCCTCAGCTGCTGCACCGGTTTTCCCACAATGGGTTTTTCCGAGGATATTTGTCCAAAAATAAATGTGTAGATGTCTTGTATTTCTTTCTTGTTTTCGAATTTTATTATAACGGTGAAGGCTGCAGTGTATTTGTTTCAATGTTTACTGTAGGAAACAATAAATAATTTTGTTCAGTAATTAACAAATAGGAGAAAAGTGATCAGTTGCTGTAGTAGGAATCTGGGCATCTAAATTTTCACATGGTATGAGAGGTGCAAGTGAAACAAGCGAATAGTGCTGGAAGAACCCAGTGTTGAAGGAGGAAGGGAATTCGAAAGTCTTACAGAGGCAACAATTCAAATCCCTAGAGGGATTGCGCAGCTTGGGATAAGAGAGCTAGATTTTCGTGGTAAATCTCTTTCTGAGTGAGGCAACAAAGAGGCAGTATTTTACAATCGGAATCTATCAGCAGCAGAGGGAGTAGTGCAGCAAAAGCCTCAGCGAAGAGGGGTTCCCGATGTGACAGTTTTCTACAGGCAGTTGTTGGGTAGAAAGATGTCAAAAGGAAGAAGAGACACTTGAGGGAATTTCTTCCTCAGAGAATTCCTAGCTAAGGAATTTGAATTCTCATTTGTGAAGCAGCAGCAGGAGAGAGGAGGTCATTCTAATTTTTCGATTGGCAGAGATGGCAGCCAATGGATTGAAAGATCAGGATAGGTTGGATGGTGCATCCAACTATGTGATCTAAAAGGCAAGGATGCCATGCCTTTAGGATGAGCATTTTCTCAAAGTTTACATCGACAGCGTGGTGGCTAAGCCTGCGGATCTAGATCCGCTCAAGAAGTTAAAGGGAGAAATGGCAAAGACCAAAATAATTTGACGGAGTGAAGGGTCATATAGCCTGTCACATCTGGCAGAGACACTACCAAGGAGATGTGGGATACATTGTCAATGTTGTATCAAGGATCTTCCGAGCAACGAAAGATGTACTTAGAGCAGAAGATGAGATCTTTGCAGATGCAGAAGGGGGAACGCATTGATCCGTTCCTCACTAAGCTTCAGGAGACCTGAGATAAGCTCGAAGTTGTGGGGTTGACACCTCAAGGTTCCGATATGGTAAGAATGGTCCTAAATTCAGTATCTGAGGAGTGGCAAGTCTTTGTCTAGAGCATCCTGGGCAGGGCGACTTTGTCAAACTGGGATGAAATGTGGGCAAATCTTAAGCAAGAGGATCCGAGGATAGACTTGGTCAAGTGTAAACTTGACGGAAGCAACAACAATGTGTCAAAGCCCAAGGAGGAGGAAGAGAATGCAACCCTCACATCCAAGGGGCAAAAAGAGCAGCAACAGAAGAAGAAAGATGTTTCGAAGATCAAATAATTAAGGTATGGTGAATTCGGTCACTACGCAACACAGTGTCTTCTCAGGAAGAAGGACCAAGATGAGAAGCATGATCCGAAGGTTGCAACCGCGAAGATCAAGGAGGATTTCACCATGACAACAAGGCATCTCTAGAAGGGAGGTGGGGTACTTTAGAGTTTTAGTTCAAAAGGACTGAAGATGGGAAGCATCCTCGAGGAGCCCCCCTCTCTAATCAATTCCTTGCTACGAGAGCCCAGATTAGTAGTAGCAGGATGGACTAGTGTCAGTTGGTGTAGAGGAGTGCTGAAGTGACAATTGCAGTGGCTAGTAGCGCCAGAGACTGAGCAACGCAGAGCAGAGTTGGCAGCAGTGCAGATGCCACAGAGTAGAGATCATCAACAACACAGAGGCTTCAGACGGTCAGCGCAGAGTCTAGCAGCAGTCAAAACTCCAGCAATGAGATACATCATACTGAACACTAGTTCAGTGATTTGGGATGCTTTTCTGTTGCTGATGCAATAGCAACTGCAATTGGAGAAGGTTGCAGTGCAGATGTAGTAATTGACAGTGGCAATGCCAACAGCAGCACAAATGCAGAATTGAGAAGGAGTTGCAGTACGGATGTAGTGTTGACAGTGGCAGGGCCAGCACCAGTATAGATGTAGCATTTGTGCAGTAGTTGGAGGACAGTATGTCAGACATCAACAGTGCAAAAGGAGATGTTACAGAACAGAGTGATGCTTCAGCAAGATGCATTGCTAGAGCACATTCCTCGCTAAGAGGGAGTGTTGATTTTTTGTAGCATCAAATGTGCTCTAAGTCTCAATATTTGCAAGGAGGCTTAGACACATGCATTCTCTAATACCGAAAATCCGTTTTGGAAAATTCCACCCAGAGATATTTTTATTAAATAATTAATTATTTTTAATGGGACCTTAAGTCTAAACTTAGGAAATTAAAATAATTAAAAGGTATTAATCTAACTGCAAGTGTAACTGCTAGAAGAAGACGAATATCAAGCCAAAATGATCTAAGCCATTGATTAGAATTTAATTTGGGCCGTTGGTTGTCCAACAGTAAGATATAAGAAGAGGTTTGAGGGCCACTTGGAGAACAAATAGAGGGGAGATCAGAAGTTTGATTTTCTAAAACAGAGCAGCTGCCGAAGAGATTTTCGATAGTGATCTTTTGCAATGAGGGGCAGGGATAGTGTCCGAAGGGAAATCTTTCTCGGTCAGAGAATCTCAAAAGGGAAGAGAGAGAGATCCAACAGAGACAGCGCAAATCTAGAGAGGCCGACATAGAGCCACGCAGAGTCAACGCAGAAGCCAAGAGGGAATCCAAAAATTTGCTAAAGGAATCAATTGCAGAAGCCAGAAGCCGGGGTGTTAGACGAGAGGTGAAAATCAAAGTTCTTGGGTAGCAAATCGATCAGTTGAAGGGGTGACGTTTTCCCCGGAGGGTGTGATGCTGGGCTGACGTAGTGACTGCAGAGGCAGCTAGGGGCAGTTCATTCAATGGTTGGATTAGCCAGGATTTCCAGTAATAGTGTGAGGTAACCTCACTTATCTCTCTGCCAGTGATTTTCTCTGTAACTGGATTGCTGGGAAGGCATCCAAAGATTGTATTCAAAAATTACTATTGCTTAATAATAAAACTCTTAGCTCTTTCACCGGTTTTCCCACATTGGGTTTTCCAGGGACATTTGTCCAAAAATAATTGTGTAGATGTGTTGTATTTCTTTCTTGTTCAGTTTCTTGTTTCCACATTTTATTTAAATGGTGAAGGTTGCAGTGTATTCATTTCAGTGTTTATTGTATGAAATAGTAAATAATTTTCTTCAGTAATTAACGAATTGGAGAAAAGTAATCAATTGTTGCAGTAGGAATTTGGGCATCCAAATTTTCACAATTGGTCCAAAACCAAGAAGAGAATTGGACACTTTGCACTTGGAGATTGTAGGGCACCCTTAAAGGAGCAAAGGGCTACTTGAAGCACCAGGAGAGGCCTTGTGGATTGAGAGAAAATATTTTTTATGTGTTTCAAGAGGGAAATTTGTCTTAATATTCAAGTCATCCTTAGTTGTATAGACCCCTCTTGAATTGACAAGACAACACCCATGGAAACACATAAATAGAAGATGTTTGGAGGTTCATTTGACACATCCAAAGTGTCAAAAATCACAAGATCTCTCTCTGAAGGCAGCCGCAGCTCTAAGAGGCAAAGCGAAGTAGGAAAGAGGATTGTTTGGGTTAATTTCTCAAGTTTGTTTGAGCCGCATTAGGAGTAGAAGAAACCAACGAGGAGGAAGGAGTATTTCTATGTTGAAATTTGTGGTAAATTATCCTTGAGAACAAGCCACATACTTCAGAAGGGGTCTGAGCTCCTGTATGTGCCTTTTTTAGGGCCAAAAAGGTGTCTTAAGGACTAATGAAGGGACTAATTAGTTAGAAGAAGGATAGCCACAGACTTTGGAGTAGAAGAAGCTGAGTTGGAAGGGTTGTAAGTTGTAACAGTAGTTACATAATGCCCTAACCAGAGGTTTGAAAGGAAGGACACAGAACCAAGAACAAGAAGGCCAACAGAGAGTTGAGAAACAAGGTATGTTTAGACTTCTTGTTGTGGTGTTTTGCTAGTGGTGGATAGTAGTACCAAGTTTGGACAAGTTGTTGAAGGTCATCTTAAGGTTGTGTTGACGGTGCTGGACCCACAAAGATTCAGGGGATCTCCCTGGTATGAAGTCCCAACTAGACCTCACACCATTTGGTGTAGGAGTCCCATCTAGTACAATGGCCTGATTGCCATTATCTTAGAGATTTTCCTTAGCTCTTGTTGTTCAGCACATGAGAGTGTTATGCTTGTATCTTCAAAAAGCGAGGTGAGTATGCCTGGTGAGTGCATAATGTAACTTGTGTCTGGGTTCTCTTACTATAAAGGGAGAGAGTAAAAGTGAGCCTCTAGATGAGAGGTAGTAGTACCACCCAGGGAGAGACACATGCGAACCAACAAGGGTCTGACCAGCATCCAGTGGAATAGTCCACAACGAATGCAGCAGTCGTTAAAACCAAAGTGCAAGGGAAAACACGTGCACCATCCAATAGAGTAGTCCACACGGAGGTGATGGTTGTTATAACCAATAAACAAGAATGGTTTGTCTAATGTCCAGCGGAGTAGTCCACACATATGAGACAACAATGATAAACAATACAACACATCTTCAACAATGTAAGTACTAAAATAACCAAAGTAGTTCAACTATCTTAGTATAGGTTAAGAAAACATGCATTACAAATGTTTAAAGAGTAATCTTAAAAACATCTACAAAACATGTGTGAAAACATGTTGGCCTTAACAAGCTTCCGAATTAAGCAAAAGTCTCAAGACACATCTGTACACCATACATCACTAGTCCCATTAGTGGGACATTGGAGCCACTCCTCACTCCTCAAAGAACAGACTACAAACTCTCAAGGTTATGTGGGAGGAGCCAAGGTGAAAAGTCCTTTCTCATACAATGGGAGGGGTATATATAGCCAAGGGTGATGCTTGACCCTTGTGACTCTTGGACTACCCTCATGACTGTTCAACTTCCCATGACTTTTCAACTAACATGACTCTTCGACTTCTGTGTGCGTCCATTGGACTTCACTTTACATTACATTTAGTTACAACGGATATGGCCCATAATGGTGATGTGGCCGAGACAACTCATGACACAACTCGACATGACACTGCTAACATGTATTGGCTAACTATGGTGTCCATGTCAAGTTGTTGCGCTACTGAGTGATGGATGTACTCTTGGTGTGCTTTGTCTTCTCCTCCGCATGGCATAGTGTTGCAGGGTCTTTGATGGTCTTGGTCTTGCTTAATGGTTCAATGCATGTGTTCCTTTTTCTTGTTGCTTGATATGTTTGGTACGTTCATCCAACTGCAAGCAAGTCTTCTAGCATGTGCGCTCCTTCTTCATCCCATTCGTCGTCTCACCATGATCTACCAGTGTACCTGTTCCTGCAATTCACTCATGACGGGACAACATCAAATCCAAAACCTCCTAGTCTAGCATGATGCATTGTTCTCGTGTTCCGGGTGACAGGGAGGGAGGACAACTCACTGAGACAGCGCAGAGTGTAACTCAGGTTGGAATGAGGCATTCCAGGAGGACAACCTGCACTATCGGGAAAAATTGCGCAGTGATCACTAGGAGGCAGGATTGCGCAGTGAAAGTCACCAGTGTCAATTGCAAGGTGGGACCCAGAAGGGAGACACCTTTGCGTAGTTTTCTGAGGGAAGACAAATCGGGGCTACAGAGGGACTGTTGGGTAGTTTTGCACAAATTCCGGAAAGAAGACAGAGCAGGGCTGCAGAGGGACCTGCTGAAAATGACTACGCAATTTCTGGGAAAAATGCAGGATACGCAGCAGGGGAACTGCCAGACATGTTTGTGCAATTTCTGGAGTCAGGGCAGAGCAAGGCAGCAAGGGTCAGCTAGGAAGCTCTGTGCAATTTTTGGGTACAGTGCAAAGAAAGGCCACAGATGACTAGCTGGGCATGTCTATGCAATTTTGGGGAACACTGCTGTTAAAATTGGCAACTAGGCCAAACTCCATGTGGGTCAGCTTATTTATGGTAGCTGATATTTTTATTGGATCCCTCTCATCGAGAGGTGTAGGATCGATCTAAAGATCATCAGATTCCGATAAGTATTTATGGAGATATGAATTTGTTTTGATTATGAAATTATTATCAAGTCAACCAACAACTTGAGTAGGCTCAGAAGCCCAATAGTCATGCCTATTCATCATCTACGCTTTAGTATAAATTGGTAAGGACTTGAAGTCATTTGGACAACTATTCTTGGTGTGATCTCCTCCTCTCCACGTCTTGGGTTTTTGGTGCAGGAGAGAGACATCAAGGGTTATACGCTGGCCTACAAGTGAAGCCCTAAATTACAGTCATGAGAGACATTAAGACACAGATGAAGGGAGAGGATTCCAGCCGCAGTTAAGGGAGATCTTACCTACCCTAAACGCAATGATGAAGGCCTTATACGCAGCCCTAAACTACAACCATGAGAAGCTCTAAATGCTGTAAGGTAAAAACTAATTAATGGCCTGAACCTGCTGTCTATTACGTAGTCACAAAGAGGCATAGCCGCAGTAGGAAGGAGCCCTACCACAGGTTCTACTACGCAGCTATAGAAGATCTTCATACAACCCTATATCCGCAGTTGAATACGCTGTACAGAGGAGGGCTAAATGCAGTCACAAGAGCCCTCGTCTATCCGCTGTTAAGGAGCCCTAATCCGCCACACTCAAGAAGATTTATACGCAGACCTATATGCTACCTGAAGAAGCTTCAAACGCTGTCATGAAAAGGTATTAGAGCTACTGTTAATATGCAACCCTAAGAGACCTATTATCACATTGCTGTAGGTGACAGCGTAGCCTATTCAAGGACTGTTTGGGCATGATAGGACTGTGTGCAAGGAAGCTGATGACAACATGTTTGTGTAGAGGATACTAGAACTATAGCCTAGCTGCTTTGCTAGGCTGCAAGCCATAGCAAGCAGCTAAGGCTAATATGTATATGAACTAAATAATGGAGCAGCAGAAGGATAGCAAGGGCAGCATGATGATGAATGAGATCATGAGCATGGGCAGCTTGATGATGAATAAGACCATGGAAGATGCAACATGATGAGCAGCATGAATATGAGAGAAGCTCAGTCATCAAGGTTCAACACATGTGACAGTACAGCATGGTGTCACACGGTTATGTGTAGCAAATGGACGAAAGGCAGCACTCTGATAGGTGAAGGAGTCACCTTAGAGAATCATTTGAAGAAATATGTCTTCAACTGATCTCATGCAGATATCAAAAGTCAAAGTGTTGAATTCTATTGTAAATGTACTATCTCTCTCTCTCTCTTTCTCTGCTGAACTTTGAAGAACATAAAAGAAGAATTGATCAAGGGTTTCCCCACATTGTGGGGTTTTTCCCTGGCTAGCGCCACATCTTGTGTCCTCTTGTCTTGGCTTGTCTTCTGTGATTTATATTTATGTTCTATCTGCAGTTTAGCTTAATGCTGATGTGATTGCTGACTGTGAAAATTTAAATAAATTGCTTTAGCATAGAACATACCTAAAATTAACATGGTATGAGAGCTGAGGCGAAGACAATGCTCAAGCAAGAGTGAAAGAGCAGTCACCAAAGACAATTGGGACAAGGACAAAAGGATCAATGGGTTACTCATCCCTCTTCAAATTCACCGAGGGTGAAGTGGAAGCAGAGAATATTATCAAAATGACGCAGCAGAAGTTTCTGATGGCCTTCGTAAAGATCACTTCATTGGGAAGTACGGATCTAAGGGTGGAAGAAAAGGCAGATGCCTTGGTTGCAATAAGTTTGGCCATCATACGAAGGAGTGTCCGAATGGCAGAGACACATCTCTTAATGAAGATAACAATCATTCCAGGGACATCTTCAATGATCAAAGGAATGACTAGTAATGCAGGTCATCAAGGAAATGGTCGACTCTTCAAAGAAAGCAAGGAACCCCAGAATCTCTTTTATGTATCTGATCGCAAGAAGAACCTGGTGTCCATCTCGGAAATGGAAGTCAAAGACGTTTTGAGTTCAGGGTTGTATCAAGTTACAGGAAGTCCACTAGGGACCATGTCCATTAACACAGCACCGGAGGTCTGTGAGTCAGATGGCAACAGAGATGTCTGAATTCAAAAAGAGCATGAAGGTACATGTCTAAGATGTACTGAAGGAAAATCTTACAAGGGGACCATTCCCCTCATGTAGTAGGTCCATAGGTTTGGAACAACCCGTGGAGTTTGAGATTCATGAACAGGAATCTCATGTATACAGGTGGAAGAAAGCCCTCTATGGCTTGAAGCAAAACACCTCGGGAGTAGTATGAGAGGATTGATAGTTGTTTGATGAAGTTGAGATTCACTAGGAGTGAAACTAATCCAAACCATTACCCGAAGGTTGTGGATGATAGACCTCTCATACTGGCACCTTATGCAGACGAACTATTTTTGACAGGTGCAGACCCTCTCATTTGCATAAGTAAGAGGGAATTGGATTCCGGACATATGTTTTGCAGTTAGCATGGTGAGCTCATATGTGGTTGAGCCTCACTGGATTGGTGCCAAGAATCTTTTGAGATATCTTCGGGGCACAATATCTCATGGATTGAGATACACTGTCGGAAATATGAAAACTTCATGATTATTCGAATGCTAACTGGGCAGGCAGTATGCAGGATCACTAGAGAACTTTTCAGCACTGGTTCTCTTTGGATTTTGCTTCGATATCATGGATGAGCAGGAAGCAGAAGTCAGTTGTTATAAGTACCGCCGAGACGAGATACATAACTACGAGTATGACCTCGTATGAAGTTGCCTAGTTGTGGAAACTATTTAGTAAGTACACATGATGAATACCACTGTGATTCTCTGTGACAACCAGAGGTGGGATTCGATTATTGAGGAATCCCGTATTCAATGATTGCTCCAGCAGATAGACATCAGATACTGCCTTATCTGAGCTATGGTAAGTCGATGAGCAAGGAGGCTCCATCGCACTAACATGATGTACAGGTGGCTACACTTTGTCAAAGCCCCGGGGGAAAGATCAAATCTGTGATTTTCCCGAACGACTTGGAGTCGTCGAGAGACCCTTGTAAAAGGGTCCTACATGTTGCATACATTGAGCTCTGGGAGCTCTGGGGGCTTGCGGTTCTTACTGGAGCAACATACGACCACAGGGTGACTCACCCTCCCCTAGTGGTGTGCACTGGGACAAGATAATTCGCTCTCTTGTGGGACAGGATGATTTGCTCTCATGTGGACAGGATGATTCGCTCTCCTGTGAACAAGATGATTTGCTCTCTTATGGGACAGGATGATTCGCTCTCCTTTGTAGCAGGATGATTAGTTCCCCTGTGAGGTCTGGATGATGTGTTATCCATCACGATTGTGTAGCAGGATGATTAGTTCTCCTATGAGGACAGGATTGATTAAGTTCTCCTGTCGAGGCATCCTACCCATGTAGTCTGGGACTCATGGGAAGTACCTCTCATCTGATCAATGAGCATGAAATGAGGATAGGGACCATCGTAGTACCGATGGATGCATCGTTGTATCTACCGTACTCCCTATGCTAGGATGACCTTCATTGATCTGGGATCAATGATATTGGTCTAGGACCAGTTGTAGGAGTTGTACCTACTATGACATTGACTTCGGGTTGGTTGAGATTGGTCTGGGACCAGTGGTACATACTCTGAGACTGACTTCAGGTTAGTGGAGGATTGGTTTGGGACCAGTGAGAATGTACATACTATGACGTTGACTTCGGGTCGATTGAGACTGGTTTGGGACTAGTGGTACACACTCTGAGACTGATGATACTAGTCTGGGACCAGTTGTAGGAATTGTACCTACTATGACACTGACTTCGGGTCGGTTGAGGCTGGTTTGGGACCAGTGGTACATACTCTAAGACTGACTTTGGGTCAGTGGAGGATTGGTCTGGGACCAGTGAGAGTGGTACATACTATGACGCTGACTTCGGGTCGGTTGAGACTGGTCTCGGACTAGTGGTACACACTCTGAGACTGATGATACTGGTCTGGGACCAGTGGTAGCAGTGGTACCCACTATGACACTGACTTTGGGTCGGTTGAGACTGGTCTGGGACTAGTGGTACGCACTCTGAGACTGACTTCGGGTCAGTGGAGAATGGTATGAGACATTCTCGATCAATTCTTCTTCTTCATGGTTCAGCAGAGCTAAGCAGAGTAGAGCAGAGCCAGTAGAGCAGAGCAGAGCCAACAGAGCTGAGCAGAGCAGAGCAGAGCCAGCAGAGCTGAGCAGAGCCAGCAGAGCTGAGCAGAGCAGAGCAGAGCAGTGCAGGGCAATGATGGCAGAGACAGTATAGTTGGACATATGGATCAGCGGATGGAGTTCTCCCTAGTTGAGAGGGAGTGTTAAAATTGGCAACTAGGTTCAAACTCCATGTGGGTCAGCTTATTTATGGCAGCTGATATTTTTATTGGATCCCTCTCATCGAGAGGTGTAGGATTGATCTAAATATCATTCGATTCCGATAAGTATTTATGGAGATATGAATTTATTTTGATTATGAAATTATTATCAAGCCGACCAGCAACTTGAGTAGGCTCAAAAGCCCAATAGTCATGCCTATTCATCATCTACGTTTTAGTATAAATTGGTAAGGACTTGAAGTCATTTGGACAACTATTCTTGGTGTGATCTCCTCCTCTCCATGTCTTGGGTCTTTGGTGCAGGACAGAGACATCAAGGGTTATACGCTGGCCTACAAGAGAAGCCCTAAATTACAATCATGAGAGACATTAAGACGCAGATGAAGGGAGAGGATTCCAGCCGCAGTTAAGGGAGATCTTACCTACCCTAAACGCAGTGATGAAGGCCTTATACGCAGCCCTAAACTACAACCACGAGAAGCCCTAAACGTTGTAAGGTAAAGACTAATTAATGGCCTAAACCCGCTGTCTATTCTGCAGTCACAAAGAGGCATAGCCGCAGTAGGAAGGAGCCCTACCACAGGTTCTACTATGCAGCTATAGAATATCTTCATACAACCCTATATCCGCAGTTGAATACACTGTACAGAGGAGGGCTAAACGCAGTCACAAGAGACCTCATCTATCCGCTGTTGAGGAGCCCTAATCCGCCACACTCAAGAAGATTTATACGCAGACCTATATGCTACCTGAAGAAGCTTCAAACGTTGTCATGAAAAGGTATTAGAGCTACTGTTAATACGCAACCCTAAGAGACCTGTTATCACATTGCTGTAGGTGACAGCGTAGCCTATTCAAGGATTGTTTGGGCATGATAGGACTGTGTGCAAGGAAGCTGATGACAACATGTTTGTGTAGAGGATACTAGAACTATAGCCTAGCTGCTTTGCTAGGCTGCAAGCCATAGCAAGCAGCTAAGGCTGATATGTATATGAACTAAATAATGAAGCAACAGAAGGATAGCAAGGGCAACATGATGTATGAGATCATGGGCAGCATGATGTATGAGATCATGAGCAGCATAATGAGATCATGAGCAGCATGATGTATGGGCAGCATTATGAGCAGCATGATGATATGAGCATGGGCAGCATAATGATGCATGATGATATGAGCATGGGCAGCATGATGATGAATGAGATCATGAGCATGGGCAGCTTGATGATGAATAAGACCATGGAAGATGCAACATGATGAGCAACATGAAGATGAGAGCAGCTCAGTCATCAAGGTTCAACACATGTGACAGTACAGCATGGTGTCACACGGTTATGTGCAGCAAATGGACGAAAGGCAGCACTCTGATAGGTGAAGGAGTCACCTTAGAGAATTAGTTGAAGCAATATGTCTTCAACTAATCTCATGCAGATATCAAAAGTCAAAGTGTTGAATTCTATTGTAAATGTACTATCTCTCTCTCTCTCTCTCTTTCTCTGTTGAAATTTGAAGAACATAAAAGAAGAATTGATCAAGGGTTTCCCCGTATTGTGGGGTTTGTCCCTGGATAGCGCCACATCTTGTGTCCTCTTGTCTTGGCTTGTCTTCTGCGATTTATATTTATGTTCTATCTGCAGTTTATCTTAATGCTAATGTGATTGCTAACTATGAAAATTTAAATAAATTGTTTTAGCATAGAACATACCTAAAATTAAAAAGTGCAGACCCAGGTCTCAGAGAAGTGCAGGCTTCCGACAGGTAAGAAGGAGGGTTGATGACTGTGCTTTAGAAATGCGTTGTTCAGTTGGACAGGGAGGCAATTTCCACACAATTCTGGGAGGCAGACAGGTTGCTCACCTCTGGGATTGCATAGTGCAGCTGACCTGGAGGACAACCTCAAGCATTGCGCAGTTCTGGGCAGCGGAATAGGGTCACTAAGGGCTGAGACTGCGCAGTGCAGCTCAGTTAGGGTCTGGTGGAAGAGAGTTGTTTAGTCGAGCAGATTTTTCAGGAAAATGGTCTGGTGGAAGAGAGTTGTTTAGTCGAGCAGATTTTTCAGGAAAATGGCTAAGTGTCGAAAGCAAGTGAGCCTATGCAAACCAACATTGTGATCATACACTTAGCATACTTGACAACAAGACAACATAGACCACCATGAAAACAAGACAAAACATGCCCTCGGCGAGATTGTCTTAGAGCTGAGAGCGACAAACGTGACACTTGAGATAGACCTTTGGACGACTGTGACAGCACTTGCACGATAGTGTTTAAAACTTTGTGTGTGAGTATGATGGATGTTTATATAGCGAAGACAACCCAAACACACAAAGACAATCCTTCAAACTCACTAGAATAAGATCACAAACATGACCAAGCAATGAACATGCTAAAAGACGACCACTGGTCAAACAAGCAAAAAGGTGAAAAGACTTCACAAGAGCTCATGGGGTGAGCTCGAGTGTTTGTAACCATCAAAGGAAAAACCAAGGAAGGCTCTAAAATTTAGATGCGGGCCAAAATTTTGGAGGGTGTTGCAGCCGCTACAACAGGCTATGAGGAGGGCAACAAGTAGATGATCTTGGGAGCCCTAAGTGCATATCAGAGAAGGACTTTTGATGTGCTAGGAGAGGCAGTTTTGGAGCTTCAGGGATTGACCTTTGAAGGACAAAAGAAGGAGGTCAAGGGAGCACTTTGACTAGCCCAAGTTTGTTTTTGAAGAAGGACTTTTGACAGTGATAGGTGGCAACCCTCCATGCCCTAAGTTTGCCTCATTGAAGTAGCACAGGAAGGAAATAGAGGGAAGAAGTCCTTAAGAGTTGTGTTCTTGAAGGACAAAAGAGGAGCTAGTGGGAACGAAGTCCCAAAGGAGTTGAGGAGCAAAGTGGGCAGTCTAGAGTTGTTCACAAATGGAGTTGTGAACAACTCAAAAAAAGACCCTAGGTGTTGAGTTATTAATGGACCTATGATCAGCTAGAGGGCAGATTGGAACCATGTTTAGTGACCTAAAGGAGTAGGATCATTGATAGAGATAGATTGGTGTTGCTTCAGAGTGGAAGCTAAAGGATCGGACATATGTGTTCAGGGTACAACCAGTGGAGCTATGAAGTGCACTAGGACAACTAGTAGGTCAGGTTATATCTTGTTCAAGGTAGATTGGTTATCGAAGGACTGACACCAAACCCTAGTTGTATATTCTTGTATCAGTGATTGAATGAGGGCCATGATCCCTAGCACCAGAGCCCTAGGCTGTTGTATTGTAGATTGATAATATAACGAAGCTAGGTTATTGAAAAATTGTAAAAAGTTATATATTTGTGCACAAGTTGGTTTACTGTTGTTTATATTCTGTTGTGCAAAGTAGTTTGTTGTGGCATTTGGATTGGTAGTGTCAAAGATTCTAAGACCCTAACCTAGATTCTCGAGTGCAGTTAAACTCAACATAGAGTAGCCCATTCGAAAATAGAATGGATTCCTCTTACATAGTTTTATTTGGTAGCAACAGGCAAATCAAAGCTTCATTGATGATGTGGATATTTTGTCAGCAAATCATTCGCCTCACATATGCAAAGGACAAGACCATTTTCTACAAATACAGTGAACAATCCATATTCCATGGTCAAATAGATATTTAAAATCTTGTATGTAATATAGTCATGTAGTTAGTTTCTTTAACATTCTCTCTTTTTCTTCATGGTATTGGTTGGGAATTCTATATTTTATCATGCCACAAGTGTAAGACAAGCTAAGTTATTTTTGCCATTAATTACGTGCCTACTCATCATTTTACTTCCACCTAAATCCTTCCAATGATGCATACCAAAAGCTAGTTAAAATGTCCAAATCCTTCATTTTGCCAAGAGAATGGGAATAAAGAAACATTTATACAGAAAAGCAGACTCATTAAAGGAGCTTTTGTACCAAAAAAGCAGGCTCGTTTCTCATTTATGGAAAGAGACCGAAAAGTATAATTGAGATTAATAAACAAATCATCTGTAACCTTCTACAATATGTGTTCTAAGAGAATGTAAAGTAACGAAACCTCAAAATTCTTGGTTAGCGATGATACCCAAAATGGAGCTGTCAAGACAAAAGAAAAGCTTGAACAACCACCTCTTGACAGAGTGGTGCATAACTATAAAAATTAAAACTACGTAATAAGGTAAAACACAAATCTATCTTGGCAGTTAGCTAAAATGGTTGAGTGTTGTAGGCTTAATGTTGAAGTTCCCATCCCCTAAACTGGCTGCCTCTGTCGTCATGGGCCTCACTAGATGACCCCTACAAGGTCACACACCATGAGCAACATCTGTAGTTAAATGAATGAATGCATATCATAGATCACACTCACATTTTAGGTGGAAAATATCATGTTGAATAAATGGGCAACCAGATGATAGGTAGCATATATACTAATCCAGATGATAGGCAGCATATATACTAATCTAGTAGTATCATTTGAAGCCCTCTTCTTCGGATGAAGATCCTCGTCTCGCAATTTTCCTAGATCCTAAATCTTCGAAATTGGTATGATCGAGATCTCTTCATGTGATAGGAAGCATGTTGATAAGCTAGTTTCTTCATTGGATCGTGATGTTGCATAATAGAGGTTGGAGGGACATGCACGAGTTGTGTTTGATACAAGAGGATGAGTACTTACAGGACTAGTTTGGGGAGATGATGGCCTGTGTTCGATTGCGACTTGGACTAACCTTGGAGGACACAAGATAAGTAGCAGGTTGAGTCAGTGTAGATTGTGTAGACTCATAAGGAGTCTAGCTTTAGAGGGAGAATCCCTATGGAAGTATTGAGGTTCTCAAGTTCAGATGAGATGAGGCAAAGGCACTATCGAGATAGCGTGGTTCATTCTACAAAGTATGTTGCAATGGTGAATGCCAAATGGGCTAGTGTCGTCTGTGATGATGATGGAGACTTCCTGGAGTTGAAAGTACCTCCCTCCCTAAGAGGGAGTGTTGAGATTTGTAGCTTGGGATGTACTCCAAACCCTAGCCTATGGGGTTGTGGAGAAATTGGCATCACAAGATCTCTTTGCTAAGAACCCAAGTGTGGGGGTTTTGCACCCAAAGGAGTTGGTGTTGATTTATGGTAGCATCGGATGCGCTCTAAGTCTCAAAATTTGTAGGAGGCTTAGACACATGCATTCTTCAATACCCAGAAACTGTTTTGGGAAATTCCACCCGGAGACAGTTTTATTAAAATAATTAATTATTTTTAATGGGACCCAACTTCAGAAATTAAAATAATTAAAGGGTATTAATCTAACTATGGGTGTAACTTCTAGAAGAAGACAAGGATCAAGCCAAAATGATCTAAGACATTGATTAGAAGTTAATATGGGTTGTTGGTTGTCCAACAGTAAGATATAAGAAGAGGTTTGAGGGGCACTTGGAGAACAAACAGAGGGTAGATCAAAAGTTCGATTTTCTAAAGTAGAGCAGCTGCCAGAGAGATTTTTGATAGTGATCATTTGTAGTGAGGGGCAGGGATAGTATCTGACTGGAAATCTTTCCCAGTCGGAGAATATTCAACAGAGAAGAGAGAGAGATCCAACAAAGACAGCCCAGAGCTAGAGAGGATGATGCAGAGCCACATAGGACCACGCTGAGGCAGCGCAGAAGCAAAGAGGGAATCCAAAAATTTGTTGAAGTAATTCATTGTAGAAGTTGGAAGTTAGGGTGTGAGATTGGGAGGTGCAAATCGAAGTTCCCGGGCAATAAATCGATCAGCTGAAGGAGTGACATTGTCCTGAGAGGGTGTGACGCTGGGCTGACATAGTGACTGTGCAGAGGCAGCTCAGAGGGAGCCAGGGGCAATTCATTCAGTTGTTGGATTAGCAAGGATTTCCAGTGATAGTGTGAGGTAACTTCACTTATCTCTCTGTCAGTGATATTATCTGTAACTAGATTTTCGGGAAGGCATCCAGAGATTATATTCAGAAATTACTACTGCTTAATAATAAAACCCTTAGTTCCTGCACCGATTTTCACACACTGGGTTTTTCCGGGGACATTGTCCAAAAATAACAATGTAGATGTGGTGTATTTCTTTCTTGTTCAGTTTCTTGTTTCTGCATTTTATTTAAATGGTGAAGGCTACAATGTATTCGTTTCAGTGTTTACTGTAGGAAACACTAAATAATTTTGTTCAGTAATCAGTTGCTAGAGTAAGAATTTGGGCATCCAAATTTTCACATGGTATCAGAGGTGCAGGTGAAAAAAGAGAACAGTGTCGGAAGAGCCCAGTGCTGAAGGAGGAAGGGAATTCAAAATTCCTGCAACGGCAGCAATTCGAATCCTCAAAGGGATTCCGTAGCTCAGGCCAGGAGAGCTAGATTTTCGTGGTTAATCTCTCTCTGAGTGAGTCGACAGAGAGGTAGGATTTCCAAATCAAAATATGTCAGCAACAGAGGGAGTAGCATAGTAAAAGCCTCAACGAAGAGGAGTTCCTGATGTGATGCAGTTTTCTGCATGCAGTTGCTGGGAAGAAAGACATCAAAAGGAAGAAGAGACACTTGAGGGAATTTCTTCGTCAGAGAATTCCTAGCCAAGGAATACCAATTCTCATTTGCTGAGTAGCAGCAGGAGAGAGGAGGTTATTCAAATTTTTCGAATGGCAGAGATCGCAGCCAGTGGATTGAGAGATCAGGATAGGTTGGATGGTGCATCCAACTATGTGATCGAGAAGGCAAAGATGTCATGCCTTCTGGATGAGCATTTGCTCAAAGTATATGTCAATAGTGTGGTGGATGAGCCCGCGGATCCAGATCTGCTCAAGAAGTACAAGGGAGAAATGGAGAAGACCAAAAGAATGATCCTCGACGGAGTGAAGGATCATATAGCCTGTCACATTGTTGGGAGATGTGGGATGCATTGTCGACGCTGTATCAAGGATCTTCCAAGCAACAGAAGATGTACTTAGAGCAGAAGATGAGATCTCTGCAGATGTAGAAGGGGGAACGCATTGATCCATTCCTCACTAAGCTTCAAGAGACCCAAGATGAGCTGGCAGTTGTGGAGTCAACACCTCAAGGTTCCGATATGGTAAGACTGGCCCTAAATTCAGTATTTGAGGAGTGGCAAGTCTTTGTCCAAAGCATCCTGGGCAGGGAAACTTTGCCAAACTGGGATGAAATGTGGGAAGCTCTTAAGCAAGAGGAGCTGAGGAGAGACTTGGTCAAGTGTAAACTTGACGAAAGAAGTAGCAGTGTGTCGAAGCCCAAGGAGGAGGAAGAGAATGCATCCCTATATCCAAGGGGCAGCAAGAGCAGCAAAAGAAGAAGAAAGATATTTCGAAGATCAAATGCTTTAGGTGTGGTGAATTCGGTCACTACGCAACACAGTGTCCTCTCAGGAAGAAGGACACAGATGAGAAGCATGATCCGAAGGTTGCAGTCGCAAAGATCAAGGAGGAGTTCGCCATGACATCCCAGGAATCTCCAGGAGGGAGGTGGGGTGATTTAGAGTTGTAGTTCGAAAGGATTACAGACAGGTAGGATCCTTGAGGAGCCCACATCTCAGATCAATTCCTTGCTACAAGAGCCCATATCAGTAGTAGCAGGATGTACTAGCGTCAGCTGGTGCAGAGGAGTGACAGAGTGACAGTTGCAGTGGATAGTAGCGCCAGGGACTGAGGAGTGACAGAGTGACAGTTGTAGTGGCTAGTAGCACCAGGGACTAAGCAGTGCAGAGTAGAGTTGGCAGCAGTGCACATGGCACAAAGCAGAGGTCAGTAGCAATGCAGAGGCTTTAGAGGGTTAGCGCAGAGACTAGCAACAATTAAAACTCCAGCAACGAGATACATCATACTGAACACCAGTTCAATAATTTGGGATGCTTTTCCGTTGTTGATGTAGTAGCAGCAACAATTGGAGAAGGTTGTAGTGCAGACGCAGTAATTGGCAGTGGTAATGCCGGTAGCACAGATGCAGAATTGAGGAGCTGCAGTACGAATGCAGTGTTGTTAGTGGAAGGGTCAGCAACAGTATAGATGCAGCATTTGCGCAGTAGTTGGTGGACAGTATGTCAAACATCAGCACTGCAGAAGGAGATGTTACAGAACAGAGTGATGCTTCAGCAAGATGCATTGCTAGAGCACATTCCTCGCTAAGAGGGAGTGTTTATTTCTAGTAGCATCGGATATGCTCTAAGTCTCAAAACTTGTAGGGAGGCTTAGACACATGCATTCTCCAATACCAAGAAACCGTTTTGGGAAATTCCACTCGGAGACAGTTTTATTAAAATAATTAATTATTTTTAATGGGACCCTAAGTCTAAACTTAGGAAATTAAAATAATTAAAGGGTATTAAACTAACTGCGAGTGTAACTTCTAGAAGAAGATGAGGATCAAGCCAAAATGATCTAAGCCATTGATTAGAAGTTAATTTGGGCTTTTGGTTGTACAACAGTAAGATATAAGAAGAGGCTTGAGGGGCACTTGGAGAACAAACAGAGGGGAGATCAGAAGTTCGATTTTCTGAAGCAGAGCAGCTACCGAAGAGATTTTCGATAGTGATCTTTTGCAGTGAGGGGCAGGGATAGTATCCGAAGGGAAATATTTCCTGGTCAGAGAATACTCAGAAGAGAAGAGAGAGAGAGAGAGATCTAGTAGAGACAACATAGAGCTAGAGAGGCTGATGTAGAGCCACACAGAGTCAGTGCAGAAGCCAAGAGGGAATGCAAAAATTTGCTGAAGGAATCGATTGCAGAAGTCAGACGCCAAGGTGTGAGACCGGGAGGTGCAAATCGAAGTTCCTGGGCTGCAAATCGATCAGCTGAAGTGGTGATGCTATCCCTAGAGGGTGTGACACTGGGCTGACCTAGTGACTGCATAGAGGCAACTCAAAGACAACCAGGGGTAGTTCATTCAATGGTTGGATCAACCAAGATTTCAGTGATAGTGTGAGGTAACCTCACTTATCTCTCTGTCAGTGATATTCTCTGTAACTGGATTGTCAGGAAGGCATCCAGAGATTGTATTCAGAAATTACTACTGCTTAATAATAAAACCCTCAGTTCCTGCACCGGTTTTCCTACACTGGGTTTTTCCGAGGACATTTGTCCAAAAATAAATGTGTAGATGTGTTGTATTTATTTCTTGTTCAATTTCTTGTTTTCACATTTTATTATAATGGTGAAGGCTGCAGCGTATTTGTTTCAATGTTTACTGGAGGAAACAGTAAATAATTTCATTTAGTAATTAACAAATAGGAGAAAAGTGATCAGTTGTTGCAGTAGGAATCTGGGCATCCAAATTTTCACATGGTATCAGAGGTACAGGTGAAACAAGTGAACAGTGCCAGAAGAGCCTAGTGTTGAAGGAGGAAGGGAATTCGAAAGTCCTACAGAGGCAGCAATTCAAATCCCCAGAGGGATTGTGCAGCTCGGGCTAGGAGGGCTAGATTTTCGTGGTAAATCTCTCTCTGAGTGAGTCAACAGAGAGGTAGTATTTTACAATCGAAATCTATCAGTGGCAGAGGGAGTAGTGCAGCAAAAGCCTCAGCAAAGAGGGGTTCCTGATGTGATGCAGTTTTCTGCAGGCAGTTGCTGGGTAGAAAGATGTCAAAAGGAAGAAGAGACACTTGAGGGAATTTCTTCCTAAGAGAATTCCTAGCCAAGGAATTTGAATTCTCATTTGTTGAGCAGCAGCAGGAGAGAGGAGGTCATTCGAATTTTTTGATTGGCAGAGATAGCAGCAAATGGATTGAAAGATCGGGATAGGCTGGATGGTGCATCCAACTATGTGATCTAGAAGGCAAGGATGTCATGCCTTCAGGATGAGCATTTTCTCAAAGTCTACGTCGACAACATGGTGGTTGAGCCTGCAGATCTAGATCCGCTCAAGAAGTTAAAGGGAGAAATGGCAAAGACCAAAAGAATGATCTTTGACGGAGTGAAGGGTCATATAGCCTGTCACATCTGGTAGAGACACTGCCAAGGAGATGTGGGATGCATTGTCAACGTTGTATCAAGGATCTTCCGAGCAATGGAAGATGTACTTAGAGCAGAAGATGAGATCTTTGCAGATGTAGAAGGGGGAACGCATTATCCGTTCCTCACTAAGCTTCAGGAGACCTGAGACAAGCTGGAAGTTGTGGGGTTGACACCTCAAGGTTCCGATATGGTAAGACTGGACCTAAATTCAGTATCTAAGGAGTGGCAAGTCTTTGTCCAGAGCATCTTGGGCAGGGCGACTTTGCCAAATTGGGATGAAATGTGGGCAACTCTTAAGCAAGAGGAGTCGAGGAGAGACTTGGTCAAGTGTAAACTTGACGGAAGCATCAACAGTGTGTCAAAGCCCAAGGAGGAGGAAGAGAATGCAGCCCTCACATCCAAGGGGCAGAAAGAGCAGCAGAAGAAGAAGAAAGATGTTTCAAAGATCAAATGCTTAAGGTGTGGTGAATTCGGTCACTACGCAACACAGTGTCCTCTCAAGAAGAAGGACCAAGATGAGAAGCATGATTTGAAGGTTGCAGCCGCGAAGATTGAGGAGGATTTCACCATGATAGCACAGGCTGCAGGAGGGAGGTGGGTTACTTTAGAGTTGTAGTTTGAAAGGACTGTAGATGGGAAGGATCCTTGAGGAGCCCACCTCTCTGATCAATTCCTTGCTATGAGAGCCCAAATTAGTAGTAGTAGGATGGACCAGTGTCCGTTGGTGCAGAGTGTCGAAGTTACAATTGTAGTGGATAGTAGCGCCAGAGACTGAGCAGCGCAGAGCAGAGTTGGCAGCAATGTAGATGGCACAGAGAAGAGGTCATCAGCACATCAGAGTCTGCAGAGGGTTAGCGCAAAGGCTAGCAACAGTCAAAACTCCAGCAATAAGATACATCATACTGAACACCAGTTCAGTAATTTGGGATGCTTTTCTGTTGCTGACACAATAGCAACCACAATTGGAGAAGGTTGCAGTGCAGATGTAGTAATTGACAGTGGCAATGCCAGCAGCAACACAAATGCAGAATTGAGAAGGAGTTGCAGTACAGATATAGTGTTGACAGTGGCAGGGTTAGCAGCAGTACAGATGCAACATTTGTGCAGTAGATGGATGATAGTATGTCAGACATCAACGGTGCAAAAGGAGATGTTACAGAACAGAGTGATGCTTTAGCAAGATGCATTGCTAGAGCACATTCCTCGCTAAGAGGGATTGTTGATTTTTTGTAGCATCGAATGTGCTCTAAGTCTCAAAATTTGCAAGGATGCTTAAACACGTGCATTCTCTAATACCCAAAAACCGTTTCGGGAAATTCCACATGGAGATAGTTTTATTAAAAATTAATTATTTTTAATGGGACCTTAAGTCTAAACTTAGGAAATTAAAATAATTAAAAGGTAATAATCTAATTGCGGGTGTAACTTCTAGAAGAAGACGAGGATCAAACCAAAATGATCTAAGCCATTCATTAGAAGTTAATCTGGGTCGTTCGTTGTCCAACAATAAGATATAAGAAGAGGCTTGAGGGGCACTTGGAGAACAAACAGAGGGGAGATCAGAAGTTCGATTTTCTGAAGCAGAGCAGTTGCCGAAGAGATTTTCGATAGTGATCTTTTGCAATGAGGGGCAGGGATAGTATCCAAAGGGAAATCTTTCTCGGTTAGAGAATCTCAGAAGAGAAGAGAGAGAGAGATCCAACAGAGACAACACAAATCTAGAGAGGCTGACGCAGAGCTACGCAGAGGCAGCGCAGAAGCCAAGAGGGAATTTGAAAATTTGCTGAGGGAATTGATTACAGAAGACGGAAGCCGGGGTGTTAGACGAGAGGTGAAAATCGAAGTTCTTGGGTAGCAAATCGATCAGTTGAAGGGGTGAAGTTGTCCCCAGAGGCTGTGACACTGGGCTGACGTAGTGACTGCAGAGAGGTAGCTAGGGGCAATTCATTTAGTGGTTGGATCAGCCAGGATTTCCAGTAATAGTGTGAGGTAACCTCACTTATCTCTCTGTCAGTAATTTTCTCTGTAACTGGATTGTCGGGAAGGCATCCAGAGATTGTATTAAAAAATTACTATTGCTTAATAATAAAACCCTCAGTTGTTGTACCGGTTTTCCCACATTGGGATTTCCAGGGACATTTGTCCAAAGATAATTGTGTAGATGTGTTGTATTTCTTTCTTGTTCAGTTTCTTGTTTCCACATTTTATTTAAATGGTGAAGGCTGCAGTGTATTCATTTCAGTGTTTATTGTAGGAAATAGTAAATAATTTTCTTCAGTAATTAACAAATTGGAGAAAAGTAATCAATTGTTGCAGTAGGAATTTGGGCATCCAAATTTTCACAGTTAGGCCAAAACCAAGAAGAGAATTGGACGCTTGGCTCTTGGAGATTGTAGGGCACCCTTAAAGGAGCAAAGGGCTACTTGAAGCACTAAGAGAGGCCTTGTGGATTGAGAGAAAATATTTTTTGTGTGTTTCAAGAGGGAAAATTGTCTTAAGATTCAAGTCATCCTTAGTTGTATAGACCCCTCTTGAAAGGGCAAGACAACACCCATGGAAACACATAAAAAGAAGATGTTTGGAGGTTCATTTAACACATCCAAAGTGTCAAAATCACAAGATCTCTCTTTGAAGGTAGCCGCGGCTCTAAGAGGCCAAGCGAAGGAGGAAAGAGGATTGTTTGGGTTAATTGCTCAAGTTTGTTTGAGCCGCATTAGGAGTAGAAGCAACCAACGAGGATGAAGGAGTATTTCTATGTTGAAATTTGTGGTAAATCATCCTTGAGAACAAGCTGCATACTTCAAAAGGAGTTTGAGCTCCTGTAGGTGCCTTTTTTAGGGCCAAAAAGGTGACTTAAGGACTAATGAAGGGACTGATTAGTTAGAAGAACGATAGTTACAAACTTTGGAGTAGAAGAAGATGAGTTGGAAGGGTTGTAACAGTAGTTATATAATGCCCTAACCAGAGGTTTGAAAGGAAGGACACAGAACCAAGAACAAGAAGGCCAACAAAGAGTTGAGAAACAAGGTATGTTTAGACTTCTTGTTGTGGTGTTTTGCTAGTGATGGATGGTAGTACCAAGTTTGTACAAGTTGTTGAAGGTCATCTTAAGGTTGTGTTGACGGTGCTAGACTCGCCAAGATTCAGGGGATCTCCCCGGTATGAAGTCCCAACTAGACCTCACACCGTTTGGTGTAGGAGTCCCATCCGGTATGATGGCTCAGTTGCCATTATCTTAGAGATTTTCCTTAGCTCCTGTTGTTCAGTACATGAGAGTTTTAAGCTTGTATCTTCAAAAAGAGAGGTGAGTATGCCTGGTGAGTGCTTAAAGTAACTTGTGTCTGAGTTCTCTTACTATAAAGGGAGAGAGTAAAAGTGAGCCTCTAGATGAGAAGTAGTAGTACCACCCAGGGAGAGACACATGCAAACCAACAAGGGTCTGACCAACATCCAGCAGCATAGTCCACACGGATGCAACAGCCGTTAAAACCAAAGTGCAAGGGAAAACACGTACACCATCCAATAGAGTAGTCCACACGGAGGTGATGGTTGTTATAAGCAATAAACAAGAATGGTTTTTCTAATGTCCAGTGGAGTAGTCCACATGTACGAGACAACAGTGACAAACAATACAACACATCTTCAACAATGTAAGTACTAAAATAACCAAAGTAGTTCAACTATCTTAGTATAGGTTAAGCAAACATGCATTACAAATGTTTAAAGAGTAATCTTACAAACATCTACAAAACATGTGTGAAAACATGTTGGCCTTAACAAGCTTCTGAATTAAGCAAAAGTCCCAAGACACATCTGTACACCATACATCACTAGTCCCATTAGTGGGACATTGGAGCCACTCCTCACTCCTCAAAGAACAGACTACAAACTCTCAAGGCTAGTATATATAGCCAAGGATGATGCTTGACCCTTGTGACTCTTGGACTACCCTCATGACTGTTCAACTTCCCATGACTTTTCAACTGACATGACTCTTCAACTTCTGTGTGCATCCATTGGACTTCATTTTACATTACATTCAGTTACAACGGATATGATCCATAATGGTGATGTGGTCGAGACAACTCGACATGACACTGCTAACATGTATTGGCTAACTATGGGGTCCATGTCAAGTTGTTGTGCTACTGAGTGATGGATGTACTCTTGGTGTGCTTTGTCTTCTCCTTCGCATGGCATAATGTTGTAGGTCTTCGATGGTCTTGGTCTTGCTTAATGGTTCAATGCATGTGTTCCTTTTTCTTGTTGTTTGATATGTTTGGTACGTTCATCCAACTGCAAGCAAGTCTTCTAGCATGTGCGCTCCTTCTTCATCCCATTCGTCATCTCACCATGATCTACCAGTGTACCTATTCCTGCAATTCACTCATGACGAGACAACATCAAAATCAAAACCTCATAGTCTAGCATGATGCATTGTTCTCGTGTTTCGGGTGACAGGGAGGGAGGACAACTCACTAAGATAGCGCAAAGTGCAACTCAGGTTGGAATGAGGCGTTCTGGGAGGACAACTTGCGCTATTGGGAAAAACTGCGCACTAATCACTAGGAGGCAGGATTGCGTAGTGAAAGTCACCAGTGTCAATTGCAGGGTGGGACCCAGAAGGGAGACACCTTTGCGCAGTTTTCTGAGGGAAGACAGAGCGGGGCTATAGAGGGACTGTTGGGCAGTTCTACACAGATTCCAAAAAGAAGACAGAGCAGGGCTATAGAGGGACTTGCTGAACATGACTACGCAATTTCTAGTAACAATGCAGGATAGGCAGCAGGGGAACTGCTAGACATGTCTGCGCAATTTCTGGAGTCAGGGTAGAACAAGGCAACAAGGGTCAGCTAGGAAGCTCTACTTAATTTTTGGGAACAGTGCAAAGAAAGGCAGCAGATGACTAGCTAGGCATGTCTATGCAATTTTGGGGGACAGTGCAGACCCAGGACTCAGAGAAGTGCAGGCTTCCGACAGGCAAGAAGGAGGGCGGATGACTTTGCTTGAGAAATGCATTGTTCAGTTGGACAGAGAGGTAATTTCTGCACAATTTTGGGAGGCAGACAGGTTGCTCACCTCCGGGATTGCATAGTGTAGCTGACCTGGAGGACAACCTCAAGCATTGAGCAGTTCCGGGAAGCAGAGCAAGGTCACTAAGGGCTGAGACTGCACAGTGCAGCTCAGTCAGGGTCTGGTGGAAGAGGGTTGTCTAGTCGAGCAAATTTTTCAGGAAAATGGCTAAGTGTCGAAAGCAAGTGAACTTGTGTAGACTGACATTATGATCATACACTTAGCATACTTGATGACAAGACAACATAGACCACCATGAAAACAAGATAAAACATGTCCTCGGTGAGACTATCTTAGAGCTGAGAGCGACAAGCATGACACTTGAGATAGACCTTCAGACAATCGTGACAACACTTGCGCGATAGTGTTTACAACTTTGTGTGTGAGTACGATGGATGTTTATACAGCGAAGACAACCCAAACACACAAAGAAAATCCTTCAAACTCACCAGAATAAGATCACAAGCATGACCAAGCAATGAACATGTCGAAAGATGACCGTTGGTCAAACAAGCAAAAAGGTGAAAAGACTTCACAAGAGCTCATGGAGTGAGCTCGAGTGTTTGCAACCATCAAAGGAAAAACCAACGAAGGCTCTGAAATTTAGATGCGGGCCAAAATTTTGGAGGATGTTGCAGCTGCTACAACAAACTATGACAAGGGCAACAAGTAGATGATCTTGGGAGCCATAAGTACATATCAGAGAAGGACGTTTGATGTGCTAGGAGAGGCAGGTTTGGAGCTTCAGGGACTGATCTTTGAAGGACAAAAGAAGGAGGTCAAGGGAGCAATTTGACTAGCCCAAGCTTGTTATTGAAGAAGCACTTTTGACAGTGATAGGTGACAACCCTCCATGCCCTAAGTTTGCCTCATTGATGTAGCACAGGAAGGAAATAGAGGGAATAAGTCCTTAAGAGTTGTATTCTTGAAGGACAAAGGAGGAGCTAGTGGGCAAGAAGTCCCAAAGGAGTTGAGGAGCAAAGTGGGCAGTGTAGAGTTGTTCACAAATGGAGTTGTGAATAGCTCAACAAAAGACCTTATGTGTTGAGTTATTAATGGACCTATGATCAGCTAGAGGGCA
Source organism: Pinus tabuliformis (assembly GCA_031772625.1). Lineage (NCBI taxonomy): Eukaryota > Viridiplantae > Streptophyta > Pinopsida > Pinales > Pinaceae > Pinus > Pinus tabuliformis. The sequence continues at coordinate 1,130,009,616 of CM062807.1, forward strand.
GATTGGAACCATGTTCAATGACCTAAAGGAGTAGGATCATTGATAGAGGTAGATAGGTGTTGCTTCAGAGTGGAAGCTAATGGATCGGGCATATGTGTTCAGGGTACAACCAGTGGAGCTATGAAGTGCACTAGATCAACTAGTAGGTCAGATTATATCTTGTTCAAGGTAGATTGGCTATCGAAGGACTAACACCAAACCCTAGTTGTATATTCTTGTATTAATGATTGTATGAGGGCCATGATCCCTGGCACGGGAGCCCTAGGTTGTTGTATTGTAGATTGATAATATAACGAAGCTAGGTTTGTGCAAAGTAGTTTGTTGTGGCATTTGGATTGGTAGTGTCAAAGATTCTAAGACCCTAACCTAGATTCTCGAGTGCAGTTGAAACTCAACATAGAGTAGCCCATTAGAAAATAAAATGGATTCCTCTTACATAGTTTTATTTGGTAGCAACAGTCAAATCAAAGCGTCATTGATGATGTGGATATTTTGTCAGCAAATCATTCACCTCACATATGCAAAGGACAAGACCATTTTCTACAAATAAAGTGAACAATCCATATTCCATGGCCAAATAGATATTTAAAATCTTGTATGTAATATAGTCATGTAGTTAGTTTCTTTAACGTTCTCTCTTTTTCTTCATGTTATCGGTTGGGAATTCTATATTTTATCATGCCACAAGTGTAACACAAGCTAAGTTATTTTTGCCAGTAATTACGTGCCTACTCATGTTTTACTTCCACCTAAATCCTTCGAATGATGCATACCAAAAGCTAGTTAAAATGTCCAAATCCTTCATTTTGCCCAGAGAACAGGAATAAAGAAACATTTATACAGAAAAGCAGACTCATTAAAGGAGCTTTTGTACCAAAAAAGCAGGCTCGTTTCTCATTTATGGAAAGAGACCGAAAAGTATAATTGAGATTAATAAACAAATCATTTGTAACCTTCTACAATATGTGTTCTAAGAGAATGTAAAGTAATGAAACCTCAAAATTATTGGTTAGTGATGATACCCAAAATGGAGCTGTTAAGACAAAAGAAAAGCTTGAACAACCACCTCTTGACAGAGTGGTGCATAACTATAAATATTAAAACTACGTAATCAGGTAAAACACAAATCTATCTTGACGGTTAGCTAAAATGGTTGAGTGTTGCAGGCTTAATGCTGAAGGTCCCATCCCCTAAACTGGCTGCCTCTGTCGTCATGGGCCTCACTAGATGATCCCTGCAAGGTCACACACCATGAACAACATCTGCAGTTAAATGAATGAATGCATATCATAGATCACGCTCACATTTTACGTGGAAAAAAAAATATCATGTTGAATAAATGGGCAACCAGATGATAGGCAGCATATATACTAATCCAGATGATAGGCAGCATATAGATCATAAATAAATGGGCAACCAGATGATAGACATCATATATACTAATCGAGATGATAGGCAGCATATAGATCATAGAAACTACAGTGTAGCACAGGATAGTATTTTCAAAGAGGTATGGTTTTGATGTAATGGAAAATGAATAGGAAACTCAGAAATATGTACTTCAAAGAAGAAAAGATAGAAAAGTGATCCTTGTAATATGTACTATTTTTTTATAATATAAAGGAATAGGTTTTTTGCTTCTGGAAAATATGGACAACCCATATTTACAAATTTATCTAGCCACCATAAATACTAGGGCATGATATGCCCACCTTAAATTTAAACAAGTAAATTATCCATGGGTAGATATATATTGCCCCAGGTATTGATGAGTCGATAAACTTGTAAATATGCCTTGTGGAATAAATGAGAGTATATCGCAGATCACGCTCATATTTATACATGCAAAAGCCATTGGCAATGGAATGCCAGACGTCTATATACAACACTAAACTAGTTTTTAAAAGAAAACACAGTTTTAAAGTTGAAAAAAACATGTTAGACCTTACCCAGGACGCTCTATCTCAATTTGAAAAGGCTGCCCTCAAAACACTCCACATTCTGCTCTATATTCTCTATGCTGTACGTGACATCCGGGATTTCAATGCCAGTATATTCAAATGCGGCCACTTTGTGCCACGAACGACCGGAAATGTCATAAACCCACACAACCATTTCTTTCCTGTTAATATTTCCTTCGTATTCGAATCCCATCGCCCACACGAACCCCCTTCCTCCCCACAGACGATACGACTCGTGAAAGTGGTAGGTACCAACAGGCGGAATATTCTCTGGCGGCGCAGGAGGAATATACTCTGACGGTTTCCACGTTCCGTTCTCCATGTCAAATTTCCAGAGTTGTAATATTATCACACCCTTCTCCCCTTTTGTTTGGCTTATGGCACACAATTGTTTGTTATGCTCTGTAATACACATTGCCTTAAATAATTTTTTGTCTATAGAGATTAACTCCTGCCATGAATCATTCTCCACATCAAACACCACTACCGCCGTTTCTTGTACCATTGCTGGATCCACATTAGTGCTCACTTGCCAACACACAAAACGTTCATTCACAATTATAGGGTGGTTTCTATACTTCTTATGAGAGAATCTCTTCCAGTTTGGACCTCTTTCCATTATTTTCCACATATTCTCTTTAAAGTTGTAAACATATGTAGATGACGATGAAGAAAACAGTACGAGCTTGCAAACGCCATGTTTCCGATCGAAGGCTATTCCTCGCAACCAGGTGTGGGATTTAGCATAGCGCATATTCAATGAACAACGTTCCCCTGGAAAAAGAGGGTTCACCACCCACCACAGATCAGAACTTGCCTCAAAACACAAGAACCCATCACCAGAAGTCAACAGATGGGGCATCTCTGATCTTGGCACATTAGATAATCTCTCTAGCAACCTGGGTCCAGTCGCGGACCTCGACATGGCATCCTCATGTTGTACACATAAAACAATATCGTGACTGAAAAAGAGGCCACTGCCCCCGCGTCTCGCCCAGCTCAAGGAACGAACAAGGTAGTTAGGGTGAGCGGCGCGGTCATACTCAATAGCAATGGAGGGATTTGAGAATAAGGAATAAAAGTACTTGCAGGTCAATCGCAATCTGCATATATTCTCTGCAGAAAGCCTTGTTACAATTTGAATCTGCAATGCATGAGGCAGCTTATCCCACAACTTCTCCATGCGCCTCATTTCATATCAGAGAAATTTATAAACAAAGTCATCGTAGTCGTCGTCCATGAGAAAATTCACAATGGCAATGCGTTTATATGTTGTCGTGAAGTAATCCTCTCACTGGTAATGATCTGTCAGTTTAGATTCCGTTAAAAACAACACTCTTAATTTTTCCTCTCAAGTCAATTTTATTTATAAGTTAGAGTCTCGATTAACAAAAGAAAATAATCTGGTTCTCTCACACGTTTTTTTCCTTTTTCCGTAATATTAGTTTTATTTTATTTGTTGAGAATTTTAAAGTTTTTTCTACTCGTAATATTAATTTTTTTTTAATGAAAATATAAAAGTTTACTAAATATTGTATAGTTCATTACATGCATATACGGTCATCACATGTAGATGCAAAAATCATTATTAGATGGTTGTATTTTCATTATTTATTTTTATCTTTCTTCGTAAGTTACATTTATATTATATTAGATGTATAATTAGTGTAAGATGGTTGTTTTTTTCTTCCATTTTATTAATTATCTTTTATTTATCTTTTCAGATCTTTAATTTCTCTTTACTTTAATTTTAATTTTAATTTTAATTTAACTAAATTTAACTAATTATGGTTATTTAATTTCTTAAATTTTAGTTAATTCTAGTTTAATCTTAATTTTACCAAATGTTTTATTTAATTCTAATTTTATTATTATTATTTTTTTTAATTTTAGTTATTATCTTTTAATTTTGGAGATTTAGTTTCCTTTTTTCGTGAGCTTATTCCGTTATTAAAAAATATCCAAAGCCACTCTTTATTCCCAAGTAATTGATAGCAGAAGTATAAAAATTCCCCTCATGCCTATGTATAAAAATCTAAAAAAAATTAATTACTAAACTTATAATTTGCAAGGTTCCATTTTATAAGAAACATTACAATAGTTTAGATTTTTTCAACTTTTGAATTCAGGTCTCTCTTTTAGAATATTAAAACAAATTTTCAAAACATTAAAACATATAAAATTGTTAAGTTTTTAAGTAGGGAGATTTTTATGGTTGAATTCACAAAGTTAAGATTAAGTAAGTGTTTAGTTAAAACAATGAAATTTTTATTTTGCATTAAAATCATTTATAACAAAAATTTACACAACAAATGACATCAATTTACTTTTGTAAATTGAATTTTGTTTGTTGTCTTTATTCTTAAATAGCTAATGCATCTACAAATTCTTATAAGTCTTATAAGAGTCTCCCTTCCCCGCTTATAACTCCATAGAAAACCTCTCTAGTTCTTCGTGCTAACTCATGATCTATCTGGTATTTATAACAGTCATGCCAAACCCTCACTAACCTATGGCATTAGACCAAAGCATGGGTGGAATACCCTAAGACAGGTGACTCCTACACAAGTTGCCCATAAAATCAAACTAGCTATTAAAAATAGGTAAACATGTTTGAAAGAAAAATAATATTCAATATCATAAAATCAATCTAGCTATTAAGACAAGTGACTCCTACACAAGTTTCCCATAAAATCAAACTAACTATTAAAAGTAGGTAAAAATGTTTAAAATAAAAGTATTCAATATCGTAAAATCAAGCTAGCTATTAAAGGTAGGTAAAAATATTTGAAAGAAAAACATTATATAATATTAAAGGAACACATAATTAATTATGAAAAGACAAGCTGACTTAGGGGCATACCAAAAGCTATAAAAGTTTATAATGGAGGGGAAATTGTTTTTCCTATCAATACATTATATTATTTTTGAAATATGTTGTTAGTAAATGAAGAGTTAAGTTTTAGGGATTTTATATTTTTATGAAAAAAACAACAGAAAATATTTATTTAAGTATTGAGAGACTTTAAGTTATTAATAGGTTAGATAGACAATAAACGTAGGTAAAAACAATTCAGATAATTTTTTTCTCTCTCACACACACACATATATATAAAATTCAACTCAAATACAACAAGAGTTACGAGTTTAGAGGAAGAACTTGCATTTTCAAAAAAAAAATTATATTGATATAGGAAGTGATAGAAAACAAATGTGTTTGTTAGATTTTTTCTAGTTGTCGCAATAGTATTGGAGTCTGAGTAGTAAGGCTTAAAAAATATTATGTTAAAGATTTCTCATTATAACTTAAGAATATTGTATTTAAGTAGTGACATGATAAATTTTTTTAAGTAGATTATATATATTAATATTATATATAAAACTGAATCTATATAGAGTAGTTTCACATTTAAAATATCATATATATATATATATATATATATATAACCACAAAAAAATATCATAATAAAATGTGATTGTTAAATTTTTTCAAAATCTTAAGTAAACTTTATAAATTATTTTCAAAGTTACACATTAATTAAAAGTGAAGGATGAATTTTACTTACAGATTTCATAAATATTGAGATTTGATATGTGTACTTGGTAGCATATAATTTTTATTTTTTTTAAATAATGTTTTTTTTTTTAATATTGAGATTTGATGTTGTACTTGGAATATAGATTTTTTTTTTTTTTTTTTTTGACAAATTCTATTTATAACTCCATAAAATTAACCATTTCATGCCAATAAAATCAAATTCTTTTTAAAAATTTCACAACAAATTGAAAGTCAAAGGGTTTTGACTATAAAATGGTTACAATAATAACTTTTTATCCCATTATTATAATAATAAATTTTGATTCCAATAAAATAATTACCTCTATTAGTAAAGTAGTATTATATTTGACTTATAATTAATTAATAATATTTTTATGATTTCAATGGTCTCTTCATTTAACCTATCCTAATGGCCATATTCTAAATCCTTCTATTTATCTTGGTCTAAACACTCTTCACATCATCAATTAAAATTTATGTCCCTGAAAGTGAGAGAAGTGTTCACCTAAAACCTTTTTTATACACACAATATTATCAATTTAATGATTGTCATGCTAAAAATAAGTTTTCATTACATATTTATTATTTATTTTTATCTTTCATTACATATACATGCATATGCATAGTTCAATGTAAGATGGTAGTATTTTTTATTGGCATACTCAAAGTTTGTAATTTTTATCATTTATTTTTATCTTTCATTACATATGCATAGTTTAATGTAAGATGGTAATATTTTTATTAAGATAAAAATGAAGATAAGTTTCAAAAATTAAAATAAAAAGGTTAATATATAATAAAGACAATATATTTTGCTCGCAGAGGTTTGGTCTTGTGGTCAGTAGACGATGTGCTAAGTCCTCTGTGCCGTTGTGCAGGTCACGAGTTCGAGTCTCGTCTTAACCGAAGGTCACGAGTTCGAGTCTCGTCTAAACCGAGGGTCGTTCTTGTGGACTGGGCGGTTCCTCCTAGAGGTATAGTGTAACGCGAGTGGTAACACGAGTACGATACCACTGCCCTCCTAGAGGTTATAGTGTAACGCGAGTGGTTCCTCCTAGAGGTTATAGTGGTAGCTGATCCCATGTAACGCGAGCACGATACCACTGCCGTTGCCGATTCCGCTAGTCACAAAAAAAAAGACAATATATTTTTAAAGGAAAATATGTTAAATTATAGAGGAAATGGTTTTTTCCACGAATTTTTATATTTAATTTTAATCAAAATTCCATGGAGATTTTTAAAAACTTGAGTTTAAATTGTTTAATCATAATAGTGCCCCAAATTTTTCAAGGTACTAAATCCATTTATACATTCAAAAAAGTAATTTAAACAACCAAAAATCATTAAAAAAGTAATTTAAACAACAAAAAATCTTGAATTTGTATTGCTGGATTTTAGTGAATTCTAATGAAAAAGGCTATTCCGTCATAACTTAGACTATGCCAAATAATATTAATAAAATAATAATAAACTTTTATATATTTATATATTAACATTTAGATTAAACTTAAATATTTTTGAAGAGAAAAAAATATTATATTACTTAAATTCCATTTCCTTAAAAAAATTGAAAAAATATATTTAAATATGTGTAAAACCACTAAATTCTCTAACATATTAATTCTAAAATATTTAAGATGGAAATAAATTTATTTAATATATTTTTTAAAAAATTAACTAGTTGCCTTTATGTGTGACTTTTTGAAAACTTTTTTGATTCATTTTCCAATTTAATTTGTCTAGAGTCAGGGAGAGATTCATTGAAATCATAATTTTGATGGGTGAACTCTGCACAATAAAAGTGCCCCAGGTTTTTCAGGGTGTTGAATTCATATATGAATGAATGATATTTTAACTTCCATGAGACTAAAAATAGTCTATGGGACTGTCATCCTCCATGTTTTTCTCCTTTTGTAATTTAATCCTTTTCCTATTCAAATTGATGATGAGTTGGCCCAACCTCAACCTTTTAAGAGTCCCCTCACTGAAAAGACAATGCCAAGGAATTGATGCTAACATACTGCCATAACTGTCCCTAATGTATTGAAAGCATCACATTCCAAAATGAAATGCTTTTCCGATTCCACTGCCACATAAGTGCAAAAAGTACACACTCCTTCCCAAGCTTCTTTAGGTCTCTTCCACCATGTCGTTTCACACCGAAGTTGATGTGAGTTAGTTCTTAATTGAGCAATAAGAATATTTGATCTCCACATAATGTTAGCTCCAATGTACTCTCTTTGTTGGAGATCACAAGTGGAGTTGAATTCCTGAACATAGTACTTATTTTTCTTATACGCAGTCAAATAACCACAAATTTTTCCACCAAATTCAACCCAGAAATCCACCAGAAACCACAAATGTTTCCACCAAATTCAAGCCATAAATCCACTGGAAACTCTAAAAAGTCAGACCTAAAGACAACTCCAAAATTTAATAGGAAAGAGATAATTCATTAAGACATCTTAAATAATGATTATTTGTATAGCAATTATTATAATAAAGTAAAATTTACTATTTTAACAAAAATTTTAATATATTTTTACATTTTCCAATCAATTTTAAATATGTATTTATTTATTTTTTTATCAAATATAATTATTTTATTAACTAATCAAATATAGAAAAACTTTTTTTAAATTAAAATTAATATAATTATAAAATGTCAATTTACTTTTAATCCTCAAATTAAGATAATATTATGTTATCTTCGATGGGGTGACCGGTGTTTTTCAATCAATTTAAATATGTATTTATTTAATTTTTTTTATCAAATATAATTATTTTATTAACTAATCAAATATAGAAAAACTTTTTTAAATTAAAATTAATATAATTATAAAATGTCAATTTACTTTTAATCCTCAAATTAAGATTATATTATGTGATCTTCGATGGGGTGACCGGTGATATAAAGGTAGCAGGGAGTCGAACCATTGTCGCCACTAACAATGTTTGTGGTGGACATGGCCAATCCGCTGTTAGAAAAAATTAATGGTAATATTATACATGATTTCGAGTTTAATGCTCCCAGTGTTTCCCATTATTCCACAGTGTGAGAAGGTATTGCTTTGATTTGGCTTAGCTGCTTTGAATCACTCATCATTCTCCAACCTTTGTTATTCTCACTCACTATGCTTGATGCTTGGCTTTTCCCTTCATACAATGGATTTTATTTGCAATTAACCTCTCTTTACGACCCTCCCACTTTCTATTTTGTGTTCCTTCTTTTAGTTCTCTCCATTGTTTAATGCGCGGTGCCTTGGCTCTATTGATGAGGAGACAGGCTCGTTGGTTGACGTATGTGGTTTCAAATTATTTTCCTAGCTACACTCCCTTAGCGACTCAGTGGCCTTGTCTCTCAATTCTTCATTTTTCTCCCTTCTTATAGTCACCATGACATGAAAATGTGTGAGATGTCACCAATGTGGTGGGGGATGAGACTCTCTAAGTTGTATACGGCCTTGATTTCTTGTTGAATCTTTTACTTGTCTGTACCATGACCAACTCCATAAAAAATGAAGCAAGAGCATATAAACCTAGAGGAAGACATTTAGATCGAACGTCAATTCCATTCAAATACAACATTTTTGGAGGAGTTTGTGCCTAGGTGTCAGATACTGGGCACATGTGCAATAGTAAAATCAATATTTCCACACAATTGGCTTGTACTGTCAACTTAAGACACTCCTTAGAAAGGTCTTGTTGGAATTCCATGCTACGAAGGATAAAGATAAAATTATTGTGTTGCTTGAAAAAATTCAGTTGCAGTTAGCCGACATAGAGAGAAGGATCGCTCATATTGAAGCAGGCCCTACTCTTGGTTCAAATCCTGACACCAACACCAAGGTGGAAGCCAAACCAATTGAGGTGAACCCTCACTCTCCTCTTAATTCTTATGTTTTTTCTTCTCTAAGTTGTTTTGTCTAGTATGGAACTAGTTTCTATGATAAATTTTGGCTTCAGACTAATATTCATAGGAATTGGATAGCTTGTAAACACTATAATTTGATATGTTTCATTTTGGCTTTGAAACTCCATTTTACAGATGGGTTATTGTTTTTTCATTGGTCTTGCCTACCAACATTTTCCTTCTTTGTCATTTACTATGATTTTCATGCCCATGAACCAATGCAAGGGTTTTCTCCAAATTTGGACAACAAGCTTCACTTTTGTTTTTAACTTTTCTTATGCAACCTCTTATTCCCATTTTTTGTTTCAAATAATGTAGTAAAAAATTGATTCTTTTAAATGAGGAGGATGTTATTTTTTGTGTAGTGGGGGTTTAATGCCATTTTTTTCTTTTCTTTTTGGTGCCCTAGGACTAAATTTTGAAGTTTCCCATTAAACACTTCCACTAAAAATTTGCCAAAGCCCTTGGATCCATTTTGGCAGTATGAGGAACCTAATAGTGGGACAATTTGAAAATCTCTAAGTTGCAAATTATGTAGAGAGAAGATGATAGGAGGGGTCACATTATTGAAATACCATCTAACTAGAATCTAGACATGATGTTCGGCTTCATAAGAATTCTATCCTCGAGCTTATAAGAGTTGCATATGAAGCGATTGAGGAAAAAGGAAGAAAGAAAGAAGAGGAAATTGCAAACAAGGGCGAACCTGCAGGTAGGTCTTCAAGTATATTTGCTTCCGAGATTGAGCCTAATGGTAGTGAGAGGGGCTCCACAACTTCACCTGATGATGTTATTGGGAGATCATCATTTTTTGTTCCACGAACTGGATGTGGAGCACAACCTTTAATAAAGTTAGTAGTTAAAAAAAGGGAGAAGCAAGAAGCAGACATAGATATGGGGAGATGTCTTTACTAGAGTGACTTACTTCTCAACGTCACCAAAAATAATCCATTTAAGTAGGAAATGTGTGATTTTATTGCTATTGTGGGCCTAGGGTACAAAAGTGCTATATATGAAGAGTTGTGGGGGCCAATCCTTCAAGCAAAAAAGAAGGACATCAACTCTAGATTGGCAAAGTTGAAGTAGTCATGGGAGGTCTCTAGATGCACAGTGATGTCTAATGGCTAGACAGATAGGAAGGGTAGTACCCATTTAAATTTTTTGGTACATTTTCCTAAAGGTGCCATGTTTATTAAATCAGTGGATGCATCAACACATATGAAACATGTAGCATTGATATGTGAGTTATTAGATGGGTTCATCCAAGAGTTCGTTGTGAAGAATGCCATACAAGTCATAACAAATAATGCATCTAATTATGTGATTGCTATTAATATGCTTCTGGATAGACACTGCTCATTGTTTTGGACTCCATGCACAACACATTGTATCGATTTGATGCTTGAGGATATGGGGAAACTCTCCTTCATCAAGGAGGTGATTGATATGGATAGGAGCATCCCCAAGTTCATATATAACCATGCTTTTGTTCTTAGCCTCATGAGGAGATGCACCAAAAACAGGGAGTTGAGGCATCCTTCAATCGCACATTTTTCCACTAACTTCATTACTATTCAGTCTTTACTTCAATGTCAGTTTGAGTTTAAGCAAATGTTTGTTTCTGATGAGTGGCATGAATGTAGATATAGCATGAGACTGGATGGGGGAGACATTACACAAATGTACACTGTCACATTTTTCCAAGGAATAGAAGAAGTGTCCTCAGTTAGTGAACCTATAGTAAGGGTTTTGATATTGGTAGATGGGGATAAACCTGCAATGGCTTATTTGTATGAGGCCATGGATAGGGAAACTATTTCTGCTTATTATGTAGAAAAGGGTTTTGTTGGGTTTAATAGACAGATGATGTTATGAGCTATGATTGATAGTCGATGGACAGGGACGCTTCATCAACCCATTCATGTAACAACACTTTTCCTCAACCCCGCGTTTTCCTACAAATGCAACTTTGAATTTGATTGTGAGGTGATGGAAGGGCTTTGTTGCTACACAATATAGCAAGGGTCATAGGAGGGGAACCTATTGGACAACTATATACCAAATGAAAACAATGGGACAATGACCCACTGCCACCTTAGTCAGTGTCCCCTACTCTTTATGGAATTTCATCGTGTTAGTTTTTGTAGCATCGGATATGTGTTCTAGTCTCGACTTATGTCGGAGAGGCTAAGAAACACAAGATCTCCAAAATCCAAAAAAGATTTCGGGAGAAAACACTTAGAGATAGCTCAATTAAGTTAATTGATCAATAACTAAAAAATGCCTAAGTCTATCTTAGGAAAATTGATTAATTAACAACCATTATTTGAGAAATATCAAGAACTCTCTAGAGACTCGCACAAATTGAGTCTAGTATGATCTTAATCATTTATAATGATTTAATCATGGGCGTTGGTGATCCAAGGAAAGATTATAAGAGACAATCGATGGGTATGGAGATAGAAACACTTGAGCACATCAAACAAGAGGAAGAGAAAATTATCCAAGCAGTGCGAATTTCCCAGTGCACAATGATTCAATGAGGGAAGAATTTGAGCCAGTGGAGGAGCATCAATGATTGAGGGAAGAATAGTCGTAGAGTTCTGGAGGATTATTCTAGTGTCGGAGACCTAGAAAAAGGGAGGCTGAAATATTCTATAGAAAATCTGTCCAGGTAGTGCGAGTGAGCTAGAAACCCCACTGCAAGTGCCAGGAAGAGATCGATTCAATTGTTGAAGGTTGAGAGATCACCCATAAGGTGGAGTGAGTTATTTCCAGATGTAGAGGGAGGATAGATAGCCTAGTTGGAGGTAGTTTCAGGGGTCGTCTAGACTTGCACAGACCAGTAGTGCGAGCAAGCCAGAAGGAGGCAAGTTGGTTTGTAGAGGGAGAAAATTCTCTCCCATAATTTTTTCCAGATTATTTGCTAGAGAATTGAAAGTGAGGCATCCAGATATTGTATTTTGAATTTTACTGCTGCATAATAATAAAATAAACCCTCATCTACTGCATCGGTTTTCCCTTCAGGGTTTTTCTGGGGACTATTAGTCCAAAAATATTGGTGTCTATATTATTGTGTGTGTGCATTATTTTCTCAACATCTAGTTTATTTTTTGCAGTGTATTTTTATTTTTGATGAAGATTGCAATTGTAAGTTTATCGATATTTGTCGTAATAACAAATAAATTGTAGAACAGTTAAGAGACAAATTTGCAGTAATTGCAATCAAGGAATTTTCATAAATCGATGGGAGAAGTCCTGGTATGAAAGAAATCACTTATGATGATAGGTTCAGTGACAAGATATGAAGTGGTCCCCAAGGCCCATTCAAGGAGAGACTCAATTATGACTTAATGAAGTAAAGGATCTCCAAGAAAGACCTACAATGGAAGTCAAGACCTAGGGTTTGAGGACTAGCAATGGGGATAGGTATGCCTAAAATCAAGGTTCCAAAAATGAAATAGCATCTCTCTACAAGTGTTACAAGATGACTTGCCCCTTGAAAGAAATTGTTTGCTTCACTAGAGAGACCTAGAAAGAGTCTATGTGAGACCTATGGTTTATGAGTAATTGTGGGAGGACTTCCTCCAATGTGCGCACTATGTCAAGATAGGTAGGGAAAAGGGTCTAAAATGAACAATTTGTTTGAATTATATGTGAAAATGACCTTTAAGGAGACCACCCTTTCCAAGACGCTTCAAGATAGGTTTCCTTACAAAGATGTAGCTAGGGCACAAGTTTTCTTGAAAACTAACTGTGAGAATTACACCAAATTCTGAGAGTCACTAGAGAAGACATCGATGTAGTTTCTTGTCCAAATGGATCCCAAAAATTCCACCTCTAATGAATTTCACAGGGTGCCCTAGCTAGGTTGTCTAGGAAAAGGGGCCGAAATTTTAGAGAGAGAAAAAGAGAGGAAAGGGAAGGTTGATCACCAATGTTTCTTGGACCAATGCTTATTCCTTGGGCTTATGGAGTCAATGATGATGTGAAATTGGCTAAATTTGTCTTCAAGGAGGCTAAAAAGCAATGCCTTAGCAATCACTCTTTAACATTTACCTACCCAAGATATATGGACTTTCATGGAAGAAAGACAAATTTCAATCCAATAGGAACATTCATCTACTTCTTATATAATGAGTAATTTGTGCAATTTACAATCTAACCATCCTTGTAATTATATTCAATGAATTTGGGCACAAAACAATTAGCTAGTTGCAATAATTGCACACATTAGACATCATTCCAGGAAAAATCATCAATAAATAACACTTACAAGATAACAAGAGATATATCCAAACATAGATAAAGAAGCAACTCCAAGAAATAAAAAATCTAGCTCCCAAAAATACTGATATGCATCAAAGATGTCTAAATAGAATCCCAAATAAATGTGTGAAATTCAGACAAGAGAGAAGTTCCAAGTGGTGATGATGATATCTCATAGATGATAATCATATTTATTTATGTGATCATCTTACTAACTCGAATTAGCCTAATAACCCATAAAATTATAAAATAATCCGCAAATAACAAGTCGTTGGTGACAAGCCCACCAAGTAGCTCATAAAGTGATGAAGAAGCCATCCAAAACTGAGTTGAAATGATGAAATCATGGTGTATAAGGGTCGTTGGAAGGCCTCATCAAGTCCTTAAGGTGCCATGATGAAGGATAGGGCTCCATGAATGATGGACAAGGGGTTAGCCCCTTGATATCTATGTAAAACATCATGTGGTGCTCTAAAGTTGCTATGGGGCATTAATATTGGTCTCATGGGTCTCATAATGAAATATAAGCTTGTAGATTGCTCTAAATGAGGGCACTGAAGATGGTTCTTTCCCTCCCATGACTCAAGGGTGAGACAAACCTACTATGTGCCTTGGATTAGCTTCCAAACCTTGTATATACTACTAAGTCGGTTGGGGGCACTGCTTATTCAAGAGCATCGTCTTGCATATAATTTGGGGTAATGAACAAGTTGATGAAGGTGTTTATGGTGCCCATAAGATGAGATAATGCTCTATCACATGATGGAGTCCCATGGCTCTCAATGCATCCCCTATAAGTGTCATATGATCCTCTAGTGGACATGGGCCCCAGTTAAATTGCCCAACCCATGATGAAACCACCTATCAATTACACATAAGATCCAATGTGTCACCTCACCTTCAGATACAATAATTCATTAGTGCATCTAAGTGAAACAAGCTTGTTAATCCAAGACACAAATGAGACTTCATAGTGAGCTTCCCTTCCAAATTTGGGGCTTTGAGCATGTAATGGTGTTAACTACCTAGGTAGAGTGGATAATAAACAAGCCTATTAGGTGTTCCCATCCCCTAAATGGAAAGACATGTCCAAGGTACATCCTTCAAGTGGTAGGTATCATGTGGATAATGATGAGGTGGATTGGGTCACAGGGATCTCATGGCCAAATTCCACGGGCTCAAAGGTGGTAATGACGAGGGATGTCTATTGGAAATACTGATAGGGGGGTGAATCAATATTTCTTAGAAATTAGTAACTTATTAATATTTTTAGATCATTATTTAATCTTCAGTAGTATTCAAAAAACCATAAATAACTAGTAGACAGTGAACACACAAATTTTTAGGTGGAAAACCCCCTTCTGGGTCAAAAACTACCAAACACTTTTCTAATAAGCTTTTTAAATCTTCAGCTCCAACTTAAAAGAAAGCTACAACTCCCTAAAACTCTAGAAAAGTATTCTTCTCCAACACCCACTGTAAGGACACCCCAATGCCATGGGTTTTATCAATAGTCAACTGAAAGGATGCTCCAATAGCTTAACAAGCTCCAACTTGCCCTAGAACCACACTACCACCCTGAAAATGACAAAAAATTAATACAATATTGTGGACTTCCATACCAGGAATAATGGTCCACTTACAATGATATACAAATGACTTTACTTGTTTATTTGTGACGATTTATCTTACTTGCAATATTACATTACTACTCTTGTACATGTCATTTAAATTTCTTGTTCATTGTCCTTTGATATTGTCATATCTTACTTGAGCATCTTTTTGAAGCAGAAGTAGAAGTTCCTTTTACCTTGCAAATTATTTCTTTATGCTCATATTTCAATATTGTATCATCTTTTGGTTTCTTGTACTAACATTTTCTTGCAACAATGCCTATCTTGTAACTTGAAAATGATCTTTGTGCAAGTATTACAATTTGTATTTGAGCATTGTTATTAAGGCAATGGTCTCAATTTGTTTATCTTGCTATTACCATATTGAATCTAAATGGAATCCATCTTGTTAACATAAACATTGCTCATTAATAGTTTCACTTGCTAATTAACCTTAAATCAAGTTATCTAGAGAGGTGGTTGCCTTGCCCTTAGTCTCCTAGACTTGTTGTTTCAACAAATTTTCCATCCTTTAGGGACTACCCCCC
Source organism: Pinus tabuliformis (assembly GCA_031772625.1). Lineage (NCBI taxonomy): Eukaryota > Viridiplantae > Streptophyta > Pinopsida > Pinales > Pinaceae > Pinus > Pinus tabuliformis. The sequence continues at coordinate 1,130,025,479 of CM062807.1, forward strand.
TTAGCTTGCCTAGGAGAGAGCTTAAACAGAGTGAGTAGGAAATAGGTGACAACCCTTGTTCTAAGCATTGCACCATAAAGATTATACCTTGTGGGGTTGGAAACTTTTCCCACATTTAGGTGTACATCTTAGGTGACAACAGTAAGAATTCCAGCATAGAGCTTATAAGAGCAGCATATGAAGCAATTGAGGAAAAAGGTAGAAATAAAGAAGAGGCAGTTGCAAACAAGGTTGAACGTGCAAGCAATTCTTCAGTGCTATTTGCTTCCGAGATTGAGCCAGTGGGAGGGGCTCCACAACGTCACCTATTGATGTTACTGAGAGGTAATCATTTTTTGTTCCACGAATTAGACATGGAGCACAACCTTTAATAAAGTTAGTAGTCAAAGAAAGGAGAAGCAAGAAGCAGAAAGAGATATGGGGAAAGGAGAAGCAAGAAGCAGAAAGAGATATGGGGAGGTGTATTTACTAGAGTGTCTTACCTCTCAGCATCACCAAAAGCAATCCATGTCAGCAGGAAATGTGTGATGTTATTGCTATTGTGGGCCCATGGTACAAAATGTTGTTTTGGGGTGGCATCGGATGTGCTATAGGCCTCAAATTTTGCAGGGAGCCTTGGGAAAATGTATTCCAAAGAAGTCAGAAAGTGTTTTAGGAAATTCCACCCAGAGATAATTTTATTAAAATAATTAATATTTTTTAATGGAACCCTAAGTCCAAACTTGGGAAATTAAAAATATTAATGGGTATTAATCTAATTGTGGGTGTAACTTCTAGAAGAAGATGAGGATCAAGCTAAAATGATCTTAGCCATTGATTAGCTTTTAATCTGGGTCGTTGAATGTCAACAAGAAGATTATTTAAGGAAGCTTGAGGGTCATTTGGAAAACACACCGAGAGATCAAGAGATCAAATTTTTGAAGTGAGAAGTTCTGAGGAGGAAGTTTTGATCGAGGAGATTTCTTACAGTTGAGGGCAGGGATAACATCTAGAGAGAGAGATTTTCTCAGTCGGATAATCATCAACAGAGAGAGGCAGAGAGTGATCTAGTAGCCCAGATGCAGAGGATGACACAGGGCCACAAAAGGCCATGCAAAGGCAACATAGAGGGTGAGAGAGAGTCCGATTTTGCTAGGGAGAGTCAGTTTCAGAAGCGGGAGCTGGGGTGTGAGATTGAGAAGCTAAGAGCAAAGACTCCAGGTAGAAAATTGATCAGAAAACTGGGTGATGCAGTGCCTAGAGACGTTGACACAGAGACTGCGTCCGGACTGCGCAGAGGCAGCATAGTGCCTGCCATAGGCACTTCATCCAGAGTATGGATAAACCTGGGATTTCTCAGTGATTGTGTGAGGTAATCTCACAAATATTTTTGTCAGTATTTCTCTCTATAATTGAATAATCAGAGAGGTATTCAAAGATGTATTCAGAATTTGCTACTTCTTAATAATAATAAACCCTCAGATCTGCTGCACTGATTTTCTGGCATTGGGTTTTTCTAGGGACATTTGTCCAAAAATAACAGTGTCAATTGTGTTGTATTTTTTTTTCTTTCTCAGTCTCTTGTTTCTGCATAATATTTAATTAAGTGAAGGCTACAATGTATGTATTACAATATTTTTCGTAGGACACTGCAAGTAATTTGTTTAAAGGAATTTAACAAATAGGAGTAATATCATCAGTTGCTGCAGTAGGGATTCTAGTTGTGGAATTTTTACATGGTATCGAAGCTGCAGGTGAAGCAAGAAGAGCAGAGCCAGTAGATCCAACATTCAACAGAAGAGGGAGATTGAAAAGCTGCAAGAGGAAACAATTCGAAATCCCAAAGGATTTGTATAGTTATTAGCTGGAGGGATGGAATTTCAATGTAGTCTCTCTCTGAGAGAGTCGACAGAGAGAAGGGCTTCCAGATCGAATTTTTTCCAGGGTAGAGGGAGTAGCGTTGAAGCCTGAGCATGAGGAGAGCTGGTGGGACATAGATTTTTATGCAAGTAGTTTGTTGGACAGAAGATCGTCAGAAGAAAGAGGAGAAGCATGACTGAGGAAATTTCTTCCTGAGAGAATTCCTAGCCAAGGAATTTGAATTCTCTAGAGCTTAGCAGCAATAAGGGTAGCAGTTTCACTAGCTCTAGTAGGGAGTGTGCAGGCTAGCCCAGCAGCAGCACAGAGGAGAGAGGAGGTCATTCAACTTTTTATTTTTTGGCAGAAATGGCAACTAGTGGCTTGAGGGATCAAGATAGGTTGGACAGAGCATCCAACTATGTCATCTGGAAGGCAAAGATGTCATTCCTTCTAGATGAGCATGCCCTCAAGACATATGTCGACAACGTGGTGCTTGTCCTTGTAGATCCAAATCCACTACAGAAATATCGAGTTAAGATGGTGGAGGATAAGAGTATGATCTTGGATGGAGTCAAGGATCACGTGGTGTGCCACATTGCTAGTAGAGGAATTGCTAAGGAGATGTGGGATGCAATGGCCACGTTATATAAGGGATCTTTCGAGCAGTAGAAGATGTATTTGGAGCAAAAGATGAGGTTTGCTCAAATGCATAAGGGAGAGTGTGTGGATCCATTCCTCATGAAGCTGAAGAAAACCCATGATGAGTTTTCTATTGTGGGGCATACACCTCAAGATTCAGAGTTGGTTAGAATGGCCCTCAATTTTGTCTCATATGAGTGGCAAGTGTTTGTCTAGAGTATCCTGGGCAGAGGAGCATTGTCGAATTGGGATGAGATGTGGGCAGCTCTAAAATGAGAGGAGCTGAGAAGAGACTTAATCAAGGTTAAACTTGACAGAAGTAGCAACAGCAGTGGGTCGAAGCCCAAGGAGGAGGAGGATAATGCAAGCATTGCATCAAAGGGACAATAGGAGCAACGGAGACGTAAGAAGATCATGTGTTTTAGGTGTGGTGAGATGGGTCACTATGCTACACAGTGTCCTCTCAAGAAGAAGGACAAGGATGAGAGGTATGATCCGAAGGTTGTGCTCACGAAGATCAAAGAGGAGGAGTCCACCATGATAGCCGAGATACCTCCAGGAGGGAGGTGGGCTGATTTGGAGCTTTAGTTTGAAAGAACTACAGATGGGCAGGATTCTTGAGGAGTCCACCTCTAGGATAAATACCTTGATATGGGAACCCAGATCAGAAGTACAGGGATGGACTAGTGTTGGTTGGTGCCAAGGAGTGTCAGGGAGATAGTTGTAGTGGCTACGAGCGCCAGAGACTGAACATCGAAAAGCAAAGTTGGAAACAGTGCACATGGCACAGAGCAGAGGTCAGCAACAGCACAGTAGATTCAGAGGGTCAGTGCAGAGACTAGCAGTAGTCAGACTCTAGAATTCATGTGGGATAATATTAAGCACAGTTAGTTCAATAATTTTGGATGTTTTTCCATTGTTGATAGAGTAGCATCAACAACTTGCAGTGTAGTGGCAGTTGGTAGTGGTAGTGCTAGCAGCAACACAGATGCAACACTTGAGAGGGAGCTTTAGTATGGATGCAATGTTGACAGTGGAAGTGGAAACAACAATATAGTTGCAGTAGTAGCACAATAGTTGGTGGACAACATGTCAAACATCAGCGGCGCAGAGGACGGTGCTTCAGAGTCAGAGAAGTATGCAGTAGCATATATTGCTAGAGCATATTCATTGCTAAGAGGGAGTGTTGATTTTGGGTAGCATCAGATGTTCTCTAGGCCTAAAATTTTGCAGGGAGGCTTGGGCACATGTATTCCAAAGAACCCAATAAGTGTTTTGGGAAATTCCACCAAGAGACAATTTTATTAAAATAATTAATATTTTTTAATGAGATCCTAAGTATAAACTTAGGAAATTAAAAATATTAATGGGTATTAATCTAATTGTGGGTGTAACTTCTAGAAGAAGACAAGGATCAAGCTAAAATGATCTTAGCCATTGATTATATTTTAATCTGGGTCGTTGAATGTCAACAAGAAGATTATATAAGGAAGATTGAGGGTCATTTGGAAAACAAACCGAGAGATCAAGAGATCAAATTTCTGAAGCGAGAAGTTCTCAAGAGGAAGTTTTAATCAAGGAGATTTATTGCAATTGATGGGCAGGGATAACATTTAGAGAGACAAATTTTCTCAGTCGTAGAATCATCAAGAGAGAGAGGTAGAGAGATATCCATTAGCCCAGATGCAGAGGCTAATGCAGGGACACAAATGGCCACAAAGAGGCAGCGCAGAGGGTCTAAGAATTTGCTGGGGAGAGTCAGTTTTAGAAGTTGGGAACCGGCAGGTTGAGAGCAAAGACTCCAAGCAGAAAATTGATCAACAAACTAGGTGACGCAGGGATTGTGCGAGGACTGCATAGAGGCAACGTAGGTCCTGCCAGAGGCACTTCATTGAGAGTTCGGATCAGCCGGGATTTTCCCAGTGATTGTGTGAGGTAATCTCACAAATATTTCTTCTAGTATTTCTCTCTGTAACTAAATAACTGGAGAGGTATTTAAATATGTATTCAAAATTTTCTACTGCTTAATAATAATAAATCCTCAGATCTGCTGCACTGGTTTTCCTGCATTGGGTTTTTCTGGGGACATTTATCCAAAAATAATGGTGTCAATTGTGTTGTATTTTCCTTCTTGATTAGTCTCTTATTTCCGCATAATATTTAATTAAATGAAGGTTGCAGTGTATGTATTACGATATTTTCCGTAGGAAACTGCAAGTAATTTGTTTAAAGGAATTTAACAAATAGGAGTAATATCATCAATTGCTGCAGTAGGGATTCTGGTTGTGAAATTTTCACACAAAGTGCTACATATGAGGAGTTGAGGGGGCCAATCCTTCAAGTAGAAAAGGAGGAAATCAACTCTAGATTGGTGGAGTTAAAGTAGTCATGGGAGGTCTCTAGATGCACAGTGATGTATGATAACTAGACATATAGGAAGGGTAGGACCATTTTTATGAAATCAGTGGATGCATCAACACATATAAAACATTTTCCCAAAGGTACCATGTTTATGAAATCAGTGGATGCATCAACACATATAAAACATGCAACAATGATATGTGAGTTGTTAGATGGGTTCGTCCATGAGATTAGTGTACAGAATGTGGTGCAAGTCATAACAGATAATGTAGCTAATTATGTGGTTGCTAACAGGATGCTTATGGATAGACACCGCTCATTGTTCTGGACTCCATGCGCAACACATTGTATCTATTTGATGGTTGAGGATATGGGGAAACTCTCCTTCATCAAGGAAGTGAGTGATATGGCTAGGAGCATCCCCAAGTTCATATATAGCCATGATTTTGTTCTTAGCCTCATGAGGATATGCACCAGAAACAGGGAGTTGTGACATCCTGCAATCACATGTTTTTCCACTGACTTCATTATTATTCAGTGTTTACTTCAATGCTAGTTCGAGTTGAAGAAAATGTTTGTTTCTGATGAGTGGCGTGATTGTAGATATAGCATGAGACAGGATGGGAGAGCCATTGCAAAAATGTGTGTGAGCACCTTTTGGAAAAGAATAGAAGAAGTGTGCTCATTTAGTGAACCTATAGGAAAGGTTCTGATATTGGTAGATGAGGATAAACCTGCAATTGCTTATTTATATGAGGTCATGGATAGGGAAAAAGAGACCATTTGTGCTTATTATGCAAACAAGGTTTTTTTTGAGTTAATAAACAGATGATGATATAGGATGTGATTGATAGTCGGTGGTAAGGGTTACTTCATCAACCCATTCATGCAACGACACATTTCCTCAACCCCTAATTTTCCTACAAATGCAAATTAGATTTTAATTACGAGTGTTGGAAATACTGAGAGGGGGGTGAATCAGTATTTATTAGTAATTAGCACTTTTTTAATATTTTTTCAAAGCATTAGTTAATCCTCATTTATTATTATTGTTCTTCTTTAGATGATCATAAAAAATAATCAATAGTAGATAACACCATGCAACAATGCAGAAAGATAAAACAGAGGACACATATTTTTAGGTAGAAAGCCCCCTCCGGGTCAAAAACCATCAAACGCTTCTTTAGTGATTGTCTTCTCCCCGTTAAAAGAAAAGTGATTACATCAAGATTTCAGCTACAACTGAGGGAGGCATCAACCCCCTAATTCACAGACTACTACCTGTAGGACACTACTAGACCCTATTATCTTGTTACAACCAAAAGGATGCCCCAACACCCTATAAATCATGCCACAACTTGATGAGTTCCCCAACACTCTGTTTACCAGCTACTATAGGAAAGGATGATTCGTTTCCCTATTAGTTTATCATCCACAACTGAATGGATGCAACAACACCCTGTGCAAGCTACAACTTTCCCTAGAACCACCCTGCCAGCCTGAAGTGTTATCGGGCCACAATCTGAAGGTGACACCAATCACTTGCCTTGACGAGCCAGAAGACCATGTTTCATAATTTTAGACTGGATCTTGTGTACTCTGAATAAATGTAGAATAGTTGTAAGAAATATGTAGACTAAATGTCAAATCTTGGTAGCCACTAATAAATGCTCCCACTAACTGATTACTACAAATGCTACACATCAAGTCATTTCATATCACTGTCAATGTTCAGCTACACATCTGTTGGCTACCTCTTCTTGTCGCTATAGTGAGCTACTCATGAATGAATAGACATCACTGCTCATACATTGCAACCACACTGTATCAAGTTTCACACAATGTTGCAACCATCTGGAATTGCTATCAAATGATGGCACAAACCAAGGTGCCTCAAGTCATCCTAATGACCTATAGTGAGTGCTCTCAAGTTTTGTCCTCAGAAAGCTACCAACATACATGCAAACATTGTTGCTTAGCTGGTCAAGCCCTGATATCCATTCTTACTTGAACAAGTTGTAAACTGGATGAACAATCCCTTCAACACTTGCTACCCTGCAAGATTACAAGTGTGTCACTGCACACAAATCCCTAGGTCATACTATGAGACAAACCCTAGATCAATATTGTCATATGTCTATGTGATTCAATGTATAGGTCAAGTCAATCAATCATGTTGACCACTAGAGTGGCACTTGATGATTATATGAAAGACTCCATCACCAAGGATGATACAAAGGACACTTGCACCATCAGATATCATCAGTCAACAGAGTTTTTAACTCTACTTCTATTTTCTCATCATCTTTATTGTACCCAGATTCCACACCCTGCAGGGAATTGTAATAAGTGATACTAGTAATGATGAGTTTTTAGTCTGTAACAGGCCTAAGATGTTGGGACTCGATCAACAAACGAGTACATCTTGGAGTGTTTTTTTTATCTGGTTAATTATCCCTTTTTTTCAGAGGGGGATAATTTTCTGGGTTTTTTCACTCACTTTTTACCCCAATGCCGGGGTGACGGTTTGAAGGTTCAACCATTAACACATCTTATTGTCTAGAGTCAATGTATATTACCATACTAAATCACACAAAAAAAATGTAGAATTTGATTAGGTCAAGGTAGTCATTTTTTAATTTTTTAGATTTTCTGCACTCTCGAAATTGCTAATAAAATTGTATTTGTAATGTAATAAATGATGTCTAAAGAATTTGTATGGGGTATGAGTAATAAATTTGCACCACTCACCCTCAACTTTCTACTATGACACACTTTGAGGGGTATAAAATGTGTTTTGAACCCTCAAACCCCACTTTTCCTAAGTTCAAAGAGAAATCTGACAATTAATTAAGCTAGAAATTAAATAAATGGAGAAAAATAAATATCCATACATGCTAAATGTTGTGGAAATAAGGTGGAAAATTATGTAGGAGTTAAAGTGAGGTCCCAAGGTGATGTGGACTCCTAAAATTAAGGTAAAGACACATGTTCAAATAAAATCGAATTTCTAGCATTAAATGATAAAGCTCTTTACTTGAAAATTCGAATTTGTGAAGTTAATTCACATTTGGGAGGATTTGGGAGAATATTTGGTGGAGCTTTTGTGGGAAATTGACTGCACATGTGTTAATACCCATATATACTTGTCATTTCATCATAAAATTCGAATTTGGCACATAAGGGAAGAAGAAAATGATGTTCACTTGTCAGAATTCGATTTTTACACTTGGCATGGGAACTTCATTCAAAAAATACGAATTTTTCTTTAGGATTTTCACCTCATGCCACTTGTTTAATCACTTCTACATTGGGATTTTCTCCCATCTCTCTATATAATAGAGCCACGGGCTCTCATATTGTATCATGTTATGAGTTATTGGGCTTGAGGAGACTTTGCTTGTTTGTACTTGCATATTTTTAATATAATCAAGACTCTGAGGCTACATGGCTGATGTTCTCTTGGCGTTATGAGGTGACTTATTTTCATGTTATTGCTAATATTTTTATTTCCTTTTGCATATTGAATTAGTATTAGATTATATTCTTCCATCTTATTCGGGTTGATGTGTGCAAACTATCTTGCACACCCATTGATTTAGAGTAATATTCTAAGAATAGACTTTCTAAGTCATTTTCAGAGAAATGTTTGGTTATCTTGTTTATTATATTGCTCTAATTCATGTATGAACTAATATCTCTTTTAAGTGTAGCAAATATTTTCGTTTTGTGTGCAGGAATCCATCAGGAAGTGGGGGAAATCTTCACTAGATCAACCAGCTCCTAGAGCCATAGCGATCCAAGACTTTGCCATTGTCCACTCCAAGGTCTTCCATCCAAGAAAGCAAGAGGGAGTTTTTTCACTCTATAATTACTTGATCATAATTTAAATGCTTCTTTTATTCTAGCTTTTCAAAGTCATATTTTCTTTTCAAGAGCCATCATCAAAACTAGGCAAGTATGAGGGTTTATTCCCAATACTTGAGCTAGTATTCTTGTAAATTAAATTTGTATTCTAGTTTGTTTGTTTTGATTAAATCTTGGCTTTGATTTTGCAGCCCATGAACTTGAAGCATTGGACAACAAAAACTTTGAGGGAAGACATTGATAAACTACTTACTTGTGTGCATGCAAGACCCCTTCATCCATTTCAAGGATCTTTTTTTCAAGGTAATCTGTGAGTACTTAAGCGAGGCTTTTGAGCCTTGTAGCTTGTTGTTGTATATTCTTGAGAGAGAGTATACCATTGTTAAATTTATGCACTTTGTAAATATCTCTCTCAGATTGTGGGCAGCTCTTTGGAGACATTTTAACCCATCTCGAGCACTAATAAAATAAAATTTATGTTTTGAGGGAGCATGAAAATTTTCCCATGGCATCCCCCTTCCTTATTTGAGGAGAGAATTCTTGTGGGTTGACTAAATTTTTCTTCTATTTTTTCTTAGCTTTATAGCACTTAGTTTCATTTTGTGCATGCTTAAAATTAACACATTTCAGTCCACATGCATTTTTTCCTAATCTTGTATTTAAATTCTCACATGCATAAGCTTCAAACTTATAAACTTGAGCAAATCTTATCTCATGTGAAAACTTCATATTTTGGCAAGTTTTAATTGTTTCATAATTTCTTCAAGTACATGCTTCACTACTTGGTCAGTTTATGCTATATGTCATGGAACTATTGGAGCACTATCATTTTTTTTAACAATTGTAGCTTAAAGCAATCTATTCTATTTTACTTGCCTATTTTCCATTTAATGGTGCAAACACATATGAACTCATTTACATTCTAACCTCTCAAGTTTTGCAACTATATTATTTTTCTTTGAAGAATTTGTATGTAACATTATTTTAATTGGTGAATTAACACAATTTGTACTTCATCTAGGCATTTTAGTATATGAAGGTCCCAAGCTTCACTAAAATTTTAACTCCAATATAAGTTGGTTGAAGTAGACATCTTAAGGACCCTGTACTCCTCTATGGACTCCTCATTGTGAGACCCAAATCTTTCGGCGAGGGTGAGGTTTGAGGATTGAAGAGTTTAATTGGAATCTTGTTATATAGGTAGTTAATAAAATTAACCAAGAACACTTTCCATCACATTTACTTTACTTGTCTCTTCATGTTTTGAGTTGTTATATTGCAAAGTTTATTTTCAAGAAACATTTCAAAGCAAATATTGTGATTCTTCAAATTGGTAATAAGTGTTTTCATTTCATGTTCAAGCCTTATTCCATATTGACATCTTGATTTAGCATTTAGCATATCCTATTATACTTTTTTCAAAGTAAATTTTTTAATTGTTGAGTTTTGGAAAGATATGTTTTGATTCATGAATTGATTTTATATCTTACAAATATTTTGTGCTAACATCTTTTTTTTTGCATTTCAGGGTTACTTTTCTTTCATTATTGGAAGCATTTTATCTTTACTTTGAGCAAATGTATCTTTTATTTTGTTGAGCAAATTCTTTATAAGGCACTGGTTTTATGGTTTCCCCATGTTAATGATTTTCATTTTTATTGCTCAAATCATATTTTGTTCATAGATCATTAAAATTAATCCTTTTTCACTATAACAATCTCATAGAGCCTCATATCACTTTAACTTAACTTTTTATTAGGGACCACCCCCCCTTAGCTAACCTAGGAGATAGCTTAAACAGAGAGAGAAGGGATTTAGTGTGACAGCCTTTTCTCTTAGTTTCCTGCCACAAACCACACCTTGTGGGGTTGAAGAATTTTCTCACTAACTTGTAAGAAGGTGTAGGTGGCAAGGTCAACAATTCATACCAAAGTTAGGTTTCAACTCTATTTCAATGTCTTCAAGAGTATTGCAACATGTTATATAGTATCTTGGTCAAGTATAGTCAAAGACTTGTCAAATAGATGTAAACTCATTGTCCCAAGCCATATGTCAAAGTTAAGTCTTATTCAAGGAATTGTGTCAAGGTTAACATGTCAACTTAAGGTTATGTCAAGGTATATGCTAAGTTATTAGGTCATGTCACTAAGTCCCATCAAGATCTAGAATCCAATTCAATTCACTGTTAAGGTCATTGTACAATATCATAGGGTACACAATTATTTATGTGTCAAGTCACATCAAAATCTAATGCTTAATACTCATCAACATAACTTAGGTCACTATCAATATGTCAAGTTGTCATACACAGTTAATGTACATGTTACCACAGTTAATACAATCAGGTTACTGTATTATTGTTACAATCCTTAATTCATCATAGTGAATGACATATTTCCACTAGTAAATCATATGAACAATAACACTACTTCCATCACATCAGGTCAAGTCAAGAGTTATGTCAATTCATGTCACTACTTTCACTAAGACAATACATCACTTGCTAAGTTTGTATACATCACATAAATAAAAAATGTTTAGTCAATGATTTGGTTATTGTCTTTAGTTCTTGAAGTTATTCAACTTATACACAATGAGATTGCGGCGTGAATTATTGTCATATATTGACAATTGTAGGTGAATAAACTTCCTATACATTGCTTCTTACTTTGTTGAGTACCTTCAATTCTCAAGAGGAGACATCATTGCCAAGCAGGTCAAACCCTTAATCATTACAAAGTTTTGAACACTACAAAGAATTGCCCAATGAATTCCAAATTCAAACAAAAATACCCAAGAATAGACTCTAGAACAGTCCTAACACGCCTAAACATATTTTGACACAACCCTTAAGATAATGACTTACCACAGTCCTATATGGTGATTCTAATGCATGCCTTAACAAATTTGACATAGTCCTCAAACATGGATGATGACCCTAGACAAGCCAGACCTAAAACAAATTTGAATGATCTTAAAAATCTAACCCTACTTAGACCTAGAACTATAATCCAACACTCAACATAATGGTTCACATATTCATTGTTCTTGACAAAATTCTACATCAGACAAACCACCATAAGCATCCTAGAACTTTGCTTCTTTTAACAAGGTTTTTGCAACTAAGACAAACCCTGAACTCGCTCCTTTTGGCAGCAACAAATATTGGATTTCTGAGGAAAAAATACAGGTCTGAATCCAAGATTTGGCTATAGATTTTCTCCAAAAAAAAATGACTGTGCTTATACCTCAAATGAACCACAAAAACATAGAAAAAAGCTATTCTATACCTCGTTGTTCTAAGATAGTGATCACAGGTTTGAAAAATTCAGAGATCAATTCCTAGTCAGAATAGGAGGTCTTCATAAAAGGTTGTCAACATCACTCTTTAATAACATGAATCCAAGCTAATTGGAGGGATCTGAAGTACTAATGTCAATAAATTAGAATAAAAACAAATTCCCTAACAGGCCTTCGACAACCCTTAGGAAAGGACCAAATCTTACTACTCAGAGAATTACATAAAATGCAATTAACTTACCTTAGAACCTTCACATTCTTTGTTCTCTAAAGAATCTCCACCGCAAATGTAATTTAACCAAATTGTTATGAGATATATTTACCATAGATACAGTTCGAACTCTTTTTCTTCTCCAGGTATCTAGACCGATAATTTCAGAAGAGGAGTATTGAGAAGTTAATGTGATTTGATGAGGTATTAGGTCTTCCTTTTTATAATGTATGGAGAGGCCTTTTAGGTGGTCGTTGGTGGAGTCTTAAGTCTTAAGAAAAATCCTTTTTAAATATGTTAGTTTATTTGATGAGTGTTATTAGTTTGCTTTCTTAAGTCCAAGGTAATAGGAGGGTTGCTTGTTAGGTGTTAGATTTGACTTCTTAGTTAAGGAAGAATGCCATTTGTGGGTGTCGAGTAGGTTGATGTCCTTCCTTAAGATAGTATTGTGACAATGAACCCCTTATGCTTAAATTTCCCTTAATTTAATTAATTACTAACCCTTATTAATAGTTTTCTAGAGAAATTTTCAATTCCACTAAAATTTTGAAATCACTGATTGTTTTAGTGCATATGGCCCTATTATGAAGTCAATGATTGAGTTACTACCTTTGATTCTTGAAGATATTCAACTTATATGTGGTGAGATTATGGTGATAAACAATGCCATATATTGACAATTGTAGGAGGAGGTGTCATGTCACTATCCCTTGGGGTTTTAGCCCAGAAACTGGGGTCACAAACTTAAATTGTGAATATCTCTCAAACCGGGAGGCTTCTTGTGCCGTACCACGTATCAACATAAACATATTTTTGAGAAGAATATAATGAAATAGATCTACGACCCAAAACCAATGATTTGACTTACCAAAAACCCTCAACAAAGTCGAGGCACATCCTTAGTTCGGGGAATCCAAACCATAAGACTTGGGTTTTTAACCATCCAATAGTTTAGTTTCCATCTTGATGTAATTCGATAATTACTAGGAAGCGTTCATTAACCATTTGACATTAATGACTAGTGTTTTTAGTCAAAGTCAAACCCATTCAACTACATGGGTTAACATCAATGACAACACCATCCAACAGTGAGGTGATGGGATCTCATGCCACACAATCTAGCATGAGTGCTAAGAGGGGAACATATGGGACAACTACTAGACCAAATGACAACAATGGGACAAGGAACCATTGTCACCTCAGTTCTGTCCCCTGCTCTTTATGGACTTTCACGGTGTTAGTTTTTGTAGCATCAGATAGGTGTTATAGTATCGGCTTATGTCAGAAAGGATAAGAAACACAAGATCTCCAAAACCCAGAAAAGGTTTCGGGAGAAAACACCTAGAGACAACTCAATTAAGTTAATTGATAAACAATTAAACATGCCTAAATCAAACTGAGGAAAATTGATTAATTAACAACAACTAATTTACAAAAATTTAGATAGCTTTAGAGACTCACATGGATCGAGTCTCAGATGATCTTAGCTATTGATAACTATTTAATCATGGTCGTTGGCGATCTAACAAGACATTATTAGAGCAGACCAATGGGGATGGAGATAGAAACACTTGAGCAAATCGAACAAGAGGGAGAGCAAATTATCTAGGAAGTGCAAATTTCCTAATGCATAGTGATTCAGTGAGGGAAAAATTTGAGCTAGTGGAGGAGAATCAGTGATTGAGGGAAGAGAAACAATAGAGTTTCAAAGGATTATTCCAGTGTTAGACAACCAGCAGAAGGGAGGCTAAAATATTCTGAAGAAAAGTCGTCCATGTAGTGCGAGTGACCTAGAAACCCCAGTGTGAGTGTCAGGAAGAGATCGATTCAGTTTTTGAAGGTGAGGAGACCACCCAAAAGGCAAAACGAGTCATTTCCAGAGGCAAAGGGAGGCTAGACGACCTAGTTGGAGGCAGTTTCAGGGGCCATCCAAACTCTGCAGGCCAATAGTGTGAGAAAGTGCAAGTGAGCCAGAAGGAGGCCAGTTGATTTGCAGAGGGAGAATATTGTCTCCCATAAATTTTGTCTAATTATTTGCCGACGAATTTCCAATGAGGCATTCAAATATTGTACTCAAATTTTTATTGTTACATAATAATAAATAATCTTTCATCTACTGCATCGACTTTCCCTTAGGTGTTTTTCCTCAGACTATTAGTCCAAAAAGATTGGTCTCTATTTTACTGTGTGTGAATTATTTTCTCAGCTTCCATTTTATTTTCCGCAACGTATTTTATTTTTGGTGAAGATTGCAATTGTGAGTTTATTGATATTTGTCGTAGTAACAAATAAGTTGGAGAACAACTAGGAGATAAATTAAAAAGGTTATTAATTAAAAACTCTTTATGGTTGTTCTTTCCTATGTACCTAGGGTTTTTTGAAGAGTCCAACATTCTGTCAGGTGCCCTCAAGTCGTCCTCGGCCTCCTATCCATTTCTTCGTAGTCTTGATCACATAACAGTCGTTGGATTTACAAGCAAAGTTAAGTGGTGGCATATGAGCAGCCCCTCACAGGGGGGGCTCCTCGTTCAGAGATGCAAATAATCAGAGCACTGCAAGCACCTCGCAGTCAGGAAGTCAGAGTCATGGGCTTTCTTCTTCTCTGCACGATCATTCCCCTGTGATGGGTCCTCAATGGAAAGCTAGGGGGAAGACTCGCTGCCTTCCTAAGGCGACTAAGAACCCGAAGTTTGTCATTCTGAATAATTGACTAGAAAAGTCCCACCATTGTATGAAATATCACACACTGATCTACAAATTTATGGGAATTTGGCCGAAAGAACAAGAAATTATCCAATGGATCTAGTTGAAATTGAATCGCAGAGGGTCGATCATGCTGATGTTGAGAGAAAAATGATTTTTTACAGTTATATTTGCACATATGGAGGATCAAAAGTGTATCTTTGAAAATGGTCCGTACTTTATGAATAACGTTATACTATTCATCAAGTTCTTGGAGGAATGTCATAATCCCGAAAAGAAGAAATTCAAGGCAACACTAGCTTGGGTCCGCCTCTTCTCCCTTCCAAAATATTTCTGGGAGCCAAATATCCTTGAAGGGATTGGAAATGCAATTGGAGAATTTGTCAAAGTCTCTTAAACAAAAAAGCGAAGATGTCATGCATCATATGCTTGAATCTGTGTCAACATGAATATTTCTTAGCTACTCACAAAATCTATAGATCTGGAATACCATGACACTGTTTGACTCAATTGCTTGATTATGAGCACGTTCCCTTAAAATGTCGCAAATGTCACGAGTATGGGCATCTCTTTGGGGATTTCCCTCTCACTCTCGTAGAAGAATCTCAAGTTGCCTCTAGATCTAAGGATGAAGAAGGTTTTCAAGCGGTGAGTGGTCGACGTTCCCATCAATCCCTACCGCCCAATGTGGTGTCGTCAGCACCCTATGCATTAGGAAGTTGGCCCATCTCCTCTTCATTAGGTTAATCCTTTGCCTCCAAGGAATGAGAACCCCTTTATAACCCTAGAGAATCTGGAAGTCGGGGGATCAAAAGAAGAAGAACCTAATCAACTGACTATCCAAGCAATGGAGGTCGATAACTAATGCCCTCCTCAAAAAGATAAAGCGACCCCCAAAAGCAAATCCCCAGAAGACCTCGAGGAGGATAGAATAATTAAGGATATTCTGATTAACATAAGAAAGATCTTGGAAGTAGAAGAGAAACATAATTGTCTAGGATCCAACGAATGCAAATGCTTGACTTCTTAAGAGTATGGACCAAAGCAGATGTCAAAGACATTCTATCTAACCAATTCATCCACTTCAAGAACTTGTTTGGTCAGTGGAGTGCTCGAATGGAAAAACTGTACGAAGAGGAAAAATTCCAGAACACCAGCAAGGAGGGAGGGTTCTTGGAAACCACGTTCCTAGATCAGGGAGTGTTGGAGAAAGGTAAGAAGGGGAGAAAGATGATGAAGGAAGTAATTCATGAAGTGGGTGAATTTATGCTTCATTCTAGGCAGATGGGACCCCTAACGGACTATTTTCCCCATATTATATCCCCTTCCCAATGAAAATAGTCTCATGGAACATGTAGGGCTTAAATAGCAAAGGTAAGCTCCGTTCACTAAAAAATCAAATTAACAAGGTGAAACCAAACATTGTCCTAGTGCAAGAAACAAAGGTGACTGTAGGAAAACTCCAGGATGTAAGCCAAATTTGTTGGAGGGGAAGTGAAGTCGTGACAATCGATGCAGATGGTGCATCAAGAGGAATCATGGTACTTTAGAACCCTAACCAAGTAGTATCCAAGGATTGGTCAGATCACGACACAGTCTTACTGGAATATTTTTTTTTCTAAGTAAGGTTAATCTATTAATATGATACAAAAAGGGAGTTATAGTGAGGCTTGGCCACAGAGGGACCAAGCCTCAATCATCACACAGTCATAATAATAGTCTTTAACTGCCCCAACAGAGGGGAAACCAGTCCAAAAAATAGGTCCAAAAAATAACCCACACAGGGGTGACGAGTTTAAACAGAGCATTACTGAGACAATGTAACTAGATCATAATTTTAACCTGAAGACACATAAAACTAAACATAAACTGAACCAACAACATGACAAAACGTCCACCTGGTCGGCACGACACATGGCACTCAGTCTTCTGGAGCTGGCTCCTCCACAATCGGACACGCGTACTTGTCCGGGTTGTCTTCCTCATCCGACTCGCCACGTCCCAGTGCTTGTTGGCCTCCCTCCATGCTGCATGCCCCAACACGCGGGCCTGAGGTGTCACCTTGGCGACTACCAGAAGCCTGCGTGTAACTGAGATTGCCCGTATCAACATGCTAACTGCCAGCAACAGCTTTGCCATGCCTTTTGGTTTGACCTTCATTAGCTTCCCATTCACCAGTGTTGTTCCAGCGCATGCTGCTCAAGCCAGCTCTGTTCACCTCATCAGTAGGATCATCCAGTGGAACATGCGGCTTGATTTCTTCCATGATGGTAATTGAGACAGTGGCTACGATAACAGGGCAGTTCAAAGAGCTACGGAAGTGGAACTGCGTGGTGTGAGAATCAGGATGCGGAGGCAAGGGAAAGGTTGCAGTGTGAATCGCTGCATCTCCATGACCTGAGCTATGGAGCTAGGCTCTGCCTCTACCACTTGGCGTGTCTGGGTACTGGCCCGCGAAACTATGTTGGTTAGGATTATCAGAAGAGGAGGAAGGGGAGGCTAAATTAGGGCTAGGTAGAGCAGGGGAACGAGAGCTGCCGCCTCGCGTGCCCCCTCTTCGACTGCGCATACGATGGCGGACCATGGTGGGGATGGGAACAGGGAGAGTATCAGCAGGGACAGTGGAGGAATTGACAGAGGAGCTATGCAAGGAGGTTACAGAGGGATTGAGGTCATGAGCAAGATTGCAGAGGTTGGTGTGGGAATGGTGGAAGCCATTACCCAAATCAATATAGCTCAATAGCCAACATCTACGGCCAGTGATAGTGTAGACATTCGGCTCTCCCGCCTGTGGAGGACAGACACAGTGAATTAGGGGGGCAGAATAACAATGAAATTCTTTGGCTCCATTGTTATGTGGGAAATGGCTCTGCCTCGGCCTGTGTAGGCATTAAATGGCTCTAGCGAGGTGCCATGAATGCCATTCAGGGTGGCATGGGGGAAGTTGTAGGGGGCCATGTGGCCACCCCGTCCGCCGCCGCTCCGTCTTATCATATTAACTCCTAGGATTAACACCCGCATCCGGGTAGTCTTACTGGAATATTTCGAGGTATAGGCTGAGACAATTGGATTGCAATCACAATAGTATATGGCCCGTTGACCCCATATGCAAAAGTGAAATTTCTCCAATAACTAGTAAGTCTTCGATCTAGCCTCCTAGACCCAACATGGATTGTTGGCGGTGACTTCAATATGATTCAAAATCTTGATGAGAAAAGAGGGAGGTTCACAAACTAGATCCCATCTCGCTGGATTTCAACGAAAAAATCTCTGAGCTCAAGCTTTTAGATATGGAAACAAAAAATCGCTTGCATACTTGGAACAATAGAAGGGGTGGGTGTTTTAGGTGGTTATCTGTTTGGATCGATTCCTTGTCTCGAAGGAACTGCTCCTTGGAGACCCCTTCCTTGACATTTCTATTTTTCCCTCCTTTGGGTTAGATCATTGGCCGATATGTTTGGACTTGGATTTTCTCTCCACTCCAAAAATCTGATTGTTCTGGTTTGAATCTATCTAGTTGCACCACTCAGGGATTTTGGAGAAATTAAAAGAGTGGTGGGAATCTTTGGAGGTACCAGATGAATCCAAAATCCAACATTTCAAATGGAAGCTCAAGGCCTTTAAACTTAAAATCAAGATCTGGAATAGGGAAGAATTTTGGGATACCTTTAAAGCAAAGCGTCACCTAGAGGAAGCGATGGAATATCTCTAGATTTGGATTATTCAAGAAGGTTGATCTGAAATACTAGCGAAGGAAGAAGGTTGTTTAATCAATCAACTTGAACAGCGGAGATAACAGGAGGAAACTTTGTGGCATCAAAAATCCCACATTCAATGGCTAAGAGAGGGTGAACGAAATACAAAGTTCTTCCTCCGATCTATGATCAATCATCATTAGCACTCGGGAAAGGGAAAGTACTCGGGCCCTTCGCAATAACCATTCAAATAAGTCCCCTATGCAAGCCCATGGCAATAGCAAATCCAGAGGAGAAGTGATTGACGGTTCTACCTTCTGTAGTCCCACATCCACACCTCTCACCTTGTCATCTGATCTTTATGTGAAAGAATTGTTAAATGAAAAACAAAGGTTGGAATTTTTAGAAGCTAAATAGCAGGAAATACAAGGCTTTAGCAGAAAGCAATAATTTTTGAAAGAACAAGTGGAATTGCTACTGGAAGCTCTTCTAATAGGGAAGACATAATGGCAGTACATGAAGGCGGATGTGAAAAGCATAAAGAAATATGTAGTGTATAGTACATAGGTGGTGAATGTGAAACCATCCTAGGATAAAGGGAGAGCGATTGCCCAAATAAACAACCATGAAGAGAAAGCCAAAAGAGAAAGGAAAGGAGATTCCACAAAGGTTTCCAAAACTTGGGCTCAAGTTATTAGCAATTCTGCTAATAGGGAAGGAGAAACAAACATTCGGGTTGACAACATGTAAGATAGAGAAAGCAAGGAAAGACAAAATAAAGTAGCAAACATAATTATTAAAGGGGTGAAAGACTATGGGAAAAATGAATGTACTTTTGACCTTGCAAGGGACTTCTTGAAAGACAAGTTGCTATGGGAAGGACGAATATGCCAAGCATGGAAGGTGGGTAAGTTTAACGATGAGAAAGAAAGACCCATAAAAGACATCATGACTGGCTTGCGTGTTAAATATATCATTCTAAGGAAGAAGCATCTCTTGAGGGGTTCTCGCTTTTTTCTAGAAGAAGATTTAACTGTAAGACAACATGAGGAAAGGAGGGAGGAAATGTCAAAGGTTAGGGCAGCAAGAGATGAAGGCAAGAGAGCATGGATTTATAAAGGTAAAGTTGTGATAGCGTGATTTGGACCTCCTTCCAAAATAGAGCAGCAAGATGGTAATAAAGAAGAAGCAACAAACTCTTCAACTGGAAATCAAGAAGCAAGGTCAATATGGAAAAGTAGGGACGAAGACTCAACTGTGAGTCTTGTATGTCAAAATAAATAATAATCAATTCATATCGAGGTTTCCTTAAGATTAGTTTGTTGGAACTATAGAGGTTATGCATGGAGACGAGGACCTGGGTTAGGGCCTATTGCAGAAGATACAAACATAATTTGCCTCATAGAAACACATGATCATGAAGGGTGCAAGACACCTTTGTTTGAAGGATACTGGAAGATGGTAGTGTGGAACAAGGCAGCAGGGAATGGAAAAGGACACAGGGGTATCATGGTATTAGTGAGGGAAAAAGAAGGTCATCTCATTCAGTTAGAAAAAGAAGACTCAAATAAACAATTCATTTGGTTTAAAATATCATAAAATGGAAATCACATCAGAATTGCAGCATGCTATTTTGTGCCACAAGTTTCAAAAATCTACAAAAGTAGAGGGCTTGACCACAAAGATCCCTTTGCAGCCTTAAAAATAGATATTGCAACATATTCTCATCTAGGTGAATTTCTTATAGTGGGTGATTTCAATGCTAGGACTGCAAGTGAGCAAGCTAGCATTCTTTGTTGTAAAGAATACTATGATCCTATTTGGCTTACAGAAGAGAGTAATCATCAGTGGGAAAGAATCTCAGAGGACAAGGGATGAAATCTCTTTGGATAACAATTGCTTACATAATGTGGGGCCTTCAATTTAGTCATTTGTAATGGCTTGACTAGATGGGCAAAATCTGATAATTTCACTTTCAATACTTATAATGGAGAAAGTGTAGTAGATTATGTAATGTGCTCACATAGTTTGTGTGAGAAAATGGAGGAAGTTTTGATTGGAGATCAGCTTTGGGATTTAAAACAGATCACAAGCCAATTTATTTAAGTTTCTATTGGACTAGAAAGAAGCAATTAGAGTAAAAAGCAAAGTGTGTTCAACAAAATATCCCAAAGGGAAGAATTCTTTTGACTCCAGAAAATTGTAATACCTTCAAAATAATGTTAGAGAGTGTGAAAAGTCATAAACCCGGAATCCCTACTGCAACAAACTGATGTTACTTATCCTACTTGTTAATCCATACAAGTTATTTATTATGTTCTACGGTAAATATCAAAGTAAATGTAACTACAAAATTCACTATTTAAAATAATATGCCGAAACAAAACACTCAACAAGAAAGAGATACAACACACATCTACATAGTTATTTTTGGACAAATGTCCCCGAAAAACCCAATGTGGGAAAAACAGTGCAACAACTCTGAGGGTTTTATTATTATGCAGAAGTAATTTCTGAATACAACTTCTATATGCCTTCTTAACAATCGAGTTACAGAGAATATCACTGACAGAGAGATATGTGAGATTACCTCACACTATCATTGGAAGTCTTGACTGGTCCAACCCCTGAATGACTATCCCTATTTTCCTCTGAGATGCGTTTGTGCAGTCTCTGCATCAGCCCAATGTTAAACCCTCTAGGGATAACATCACTCCTACAACTGATCAATTTTTTTCCCATGAACTTCAATTTCTACCTCCTGGTCTCACACCCCGACTCCTAGCTTTTGCAATTGATTCCTTCAGCAAATTTTTGGACTTCCTCTTGGATTTTGTGATACATCTGCGTCAGCCCCTCTGGCTTTGTGTTGCCACTGCTGGATCTCCCTCTCCCTTCTCTGCTGAGTATTCTCCAATTGGGAAAGGTTTCCCTTTGGATACTATCCCTGCACTTCACTGCAAAAGTTCACTTCGAATTTCTCACTGGCATCTGCTCTACTTCAGAAATTCGATCTCATGAACTCTCTCTATGTGTTCTCCAAGTGCACATCAAGCCTTCTCTTATAATCTTCTTGTTGGTCAATCAACGAACAAGATTAGATTCTAATCAACGGATATGATCATATTGACTTGATCTTCGCCTTCTTATAGAAGTTTCACCCACAGTTTAGATTAATATATTTTAGTTATTTTAATTTCCTAAGTTTAGACTTAGGGTCCCATTAAAAATAATTAATTATTTTAATAAAACTGTCTCTGGGTGGAATTTCCCAAAACTATTTCTGGGTATTGGAGAATACATGTGTCTAAGTCTCCCTGCAAAATTTGAGACATAGAGAACATATGATGCTACCATAAATCAACACTCCCTCTTAGCAAGGAATGTGCTCTAGCAATGCAACCTGCTCAAGCATAACTTTGTTCTGTAACATCTGATTTTGCATTGTTGATGTCTGACAACTTGTCCACCAACTACTGTGAAAATGCTGCATCTATACTATTTCTGACCTTGACACTTTCAACATTGCATCCATACTACAAATCCCTCGTAGTTCTGCATCTGTGTTGTTTCTGGCACTGTCACTGCCAACTGCATTTGCACTGCAACCTTCTCTAACTGCTACTGCTACTGCATCAACAACGGAAAACATTCCAAATTACTGAACTGGTGTTCAATATGATGCATCTTGCAGCTAGAGTCTAACTGCTTCTAGTCCCTGTGCTGACTCTTTGAAGCCTCTGCACTATTGCTTGACCTCTGCTCTGTGCCATATGCAATGTTTCCAACTCTGATCTACGCTGCTTAGTGTCTGGCACTACTAGCCATTGCAATTGTTACTCTGATAATCCTCTGCAACAATTGACACTGGTCCATCCTGCTATTACTGATCTAGGCTCCCATAGCAAGGAATTGATCCGAGAGGTGTGCTCCTCAAGGATCCTTCCCATCTATAGGTCTTTCAAAATACAACTCTAAGTCAGCCCACCTCCCTCTTGGAGGTATCTTGACTATCATGGCAAACTCATCCTCCTTGATATTTGTGGTTGCAACCTTCAGATCATGCTTCTCATATTTGTCCTTCTTCCTGAGAGGACACTGTGTTGCATAGTGACCAAATTCACCACACTCGAAGCATTTGATCTTTGAAAATTTCCTCCTTCCACCTTCGTTTCTCCTGCTTCCCCTTGGATGTGATGGCTGCATTTTCATCCTCCTCCTTGGGCTTCGACCCACTGCAGCTACTTCCGTCAAGTTTACACTTGACCAAGTCCCTACTCAGCTCCTCTTGCTTAAGATATGCCCCCATGTCATCCCAGTTTTTCAAAGTTCCCCTGTCCAAGATGCTCTGGAAAAAGAATTTCCACTCCTCAAATACTGAATTTAGGGCCAGTCTTACCATCTCAGAACCTTGAGGTGTTGACCCCACAACTTCATCTCGGGTCTCCTGAAGCTTCATGAGGAACGAATCAATGCATTCCCCCTTCTGCATCTCTGTAGATCTGATCCGGATTTAAACAGGAATGCAACAAATTACAGAGATAACCATAAACACAAAGATGCAGTGGAAATAATACTTCATTTCATTAATGTAAAATACTGAGATATGCTTACAAACAGAAAATGGAAATAAACAGCTAGGGCGATGGTAACTTATCTCTAAGAAGAGATGTGGTGGCTACATGCCTCTGAACTGTGTTACAATGAGGCTCGAAGGCCTATTTATTGTTGAGAAACAATGGAAAACCCTAAACATCCAAAAACCTAACCCTAGAAGATGAAACGCAAAACTGTGAGCCCCCATTTGGGTAAATTGGTACATCAACTTCCCAGGGTCGTAACTTTGACATACGATCTCCATTTGACACGTACAATATCTTGTTAGAAAGATCTATCTAAGAAATACAACTTTGGGAAGAGCAACATTAGTCCATGGACCCATGTTTCTCCTAGTTTTCCAAAAAGACGTTGTTTAGGGCCTCAAAACGGCTTCGGAGTTTAGGACCTGAAAAATGCTAAAAATAGTAAACTGTGCTACAATTAAGGAAACTGAAAAGCTAAAAGAAACGGTCCAAGTGGACTTGGTGGGTGGCCACCAATATCCACCTGGATCATTCCTCCCCCCTTAGGAAGAAATGGTCCCCATTACATTGAGTTCCTCCATGAGATGAGGAAACTTCTGCTGAACTTGGTCCCTGGTGAGCCACTTGCCCTGGTGAAGGAGTTGGCCTGCTTTGACAACTTGATACAGTTGGATGTTCTGCTGGCAAGTGTGCTTGATCTGTGTGTCCATGATCTGATCAGTTGCAGCTTGTTCCATGCAATCTGGATTTAACTCTGTGGGTGTGAGCTGTTCTGCAATGTCGGATGTGTCTAGTAATGGTGGAAAGTATGGACGAAGGTAGTCCACATTGAACACTCGGTGCAGGCCAAGGAATGGGGGAATGCTGATCTCAAATTTATTGTCTTCCACAGCCTTGGTAATGGTGTAAGGACCATATCGGAGTGGTTTGAGTTTCCGATAGGCTCTGGTAAGGCGTTCCTTTTGCAAATGCAACCAGACTTTGTCACCCACCTGAAACTTGTGTGGCACCCGATGTTGATCATATCACTGCTTGTACTTAGCATTTGATTTCTCCAAAATGTCATCGACTTGCTGTCAAATATATTGGATGTGCTCAATGAAGCTGTTTTCCTTATCTGTTTCAGACTGGATATGAGCCGAATCTGCGTGAGTAGCTGCAAATGGCATGGCCACATCAATGGGACATAATGGCTGGAATCCCAAGCCCAGCTGAAAAGGGCTGTGGCCAGTCGAGTTGTGGAGAGCTCGGTTGTAGCTGTGTTGAACATAGTGGAGGCTCTCATCCCATGTGCGTGGATGCTTTGAGTTGTACATGCACAGAATGCGTACAATCATCCTATTGACAACCTCTGTCTGGCCATCAGTTTGAGGATGGAAGGCTATGGACTTAGTGAGTTTGGTGTCCAACATCGACCAGAGACTGGACCAAAATGTATTGAGGAACTTGCTATCCCGATCTGAGATGATAGAATGTGGGATCCCAAAGTGCACCCACACTCGTTCAAAGAAGAGTTTAGTAGTGGATTTTGTTGTGATATTCTTCTTGCAGGCTGCCATAATGGCCATCTTCGAGAACCTGTCGACAACCACATAAACATAGTCGTTTCCATGCTTAGTGGAAGGAAGGCCTGACATCTAATCCATGGATATGGATTCCCAAGGTCGACTAGGGGTAGGCAACAGGGTATAGAGGCCTTGCTTCTTGATTGTCGGTTTGGCAATGGCGCAGGCAGTGCATGATATGATGTACTTCTCGACATCCTGTCAAAGATTCGACCAGTAAAAATATTTCTGTAGTACTGCCACCATTTTCTCGACCCCGAAATTCCTAGCAGCCCGACTGTAGTGTGCTTCCCAAATCATCTTGGCACGCTTGCTTGAAGGAACAAAAAGGTGACCTAGGTGGCATAACAGGGCATTCTAGAGGTGAAAATCTGGAACATGCTAACCCTCCAAGAGTGTCTGGTATGTGTGGCCAAAGTCTGGGTCGCTTTTGTAGAGAAGTGGCCAATCAGAAGTCTTGTGCCCACAAGAGTTAAGCACGGTGGTTAATGACATGATCGGTGATCGACTGAGGCAATCTGCAATATTATTGGTGCTGGCCTTCTTGTACTTGATATTCAAATGGAACTGTTGCAGGTATGTGGAACACTTCTGATGGCGATCATTCTGTAATTTCCCTTGGGTTTGTATGAACTGGAGGGGTCAGTGGTCTATGTGGATGACCGTTTCCTTCCCCAAAATGTAATGTTTCCATTGTTGGCAGGCCTGCATAATGGAATACATCTCTTTGTCATAAGTGGGGTACTTCCGGACTGTGTCTGAAAGTGTCTCATTGTGATATGCCACTGGATGCCCATGTTGAGTAAGGACTGCCCCAATAGCATAGTCAGAGGCATCTGTCTCGACCTCAAATGGTTGTTGCAAGTATGGCAATGCGAGCACTGGTGCTGATTAGAGGCGGTCTTTCAAATTTGTGAATGCCTTCTATTGAGATTTAGACCATTTTTTTTTTTCTTTCGCTCCTCCCTTGGTGACTTGACTCAAGGGCCAAGCGATATGAGAAAATCCCAACACGAACTTGCGGTAGAAGTTGGCAAGACCTAGAAAGTTGCGGAGTTCTGTTAGAGTTGTTGGAGAGGGCCAATCTCGAATGACTTGGATCTTGGCTAGATCCACATGCACCCCCTGTTCATCAATAATGTATCCTAGATACTGAACCTGGGTCATGCCAAAAGTGCATTTCTCCAAATTGGCACATAACTTGTGTTGCCGCAGTGTTTGGAGAATCTATCGGATGTGCTGGAGGTGCTCTTCCCAACTCTGGCTGAAGATCAGGATGTCATCCAAGTATACCACTACAAATGAGTTGGTGAATGGCCATAAGATGTCATCCATTAGCCTCATGAAGGTTGCAGGAGCATTCGTCAATCCGAAAGGCATAACCAACCATTCGAAAAGGCCCTCCTTGGCTTTGAAGGCAGTCTTCCACACATCGGAGGGTTTGATTGGTACCTAGTGATATCCTAACTTCAAATCGATCTTGCTGAAATATTTTCCCCCCTTCAGTTGGTCCAGGAGGTCATCGATTCATGGGATCGGGTACCTATTACAAATAGTGATCTTGTTCAGCGCCTGATAGTCAATACAAAGTCTCCAAGTCCCATCCTTCTTTTGTACCAACACGATCGGGCTCCCACAGGGCGATGAACTCGAACATATGTGTCCTTTCTATAGCAGCTCCTGAATCTGCCTCTTGATTTCATCGTTCTCCAGCACGGAGCGCTGATAGATTGGTCCATTAGGCAGCAGCGCACCCGGGGTCAGATCAATGGAGTGATTGACTGTTACACTAAAAAATGTCACCATGGCTATTTACAGTTAGTATGGCTCTATCAACAGTCATGCTATCCTCCTGGGCAAGTCTTATGCCTCTGCTCTCCATGTCAAACTCCAAAAAGAGAGAAAGTCTTTATAAACGTATTTATCTTTGGGTACGCAGGTTCTCTCGACCTTACCTGCGGGTACGCACCCAATGTTCACAAAAGCTGCGTACTTGTACGCTCTGTATGTAAAGGGGCAAGTGCGTCCCCCTGTAAAGGTCAAAATGCGCAAGTTTCATCTTTAAAAAGTTACTTGTGGTCATTTCTAGAGCATTCTAGAAGGTTGTTCGACGTGTATTCAGCACCTCCAGATGGTTCATGTACCCCTACCAAAGAGGAACTTATCCCATCAATGAGGGAGCTATCCCATCCAAAGAGGGGATTATCCCATTGATGGTGGACCTAAATAACTTCCTCTAGACCACTATAAATACAGGCATTGAGCCAGAAGGAGGAGAGGTTGGAAGCTAAACATTTCTAAGGGTAGATGCTGCTGGAATTAGGACTCCCATTTAGAAGCTTGTGAGGAGAGATTGCCATCTTTGCTTGTTCTATTTGGAAGTGGGTGAGCTTTGTCAAAGTAAAGGAGAACTCTTGATGGACCCTGGGAGGGACTTGCACAACACCAAGGCTCAGGTTGTAATTGTTCCTTTTGTTTCCTATTAATGCAAATGAGTCCATTCTTCTCAATAACTTGTTATTTATGAGTTGTTTCATGTACTCCTTGGTCTATGTGTTAAATATGTTTTATTCTATGAGATTATCAAGTGCTATTTAATCGTTTGATTGTTAGTGGATGCAGGTTTCAAAGTGAAGGAGGAGCTCATCCGGATCAGTGAGGCTGGACTGCTACAACAGCTTGGGACTACAGGTAGGATCTAAACACTTGATTTCTTATATAGTAAATGCATGTTTAGAGAAGGATTGCTCTTGTTTGTCTTGTTTGTCACTAGAGAGTCTTAGGCTCCTAGGGAGGTTGGTTGTGTCCGCACTATCGACTCTTTCCGCCTGACAAATTGGCGACTCCACTGGGGATTCCATTGATGTGAAAGTCTTTTCCTTTGTATGCAACTTTGATCTGAGAAAAGATATTTATTTTCTGGTTTTTGGCTCTGTGACTTTGTTTTTGGGTGGGTTAGCTTAGGGTTAGATTTAATTTAGTTTTTCTTGAATTTTCCAGTAGGATGCACCCTCTGAGTATTGCACAGTGCGTACCTGTACGCACTGTCGCTGTGTGCACAGAGCGGGCCCGCACCTGTCTTAACGGGTTGCCTGCGTCCCCTGCTAAAATTTAAGAAAATTCCATTTTTTGCATTTTTTCTCTTAGATTTTGCTTTTTATTAGTTTTTACTGCCCAGATCCATTAGTCTCTTGTCAAAGATCTTCACCTGAACTTGTTTCAATAGCATTGAGTGTTTTAGTGGATTTCATAGAAGTTTAAGCCCTAGGGTTTGATTTTTGAGTAGGTCTTGTAGTGACTTTGGCGGTAGAAGTTGTCAAGCCTTAGATCTCTCTGGTTTTGTCAGCATTCTTAGAAGTCAGACCTGTCATAAAGTCTACCTGTGAGAGCAACTTACCTTTGAGTTGTCTCTTTGGCAAATTTCGAAGTGCTTGTTGATTGAGTATTGAATTCCATTTTACAAAAAGAACAAAAAGATTTGAGTTTTGTTTTGATTGGTTTTTTGATTCTGCATTAGCTGGTCCTTGACTTGATTGTGGTCAAGTAAAACAACCTAGAATCATCTTTGTAGGCTTTTGCCTCGTTAGGTTTGCTTAGAGTAAATTTCTTTTTGATTTGCTTGTGAGTCGAGTTTTCATAGATTTTATAGCTTTTGAGATTGATTTTCGTTAAAATAGATTTATATGCTTTATTAAAAATACAAAAACATCTCCTTTGAAAAGTTTTGTTTCAAGTAGCTTTGAAGAGTTTTGAAAGAAAAAGAGTTTTTCGTGCACGTAAGGAGTGGTCATGTTTGTATGCTTGGAAAGATAAAGAGAATTGTTTCTTTGATTGTCTTTACTAAGAAAGTTGTTTTCTATAAAATTTGCATTTCTCAACTCTCTTAGTTAGGAATTTCATTGAAAGAGAAAAGTAGCGTAAATCATCTTAGGTGCATCTTTGTAGTGGTTTGAGTCGAGTCTACACACCATTGGTTTCACTTCTGCTACCCTTTGTCTTTAAAGAAAAACCATAAAATTAACGCTTAAAGTAAAATCAACGTAGTAACTTTTATTTACTAGGGCTCTGAAACACCAATTTAGATCAGGCTAGTGTCTTGGAGTAGGAGAGTAATCAACTCTCCAAGACAACAAAACCAAACAAGTAGCTTATCTTGTGATAGAATAAATCCAATTGTCTCATTTGTACTCTGGGAAAGCTCCTCTTAAAGGAGAAGCATGAGCTCGTGTCCGAACTAGTGAGGGGATCAATCCTCCCTCGTTGGGAACGACGCTAGACACGCACGTATTACAAACGGTAAACCTCGGATTAACCATTGTCGAGGAGCCAGGGGTCACTTGTCGGTAAACCTTGGATTATTGTCAAGGAACCGGCAAGGGGATTGAGCTTGATACTCTGCCCTTGCGTGTTGTCGGAGTGTAGACTGTTCCCCCAGGTGCATTTGTTGCGGTTGGTAACCTTAGTGACCATTATCTTTAAGATTCTACCGAGGTGACGGTGGAGGGAAGATCCCACTGTACCTGGAGCAGACGTCGGCTAGACTCACTTGGATTTTCCGGGGGGTTCACTTCACTCGAGACGGTTAAAGTGGAGGAACTTCTGCCGGTCTATTCATTAAGCAGGTTGCCGGGGTAACTGTTCCACCCGCCACTTCTGTACTGAATTCGGCGATGTTGGGTTTCATCTCCAACTAGCGTTTTCGGTCTGGAAGGCTACTGTTTGTGTTTGGTTTGATGCCCTAGACTCTTTAGGCGTGTGATTCAAATTTGTTTGGTTCTTTAGAGACTTTAGGTGGTTTGATTTGAGATTTTACTTTGTTTTCGTGTGTAGTAGTTAAAAGTTTTTAGCTGTGGCGGAATTACGGAGACAGTCCCGTAGACTTCGGGGCCAGTCTCCTGAAGTTGTTTCTGTGGCCGAATTGTTGAGAAGATCCCGTAGACTTAGGGGTGAACCTCCTTGAGACGACCCCAGTAATCTAGAAGGTTTGAAGGTCCTTGTAACTCCTCCTAGTGGCAGTAGAGTAGGTTCACCTGAAGAAGGAGAATCTTCCTTGGTAGTCCATCCAGATTACCAAAGTCTAGAGACAGGTTATAATCCCGAAGCTGTTACAGTTTCTGAGCTTGCTGGTAGTTTTTCGTCTACTAGTGATATAGGCGAAGAACCTGAAATATCTGAACCTGTTACTCCGACTTCTAGTGTTCCAGATTCACCAAGAATAGAACGAGTTATCACCGAAAATCTTCCTACTGGTTTGATTGCTATTGAAGAACTTGCTCCAGAAGAAGAAATAGGTGTCTCTAACCTTGAAGATCAAATTACTATTGATCTAAGGGAGCGTGAATCCATCTTTTACAGTCCTCCTAGAAGTACTACTTGGTACCTTTCGTTAACCAATTATTTAGACAACTCAGGGGTAGGTTTTTCTACACCTCGTACTCCCCTTCCAGCTGGAGGTATTTATACTCCTGTAAATATGTCTGGTCAGTCGTCCGTGTTTACTCAAACTCCTGAATCTTTCTTACACGGCGGTCCTTCTGTTCCCATCGGGTATCAATCACTTTCTAGTACCTTTGCGGGGGCATCTCCTCAACCCATTGATCATGGGTTATTAACTGGAAACAATGGTAATATACCATTGGGTGTAGGAGACATTTACATGATGTCAGGTTCAGTTCCTGTTTCCCAACCTCAAGGTGGCCAATTACCGCCTGGGGGGCAGCCTCAGTTAACACCTGGGGGGCAACCTCAAGGTACACAAATCGTGTCTGGGTGGCAACCTCAAGGTCAGTATGTACCTATGGTGCAATACATGCCTCAGGGTCAACCCCAGCCTCAATATCTACCCCAGGGTCAACCTCAGTATCAATATCAACCTCAAGGATGGCAACCTCAAGGGTATCGACCCCAAGGGTATCAACCCCAAGGGTATCAACCTCAAGGTTATCAACCACCTCAAGGTCAGTCATATGTTCAAGGTATGGGAACTGCACCTTACAATTATCAATCCTATCCTCAATCCGGTTATGGATCTCAGTATCCTCAACCTGTTACGGGTCAATACCCCGGAATGTTAGTGTGGGATCCATCACAGGGTCAACAGGTGTTGCAGCCAAGTTTACAGTTGGTACCTCAAGCTGGACAACCCGTAGTTTCTGGTCCACCCCAGCAACCGCAACCCGTCCAGTCAAATGTTCAAACTTCTATAACTTCGGTAGTTACTCAACCGCCAATTGCACCTAGTACTCCATCTCAAACGGCTGCTGCAACTACCGCTACATCTGCCGCACTTACTTCTGGAGTATCGACAGCTCCAGTTTCTACTGTCTCTGTAACCACTCCTCAGACATCTTTACCGTTGTCTGGATCTACGATTCAAACCACGGTCCAGATGCCTACAGGTCAGCCTGGTATAAGTACGGTTGTCACTACTCAACCTCAATTTGTTCAACAACCATACCAGGGACAGTACCAACATGGGCAAGCTATCCAGCAGCCGGTTTACCAGTATCAACCGTATCCTGGGTACACTTATCAACAACCTCAACAACCCCAGTACGGTCCGGTTAATCCTGGTTTTCCAGGAGGATATAATATCCCGAATGCAACGCCTATTCCAAGTTATCCTGGATATCCTCCTCCTGGGGCTGGTGTCATGACCCAGAGTTTTAGGGATCCGAACCGGCAGTTTCCGTTTATCGCAACTTTGGATTTACCAGACTTGACGCGCCTAACGAACGATCCAATTCAATATCTTCAGTTCTGGCTGCCAATGCCAAATAAGTTGCCCAGTGATATACCCAAGTTCGAAGGTAAGTCTAGAGAGGATCCGTCCAATCATGTGATGACTTACCACCTCTGGTGTGTTTCAAATTCAATCTCGGATGATTCGATCCGCTTACGTCTTTTCCAGCGTACACTCATTGGTCTCGCAGCCAAGTGGTACATTGAGTTACCACGGGCCTCTTTGTACAATTTTAGCCAGTTAGCTACCTCGTTCTTAACTCACTTTCAGTTGCCGGTCAGATACGATAACGACACGGAGTTATTAAATTCACTAAAACAATCAATGTCCACGTACATTTCTGATCACATTCATGAGTGGAGACGTCGAAGAAGGTTAGTGAAAGTTTTTATTCCGGACCAAATCTTAGCTGAATGGTTTGTTAAATCATTATTACCGAAGATTACTGAAGATGTAGCTAAGGCCGGAGTAGTTACTGAGGAGCAAGTCATTGCTCAGGCGCAATACCTTGACTTAGTTTATACTCAGTCGGGTACATTACACGAGAAGATTCCGGATCTTCCAAAATCGAATCAAATCGCTGCTGCTCCTTCGGGATCTCATGCCACTGATGGTATGATTGGTATCATGAATACAAAGAGCAAGAAGAAGTCTTCCAAGGCTTCAACTACTCCTATAATCACTTTGCCTGATTCCCCGACAGGAGAGTCTTCTCCTGAACTTTCCGCCGATATTCACGCTGTAGAGTCATCTACGGCCAAATCAAAAAACGGTGGAAAGAAGAAAGGAAAGAAGAAGGCTAAAGCAGACAAGGCTCTGAAGGAGAAAACAGAAAAGTCGGAAACCAATGAAGAAAAGCGCAAACCTCGATATCCTTGTCTTATTTGTGAAGAGGATCATTTTACAAGAGATTGCCCTCATCGGGCCGAGGTTGTGAAAATAGTCAAAGGTTCTCCCACTCCTGCTGTGTTAAAAGATCCATTTCCAAAGCAGGAGAGTAAGATGATAGGTTCTTCCTCGAGTGCCAGTGAAGAACCCATTTTGATGATGTCTCATGTAAGGATTGCGACTCGATCGCAAGATTATGGTAGTAAGAATCCTGTTGATGGTAAAGAAGCAGAATCTTCTCATTCTAATCCATCAACCTCAGCTCCTGGTTCCGATCCACTACAGATCGAAAAACCTAACCCGGACTTAGTAATTAAACCGCCCGCCAAGGGTGTACTTCGAAGGTCTGCTTTCAATCCACATGCGAGAGCAGCCCAGAATTACAACATCGTTGAGGACTTAACTGTTTCACCCTCAACAATGTCGGCTTTAGAAGTGCTGCAATCATGCCCAGCACACCAAAAATTACTTTTGTCGGCTATCGGAGCTGTTGATTTTCGGACCCGAATCTGATAATCTTCGAGCTAGAAAATAGTACACCGCGTCTACCCCATCAAATGGCTTTCCAAATTCTAGTGATAGTCAAAAACAGGTCTATTCATCGGACTGTGATTGATGAGGGAGCTTCTACGTGTATTATGTCGATTCAATGTTGGAGATCGCTTGGTTCTCCTCCATTGAACCAATCCCCGACCATCCTTAAGGCCTTTGATGGCCGTGGGTTCCGTCCGTTTGGTATTCTTCAGGAATTGCCTATAGGGGTAGAAGGTAAAACCGTTAGTCTGGATGTGGAAGTGGTTGATGCCCCTCTAGACTACAACCTTCTTTTGGGTCGAAGTTGGTCATATGCTATGACAGCGGTCGTTTCATCGGTCTTCAGAGTAATTAAGTTTCCATATAACGGTAATATCGTGACGATTGATCAACTGACATACTTTTCATCCGACCCAGCCTCTTCAGAGAGTATCTAGCATGTCGGTAAGACGAGAATCCCTTATAAGGACGTTGGCGTAGGTTTAGTTAAAGATTCCGGTTTACTGGGAACTTTTCCTTTCCCTCCAATCAACGCAGACCCTTCATTTGCATCAATTCATATGATTACATCAGACAACATTATTTATGATGATCCTTGGATTGTTCGATCTGAATCTGAGATAGACTCATTCGGTGATGCTATGCCTTTGAGTCCATATGAAATTGCTTATGAAGCCGTCATGTCTTTTACCGACTCGCGTTCAACCCAAATTGACCAAATGAATGTGGTCAGTGAAGAATCACTTTTCACATCAACCTTAGAATGGATAGCGTTTCCCGAAGTCGTGTCATCTGACGAGCAACTTCGCGAAATCCTAAGTGTAGACGATCTACCATGGGAAGATCTCCATCACAGATCTTCGTTTTTACCTAAGGATGATGTTTTTGAAAATGATTTTTCATCTATCTTTACCGCTGAATATGTCAAAGATGCTCAGAATCCAACGAAACATTCTGATTCAGAGTTGAATTTAGGGAATATTTCTCGCACTATTCCCATTGATATTTCAGTGAAGCCCGGAATTGAGGAAAACATTCATATAGGTGCCTCATGTACAGAAGATGAAATTCGAACTTACAAGGCCCTATTCCAAGAATTCCGCGATGTGTTTGCCTGGTCTTACGAGGAAATGCCGGGAATCGATCCTGCCATTGTTGTTCATGAAATAAAGACCTACCCGGACGCTAAACCCGTCCGGCAACGGTTGCGTCAGATTCACCCTCGAAAAGCGGCTGCAATTAAAGCAGAAGTCGAAAAGCTGTTGAAAGCAGGTTTCATTTATCCAATCCCGTTAACGGATTGGGTATCGAATATTGTTCCGGTCAACAAGAAACAAGGAACAATAAGAATCTGTATCGACTATAGGGATATAAATCGAGCTTGTCCAAAAGACAACTATCCTACGCCTTATATCGATCAAATTATTGATGATTGTGCTGGAAGTGAAATGTTTTCCTTCATGGATGATTTTTTGGGCTATAATCAAATCAATATTCTACCTGCCGACCAACCAAAAACGGCATTCATTTGTCCATGGGGGACATTTGCTTATTGCAAATTACCTTTTGGACTTAAGAATGCCGGGGCCACTTTTCAAAGGGCGATGTCTTACGCATTTCATGACATCAAGCACATTGTGCAACCGTACCTCGATGATTTGCCTGCTCATTCTTTACATCGAGCTGATCACCTTGTCCACTTACGAGCAATCTTTATGAGGTGTCGGCATTATCGAATTCGGTTGAATCCCCACAAGTGTGTGTTCTATATAGAGACGGGTCGATTGCTGGGATTTGTTGTTTCAAAAGCCGGCATTCGCGTCGATCCCTCGAAGGTCGAAGCTATCATCAAATTGCCTCCTCCTTCGAGTTTGCGCCAACTCCAAAGTTTGCAAGGGAAAGCGAACTTTTTATGCCGATTCATTCCAAACTACGTCGAGGTCACTAAAGGTTTTACACGGTTGTTGAAACAGAACGCTCAATTCTTTTGGGATGAGATTGCCCAATAATCTTTTGATGCACTTAAACACGCGTTGACCCATGCACTGTTGTTGCATCCTCCCAACTACAATCAAGACTACTTCTTATACCTCGTAGCTTCGCATTCCACCATTGGAATGGTGTTAGTTCAAGAAGATGAATTCGGAGCGGAACATGTGACATATTATCTTAGTAGGACAATAAACCCCACTGAGCTAAAATATTCGCATGTGGAGAAGTTGGCCCTGGCAGCCGTTCAAGCTGTCCAGCGTTTTCGTCACTACATTCTTCTCCGTAAAACTACAGTTATTTCGGATTGCAACCCTATGATTTACATTTTGACAAAACAACTGCTAGGGGGCAAGTACTCTAAATGGATCGTTATCCTGCAAGAGTTCGACCTGGAGTTTGAAAAGTCCAAGTCTAAGAAATCCTTAGTTTTTGCGGAATTGATGTGTGATTTCCCGCACGCTGACACAGAAACTGTGGCAGAGGAGTCCATTGCGGACGAATCTTTGTTTCTTATCAGTACTTTAGATCCGTGGTACGTGGATATAATCATCTATCTCCAAACCCAAACCTTTCGGCCTGAAGCTTCAAAGTCGGTGTTAGCGCTTGAGATTTCACCCTAGGCTGAGGAAGGTAAACCTTCAAGGCAACATCAAACCATTTCACCTCGTAGCTAGCCCTACGGGGTATGAGAAGGCTCTCTCTGGTCAAACTCGGTATATCTTTCAATAGGATGAGCTGACCTAATTAGGAACACTGATATTAGGCTAGTAAACTGATAAGGGGGGTTGATTTAAAGCTTTTGGTGTTTTTGGTGGCAATTGGAGGGAGTGCGATTCAGGGTGTGGGGATTGAGCTCAGTTTTTGCAGGTGGGTCTTTGGGGCAAGGTAGGAGTTTGTGCTGATGCCTTTAGCTGAGATGGATGATCAAAGAAGAAAAAGAGAAGCTAAAGAGGGCAAACAATGACTTTGAATCCTCTCTAGACAGTGGAAAACATAAACATTAAACAAATTTGAAAGCTGAGCATGGCAAGCATGAATTCAAACTTTATCACTTCATTTGTTTAATAAGATGCAGTAAAGAAAGAGATGGAACACGTATACACACTTACAATCACAATAAGAGAACACACCATCAACACAAGAGTCCACAAGAATCCCAATGATGTCTGCAAAACCCTGGTCTTCCCTTTCCTCAAATTGCAGAGATACAAGTAAAATATACAATAGGAGCTTCTCCCTCAAGAGTCCAACCATGAAAATGAGCAAGAGAAGGCATAATATAGATGATCTAACTCCTTTCCCCACCTCTAGGGGTCGAGCTCAGCTTCCTAGGAGCTGTTTCAACTAATTCCAAACTAAGCACTAGATAATAGGCAGTCAAAACAACTTGCCTCTAAAACTTAGGAAACCTATCCATGCATTAAATATTTACCATTTACATTCAAGAAACTTCTAGAAGCGATCAAGGAGAGTAAAAGTATCTTAGAGCCATGAAAGTTACATAAAAATCCATGATTTACATGCCCAAAACATTAAACCAAGTGAAAACAGTGTTTTTCTGGCCGAACTGGTCAAAATAGGCAAAATTCCCTGACATGTAGCGCACATGTGCCTGACACGTAGCACACATTGAGAGGCCTGTTTGAGGGCCTTCCCGGTGTCCAAATTAGGTGCAAGCTAGCTCATTGGAAAGGTCTGCGAGTCTTCTTTCCAACCCCACCGGAATTTTTGAATTTGGAGTTCATTTGACCCCTCAAAACGCAATTCTCCCAAGACAGCTTTCTGCAACTCAAAATATGGGCAGAAAGTCAAAATTTGCATGTATTTTGAGCTTTTGGAAGCCCAAATCTCCATAAAAACTGAAGTCCATCCATAGGTAGGTGTAACTTTGCATGAAAATTCCAAAAATGCTGAGTTTTTCCCGTTCTGAGTTGCCCCCATGTAGCGTAGCGCACGGGGCGCTGCATGTCAAAAGGCCAAACCCTGTCAATTTCCCAAAAATGCCTCAAAACTTTCAAAATTTCTTGTGCTAGCTGCTAGGAAGAGGCTAATGAGTATCATGGTGAGTGAGAGAGGCCTCAACCAAGATACAGAGTGGGTTGGCCTTCTTCTTCTTCCCAAGAGCTTCGGTCAACCTTCTTTGGAATATTTTCATCTTCGCCTTGCAAACATGCATCCTTGCCCAATAATGATTTTTCATGTTTCTCAGCAGCTTCTTTTCTTGGTTGGCCTTAGCCAACAGCCTCTCCAAGTGTGCATTGACCCAGATGAGCATGGATTCTCTCTCAGCAGGCAATAGATCACCGGGTCTTCTTCGGTTCAGGACTCGGTCAGTACGAATCCTCCATAACTCATCAAGTACTTTCTCCTCCTCTAACTGTTTGTTCCGCTGCTCCAGGTAGGTGATGGTCCATTGGGCACCCTCAAGTCTCCTCTGTAAAACATCATTTTCAGCTCTAAGATGCTGAATGATCTCCTTCGCCTCTTAGCTAGGAGAACTGGCCTCGAGATCAATCACTAGATCCTCATGAACCATAGGCTCTTTGCCCCTCTGCATTTCATGTGCTGATGAAGAAAGCGAGGCCCCTTCCACCTGATGTGGAGATAACACTCGTTGATCTGAAGATGAAGGCGAGACCCCTTCCACCTGCTGTGGAGAAAGTACTCGCCGAGCTGCTGCAAACAAGGCCCTTGGGCCTTTCTGATAAGTGAGCCGAGGTGAGGAAGCTACATGTCTCGGAACAGTGATCTCTGGCTGGTGAGATGGACCTCCCTCCTCATAAATGACCTCTGGCTCAGGCTGTGGCTGTGGTGGCGCTGTGAAGAATTCATGAGAGATGAACTCTTCCCAAGGAATGCCCTGCTGGCTCAGCTGATGGGAAACAATGAGCTGGATGAGACCAAAGTGATATAAACTCGTAAACTGCTGGGCTGGGGTCTTCCTCTGTAATATAGGCACCATCTTCTGAATATCCTGGAAGAAGAAAAATGGGATGTTCATCATCCTCACTCGAGTGAAGTGCATCAACAGACGGATGTGATAAGAGTACACCAGTGAAAACCTGCCCTCACATGTAAAGTAACGCATGATGAGTCTCAAGATCGGAACATACTCCCTCCGGATAAATCTGAAAGGAAAAACCCCCGACAAGTGTCTCATGAAGGTGTTGTGGTCACCAACAACCCCCCTTTCTTCATTTGACATTAGCAATAACGTCAAACGAAGAGGGGACCCTGAACGAAAATCCCAAAAAAAATACTTTGTCTAAAGTTTTTGTATTTCTCTCCCTAAGGCTCAAATCGCATCGCAAAGAAAGGCTGAAGCATAACTCGAGCGCAAAAAACAAATACTGCGAAATTGCGATGCGAAGTTCATCACATCGCATACTTCACACGCGCCCCTTAAAAGAAAAATCTTCGAGCAATGTGATCGCCGATATGCGATATCGCAAATCGCAAGCATTACGCTATACGACGTAACCATTAAACGAGAACTTGCGATATTTGCGATTTGCGATTTGCGATCTGCGATGGCAGTGATCTACGATCTGCGACCTGCGATCTGAAAAGACTTACCACACGATAGACCCATGCATTAAGCGCGCGCCTTGAAAGAATTTAATGACCGCATGCTTAAGTATCTAGGAATGATTGCGTTACATTTATCAAAGAGTCAAGTGATGATGGATGTCAGAATTATGCGTTCATTAGAGATTAATGCTTTCACGTCAAGTCTTCTCATTTCACTTCTCCTTTGCGTAAACTGCAAGACACGCAACTGATATAAGTTTATATGCAGGAAACATCTGAAGGAAAGAGGAAAGCGCCAATCAGCAAAGAGAGAATGCTTTCGCAAAATGGATACCGCATGCAGCAGAACCACGGATTCCAGGCTATCAGCCAACCGGCACTGATGAAATTAGACTATCCAGGACTCAGAGTCAAAGGCGCACAAAAGCAGCGTATTCAGAAAAGATCCTGAAGCTAAGACTTAGTGAAGCAGAGAAAGAAGCGCATGAGAAGGAGAACGCTTCAGGGAAACCTGGAACAAAGAACGGAAGAAATTCTCGACACAGGGAGTTGCCCATGCAGCACGACTCTTAACCCACTTAGTCATTCGCACGACCGGAAACCGAAAACGGCAACAGCAAAATCAGTTCGAGAAGAAACTGGGACACGCTAAGTATACACACGGCGAATACACCCAGCTAGAGAAAGGTTTTCGAAAATATCTTCTGGTCTGCCGGAAGGAAGTGCCAGCTCCTGCTATTTCCACTTTTATCTCCCGAGCGAAACAAGAAGGCGGCTAGCCGACTCTTCCCAGGAAAGCATTACACTGTTGACAGCACTAAAGAGAATATACAGAAACGGTCAGAAATTAGATTTTAAGTTTAGAAATAAAGTTGCTTTTAGTAAAAGGGCGGTCATTTGAGGCCGATTCCCTAATTTCATGTAATTAAGATTGATTAGTTAGTAGTATTTAACCCTTCTCATGGTTTTTGGAGAAGGGTCCGGAAATCTATCAAAAAACTTATCCTCAGAACATGCACTTCTGCACCCTCAGAGGAGGTTTTTGATGAATGGATGGATCGAGATTTATTTATGTTTGCATTTTAATATCTGTTACTGATGTTGCACTTCTGTACTCTTAGCAGATGTTAGAACAAGTAGAAATAAATCATTGTTACTTGAAGTTTATTAGTGAACTTAGTCATAAATGGTACTTTTATCTCTTGGCTAGATTCTGCTAGTATTCCTAAAGTGATATGTGGCTGAGTTCTTTGTATGTTATTGCATGAATGTCTGTATTACCATTTGGCACTTCTGTACGGTGGGGTCATTTATTTATGTTTAACATATAGAAAACTGATTATGCGATATGCTGTTCACAACTACTCTGCCTAACTTCTTATGCAGAATGGTTTATCTTTATTGATTTATATTCTGATATCAGTTGAATGATCTTTATTACCGGCTGCTGTTAGAAATCTTTCTAGATCGCATAACAAAAGAAAAACACCCCGGGTTAGCGTAGGTTAGATGTATTTTTCTTCATTAGATTACATTAGCATAGAGTTAATTTAGCAGTTAGAATTAAAACTAGATTAGAAGAATTCCCCCCCCCCCTTAGATTAATACCATCAGACTCTACGCACACACACACACACCCATCACATTGGGAAACTGGTCCCATTACCCCCAGTCGGACCCGCTACTCCAAACGGGCAAGAAGCCGGCAACCAGGTTCCGGACCGGGTGGGTATCCCCCTTGTTGTTGACCCGACCTCGGGGCCCCCAACATTTCTGGCGCTAGAAGGAGGGCCGTAACAGCTATGAATGGCACATAATTCAAAACCCAAATACCATTCTAAGAGCAAATCACCCTCACCAACTTCCCCGACTTCCCCAATACGACTAAACTCGTAACTGGAAGTCGCTCGGACATCCACCGCTGCTATACATCCCGATACATCAGAACAACTTATTGTCGATCCCCCTGAAGTTCAAACCTTGATCCGTAAACTCCAGGGATTCTCTATTTTTAACCAGAAATCTGATAAATCTAAAAGCAGTTTGACTTCGCAATACAACCCTGCTCATCCCCTGACCCGATTGAAGAGTGAAAAGTTTGGCATTCAGCCAACTGAAATCCCTCTCCCCACTAGGAAAAGAGCAAGGAAAACATTTCAAGAGTCTGACAGAGAGACTCTTTCATCCACCTCATCCATTTCAACTCCCTCTCCGCGAAGTCGACCACCCACATCTCCACCTCAGATCACTCATCCATCTTCCGCAACCCTTCCTCCACAATCGTCAAAGATCATAACATCTCTATCTTCTCAACCTCAAAGATCATCTTCTGCACTTTTACTAACCAGCAACTCAGCGATGGCACAATCTCCATGGAACAACCCTGGGGCGGTTTTAATGCCTCCACCCCTGAGTCCAATACCTGCCCATCCCGAGAAGTGGTTACCAAAGTTCAATCTAGAAACTGGAATGCTAGCTGAAGAACATATCAATAATTTCATGCTTTCTGTTAATCTCAACGGAGTTACCAACGAAGACGCCGTGGTCCGACTCTTCCCCTATACGATGCAAGGGACGGCCGGGTCATGGTACTTCTCGCTACCCTCCGGATCTATCACCAGCTGGGATATTTTTCAAAATCAATTTCTCACTAAATTCGGCGATGATAGATCGACAGCGACGCTGATCAACGATCTGTCCAATCTTAAAGCTGAGGATCGGGAACCCATTAAAGATTTTAACTTACGGTTCAACAAGATCCTCAACAAAATCCCCGCTGCTTCCCAACCCAGCGAGGAAGTAAGATGCGAATGGTACATCACGGCCTTACCTTCAAACTTGGCCATCTTCGTAGATAGGGCAAGCAAGACAACCTTAGTCGAAAATTTGGCTGAGGCATTAACAGTCGAAAGACGCGTAGTAGCCTTAGAAAAGAGATCTACAATCGAAGAGCGTAAATCTAAGAAAATCTCTTTCAAAGAAGAAACCAAGAAGAAGCAAACGAAGGATCCTTTCGACATGGAAGGATTACAAAAGGTATTAAAGGCCATGTCAAATGAGATGATTGATATCAGGAAACAAGTAGCAGAATCGTCCCCAAGAAAGCCTTTTAGGAGTTTTAAGAGAAATCCTCCTATGGAGACGAAGCCACCTAGCGTGGTCTCTAACGTGGAATCTGAAGAAGAAGAAGAAGAGAACACCGCTGAAACGCATACCGACGATGAAGAAGTGGTGGAACTGCAAGGAATGTGGGATTTCATCCTCCCACAAGAGGAAGATCAAGAAGCACTTCCGGTTAGCACGAGAAGCAGAAATCAACTTGATCCTCCCCAGACTAACCCAAAACAGAAGGGCGCAAGCCCTCCAGCAAAAGAAAGGGTCGCAACAAAGAAGACAACCCCTAAAGCGACCTCATTTAGCCCAGTCCAATCAGAGCAATCACCTCCATCAAAGACACTAATAGTGTCAGATGAAATGGAGTATAACATCATCGACGACATGAAGAAGACTAGGGCTAATATCACCCTGTACGAGCTGAGCAAATTGAAACACCAACAGAAGATCATGATGAAAGAGTTACACGCCGTACCTACTGCGCCTCTACCTACGGCTATAGCTTCCCATAATATAGGAAGACCCCCAATCAACGCGATCAATAAAATCGATCCAAATGACATCGCCTTGATTGGAGGGAGGTCTAGATCTCACACTCCCCCTTTCCTCCTCACTTACGAGATCTTTAACAGAAATGTGCATAACTACTTGGTTGATTCTGGTGCTTCAACCAATATTCTACCCAAGTCAATATGTGCCAAACTTAATGTTCAACCGCAAAAATCCGCAGTGCGCATAGTTCAACTTGATCGATCACAAGTCGAAGTGATAGGCAAACTAAATCAAGTGAACATAAGACTATCGTCCAACCCCAAGGTGTGCCAGGTCATCGATATTCTAGTTGCTGACATCCCTGAATTTTATGGTCTAATTCTTAGCAGGGATTGGTCCGAGAAGCTCCACGGATATTTTTCGACTGACTGGTCGCACATGTGGTTACCCTTCAACGGGAAGCCAAATCAAATAAAGGTTGAACGAGAACTGCACCAAAAGTACATAGTGACGGACCTGGAGGGAGAGAACGAAGCCATAGCATACAACAGCAGCATCATAGGCAACTATTCGGTAGACTCTTTCCTTGGAAATTTCAATGCTCACATATCACCATATTTAGAAAATTCAGTCGTGTCCCAAGTAGAAAACTTTTCCCAGACTGATGATTCAAAATGTGTTAGTTTCTTAGATAACCCTGTAAATACTTCTTTATTTTGGAAATTATATTTTGATGGCTCTAAGTCCAACGAGGGAGCAGGAGCAGGATGCGTCTTAATTAGCCCAGACGGAAATAAGACCATGCTCACATGCAGACTGGAGTTCGATTGCACGAACAACACAGCTGAATACGAAGCCTTGGTGCAAGGCCTATACAAAGCAATCGGCTCCAACGTAAAATATCTTCAAGTCTTTGGAGATTCCGAGATCATCGTCAAACAGGTACGTAACACCATACACTGCCTGTCTAGTCATTTAAAGCGCTACCAATCTTTAGTGCAAGATCTCACTGCGCATTTTACAACATTCAATATTTCATCAATCCCAAGACTTCACAATGCAAGCGCAGACCTGCTAGCAAACGTAGCCTCCAGACTCATTCCCTCCGAAGACTTTAGTCCAGATAGGTTTTCGATAGAATTAATTTTCAAACCGTCTATTCCTGAAAACATCACCAACTGGAGAGTATTCAACGACGACCCAGACATCGTAAGTTTCCTTACGTCCGAAGGATCCTACTCAAACCAGATAATCGACGAGGACTGTCATGACCACCAAATACAACAAAGTGGCACTGATAACGCTATACCCAAATCAGTGGTCAAATT
Source organism: Pinus tabuliformis (assembly GCA_031772625.1). NCBI lineage: Eukaryota > Viridiplantae > Streptophyta > Pinopsida > Pinales > Pinaceae > Pinus > Pinus tabuliformis. The sequence continues at coordinate 1,130,068,863 of CM062807.1, forward strand.
AGAAGATTTGTATGACTTAAAAAGTCGGTTCAAAAGGTCAGCTAACGCCAAACTTTACAGTTCAACTCTGAACTACGAATCAGTGAACTTAGGAACCGACGAGAAACCCCAAAACGTCAATCTAGGCCAAGGCCTAGCTCCTGAAGAAAAATCAGCATACATCCGTCTTCTACGACAGTACAAAAACGTCTTTGCCTGGAACTACGATGAGCTGAAAACTTATAACACTTCTATCATTCAGCACACTATCCCTATGATCGATAACGAGAAACCCGTCCAACAGAAGCTCAGAAAAATTCACCCCAACCTGGAAAATCAGATAAAAACTGAGTTGAATAAGTTGTTGAGAGCCAGAATAATTTTCCCGGCCAGACATTCCAAATGGGTATCCAATATGGTACCTGTTAGGAAGAAAAACGGAGATATTAGAATCTGCATCGACTTCCGGAATCTCAACAAAGCCTGTAAGAAGGACAATTTTCCCCTCCCACCTATGGAGCAAATATTACAGGCTGTAGCAGGCTCAGAATTGATGTCTTTCCTGGATGGATTTTCAGGATATAATCAAGTGCTGGTACACCCAGACGATCAGCTAAAAACCACCTTCCGAACTAAATGGGGTACCTACGCGTATCGAAAGATGCTGTTCGGTCTGATCAATGCCGGCGCTACTTTTCAAAGAGCTATGGATATTGCGTTCAAAGGGTTAATCAATAAATCAGTAGTGATTTACCTGGATGATATAACTGTGTACTCCAAAAAACGAAGCGACCATCTCAAAGATTTGAAGCAAATCTTTCAAAGATGTTTAAGGTATGGAATCTCGCTTAACCTGAAGAAATCTTTTTTCGCGTTGAGTGAAGGAAAATTGCTAGGATTCATAGTGTCCAAATCGGGCATTCACATCGAATCTGCCATAATCAAAGAAATTTCCAAGATATCCATGCCCCATAACAAAAAGACCATGCAATCTTTCCTAGGACAGATCAATTTTGTGAAAAGATTTGTCCCAGATTTTTCACGTATTATTTCTCCTTTACAAAAAATGATAAAAAAGAATTCAAACTTTAAATGGGGTCTAGACGAGCACGAAGCGTTTAACTTAATCAAACAGGCCATCATCGACGCTCCATCCCTAGCAACCCCAAATTTTTCAGAACCATTTGTCTTATACACGTTTGCCTCAAAGCATTCTTATGCTGCGATCTTGACCCAGGCAAACAAAGAAAAGGACGAAGCCCCAATCGCATTCTTTAGCTCAAACTTACAAGGTGTTGAGCTGAAATATTCGGACATAGAAAAACAGGCATATGCCGTCTTTAAAGCAGTCAAATATTTCAGACCCTTCTTGCTAAAGGCCCATACCAAGGTCATAGCACCATTCCCGGTGGTAAGAAACCTCCTGATTCCGAAAGATGTGGGCGAAAAGAGAGCAAATTGGATCACCGCCTTGCAAGAATACGACCTAGAAATCAAGCTGGCACACATCGTAAGAGGCCAAGGCTTCTGCAAGATGTTAGCTGGAGCATCGCAAATCCCCGAAGAGTCACCTGAAGAGGTACACGCGTATGAGGTAAGCCTAAACGACGCAGAATCATTTTATGTCGACATCATTTATTTCCTAAAGAACGGATATGCTCCATTTCACCTGGATCACATAAAAAAGAGAGCCCTGAGGTTAAAAGCTAAACAATACCAGCTCGTAAATGATGTCTTATTTAAAAGAAACTATGATTCTGTGCTTCTTAGATGTCTTGAGAAAACTGAAGCCAAAAAGGTTTTGCAGGAACTCCACGATGGACCAGCAGGTGGACACTATGCTGGAGAAGCCACCGCACACAAGATCTTACGTGCAGGATACTACTGGCCCACGCTGTTCAAAGACTCGTACAATCACGTGAGAAAATGCCAAGTCTGCCAAACTGCTGCAGGAAGACAAAAGAAGTCATCCATGCCACTGCAGCCGGTTAACATCGAACAGCCATTCAGCCAATGGGGCCTGGACATAATAGGTGAGATCGTTCCTCACTCCTCTAAACAGCATAGGTATATCCTCACTGCAACCGACTATTTTACTAAATGGGTAGAGGCAGTTCCGCTCAAGACAGCTAATTCTGAAAACATTGTTAAATTCATAGATCAGTTTATCATTACTAGGTTTGGATTGCCAACGGCCTTAATATTTGATAACGCTTCATATTTTTTTGGAAATACCATGACTGAGTTCGCACTCAAAAGAGGGTTCAAACTGAAGTATTCTGCCAACTACTATCCGCAAGGTAATGGGTTGGCTGAATCAACGAACAAGAACCTAATCAGGATTATCAAAAAGACAGTTGACCAAAACCAAAAGAATTGGCACAAAGCGCTGGTAAACGCCTTATGGGCAGACAAAATTACCAAGAAAGCCTCTATTGGGACTTCTCCCTTTAATTTGGTTTACGGGAGAGAAGCAGTTCTTCCTACTCACTTACTCATTCCCTCTTTGTCCTTAGTACAATACATTGATGAAGTACCTACTTCTCCCTTACAACTAAGGCAAATGGAGGTAATCAAGTTAGAAGAACGACGAGAACAGGCCAAGAAAACCCATGCTCACCACCAAGTGCTGATAAAATCCTCTTTTGACTTGAACATAAAGACCAGAAAAAACTTCCAGATGGGTGATCTAGTTTTGAAGTGGGATAAGGCTCACGAAGAAAAGGGCAAACATACGAAATTCCAGAAGCTATGGCTTGGTCCTTTTCAAATCGTAGAAGTCATAGGACCGTCGAATTTTGTGTTGCAGGACTTGACAGGCAGAAGAGATTCTCTGCCTGTAAACAGACAAATCCTCAAAATGTATTTCCCATAGAAGGTCATCCTTCTGTTTTTGTAGGATAGTTTTAAATTTTCATGTTAGTTTTCATTTTTTCATAGATAGGGCTGGTTGTGAATGATCATAAATAGTATTCATGAAGAAACGTACCATTTCTGTATCAAATTTTGATTTCACTTGTATAAATAGCAAAACTTTTCGAAAAATCTGACTTTTATTATTGACAAATAGAGTTGACTTTAACCTGAATATGATGTTAGTTTCAAACTTCACAAAGAAACCTGGGATGAGAGTAACTTTTGGCAAAATTTTTTTTTATGCCAATGCTATGAAAGGTATCATCGATAGCAAAATAGGTATTCTCTGCAAAACTGCTGTTCTTAAAACTCTATTATTGTCGTCCAGAGCTTTCTTAAGGAAAAACAATGACTTCCTCCCTGCTAAGGAAAATCGCAGCATCCAGAGAGATAATCCAAGAAAACACTATATCTCAAAGAATAAGAGGTCTCATCACGAGCCGGCTTATCATGATCACAGATATTATAACTTGCTGACTTTGCCACTACTGTCTACCAAAACAGGGCAACGACTCAAGATTGTGCAATCGAAAGACAAGGGGTCTCATCACGAGCCAGCTTGTTCAGCAAAAAGTATAAATCAAGTGAATGACTGTGTCATAATTTGGCCACCAAACCAAGACATTGTTCTTTAGAGAATAAAAAAAAAAAAAAAAAAAGTGTCAAAAGGATTTTTCTCTGGAATGTTGTAAACAACCTCAAGCAGGAAAAAGGATCATTGCTGGATAACATGGTAACCCTGTCGAGGCTATGGACGCTTGCGGGCAGCAGAGGCTCTACCTGCGACAAATGAGCATACTTTACAAAGCCAGTACGCAGAGAAGACCTTATTTTGTCTTTGAGGAGACTGAGTAATGACTAGCTATGAATACAAAAAATAACCCAGGGGAAACAAACAATCAGAATCAAATAAGAAGTTGTGACGAAGCATCATTGACAGGATAAAAGGTAATACTCTATCTGTCCATAACAAAATTTAGGCATAAGAAAACTTTTCTGTTTTGGAAGTGAAAATGCAATAGAACAAGCAGAGATAATTGGTTCTTCACAGTGAATCGCCATTGTTGTGGTCACCAACAACCCCCCTTTCTTCATTTGACATTAGCAATAACGTCAAACGAAGAGGGGACCCTGAAGGAAAATCCAAAAAAAAATACTTTGTCTAAAGTTTTTGTATTTCTCTCCCTAAGGCTCAAATCGCATTGCAAAGAAAGGTCAAAGCATAACTCGAGCGCAAAAAAAAAATACTGCGAAATTGCGATGCGAAGTTCATCGCATCGCATACTTCACACGCGCCCCTTAAAAGAAAAATCTTCGAGCAATGCGATCGCCGATATGCGATATCGCAAATCGCAAGCATTACGCTATACGACGTAACCATTAAACGAGAACTTGCGATATTTGCGATTTGCGATTTGCGATCTGCGATGGCGGTGATCTGCGATCTGCGACCTGCGATCTGAAAAGACTTACCACACGATAGACCCATGCATTAAGCACGCGCCTTGAAAGAATTTAATGACCGCATGCTTAAGTATCTAGGAATGATTGCGTTACATTTATCGAAGAGTCAAGTGATGATGGATGTCAGAATTATGCGTTCATTAGAGATTAATGCTTTCACGTCAAGTCTTCTCATTTCACTTCTCCTTTGCGTAAACTGCAAGACACGCAACTGATATAAGTTTATATGCAGGAAACATCTGAAGGAAAGAGGAAAGCGCCAATCAGCAAAGAGAGAATGCTTTCGCAAAATGGATATCGCATGCAGCAGAACCGCGGATTCCAGGCTATCAGCCAACCGGCACTGATGAAATTAGACTATCCAGGACTCAGAGTCAAAGGCGCACAAAAGCAGCGTATTCAGAAAAGATCCTGAAGCTAAGACTTAGTGAAGCAGAGAAAGAAGCGCATGAGAAGGAGAACGCTTCAGGGAAACCTGGAACAAAAAACGGAAGAAATTCTCGACACAGGGAGTTGCCCATGCAGCACGACTCTTAACCCAATTAGTCATTCGCACGAACGGAAACCGAAAACGGCAACAGCAAAATCAGTTCGAGAAGAAACTGGGACACGCTAAGTATACACGCGGCGAATACACCCAGCTAGAGAAAGGTTTTCGAAAATATCTTCTGGTCTGCCGGAAGGAAGTGCCAGCTCCTGCTATTTCCACTTTTATCTCCCGAGCGAAACAAGAAGGCGGCTAGCCGACTCTTCCCAGGAAAGCATTACACTGTTGACAACACTAAAGAGAACATACAGAAACGGTCATAAATTAGATTTTAAGTTTAGAAATAAAGTTGCTTTTAGTAAAAGGGAGGTCATTTGAGGCCGATTCCCTAATTTCATGTAATTAAGATTGATTAGTTAGTAGTATTTAACCCTTCTCATGGTTTTTGGAGAAGGGTCCGGAAATCTATCAAAAAACTTATCCTCAGAACATGCACTTCTGCACCCTCAGAGGAGGTTTTTGATGAATGGATGGATCGAGATTTATTTATGTTTGCATTTTAATATCTGTTACTGATGTTGCACTTCTGTACTCTTAGCAGATGTTAGAACAAGTAGAAATAAATCATTGTTACTTGAAGTTTATTAGTGAACTTAGTCATAAATGGTACTTTTATCTCTTGGCTAGATTCTGCTAGTATTCCTAAAGTGATATGTGGCTGAGTTCTTTGTATGTTATTGCATGAATGTCTGTATTACCATTTGTCACTTCTGTACGGTGGGGTCATTTATTTATGTTTAACATATAGAAAACTGATTATGCGATATGCTGTTCACAACTACTCTGCCTAACTTCTTATGCAGAATGGTTTATCTTTATTGATTTATATTCTGATATCAGTTGAATGATCTTTATTACCGGCTGCTGTTAGAAATCTTTCTAGGTCGCATAACAAAAGAAAAACACCCCGGGTTAGCGTAGGTTAGATGTATTTTTCTTCATTAGATTACATTAGCATAGAGTTAATTTAGCAGTTAGAATTAAAACTAGATTAGAAGAATTCCCCCCCCCTTCCTTAGATTAATACCATCAGACTCTACGCACACACACACACACCCATCACATTGGGAAACTGGTCCCATTACCCCCAGTCGGACCCGCTACTCCAAACGGGCAAGGAGCCGCCAACCAGGTTCCGGACCGGGTGGGTATCCCCCTTGTTGTTGACCCGACCTCGGGGCCCCCAACAGAAGGCTGGCATGACATATGGCTCAAAGTGAACATAATCCAACACTTTGCGCTTGGGCCACACCTCACCCACATTTGGTATCCCAGTAGCCTCTGAAATCAATTCCGGAGACAACACAAAGTTCACACCTGCCAGAGTGACCTGCCCATCATGAAGGTGCAAAACAAATAAGCGGGCCAACTCCCTGTGGTGCTGGATCTGAGCAAGCCTCTCGCAAAACTGAAAACATGACATATACCGAAAACAACTCACTGCCAAAGGACAGGCCTGCAATTCTGCCAATGAGGTGGGTTCCTCTCTCTTGGGACGACCACCTTTGCCCCCCCTACGAGGCCTCCGCTGTACCTCAACCTCGGTAGAAGAAGACTGGTCATCACCTTGCTCATAGGTCTCGGTGGTTGACATGGTGCTTTTGAGCAAAGTGGAGAAAATAGACAAAGTAAACTGCTGCCCTTGCCTGCAAAAATGCTGAGTTGTATGCTGTTTTCAAGGGGAAAAAATCATGAAGGAAATGTTAGGGGAGGGGATTTTTTAACAAGGAAAGGGAAACATATGAAAACAAGGAATTTTCAAGGGACAATTCACAAACTGTCAAACATATAATCTCATCTTAATCAGCGGGAAATCATTTGCAAAGAAATGTTTTTATTAGGGTAACATGGATAATAATAACCAAGGGAAATGACATGTATGCTCAACAGGGGAATGGGACAGCATAGATAACTCGCTCATTTGATTTCTGTCTTTCAATGTACATCATAAAGCACACTCTGTTTTTTCAAAGGGGTTCATGTACATTTGAGGCTAGGGGAAAAGGGCTTCATTGACATTTTGTCAAAAGGGAAAAGGGGTTTTATTGACAAGGATATTAGGGGATAAAAGGAAAAACATGGTGTTTGCTGTTTAGGACCACAACAACATTACTTTTGATCAAATATACATAGCAATATTTCCTTTGCTTTGGTTTATATACACAACGACATTTTCTTTATTTTTTGTTTTGGCATTTTATCACCATATTGCTTTCTTTTTTTTGCATAATCATTTTGTTCTTTTTTCATAGCATTTTATTCTTTTTGCTGTGTGTGTTTTTATATCACAATGGAGGGTATTTAGGGTTTTGGGAATGTGTTTAGGGAGGGGTAGGGTTTGATACTTGGAAGGAGGAAAATTTCATATTCTTTGCAAATAAGATAAGATAGAGACATATGATGACAATTGTGAAATAAATGGGGAAACATGGAGGGAGCATAAATGGGAAATTAAAACCTTGAAAAGAAAACACCAAACCCTAGCATTATGCCTACATTGACAAGCAATCACCAAAATCTATTTTCTTTGCATTCTTAGTGATAAAACATATAAATGAAAGCTCATCATTCACCATTCATCAATTCATCAAGTGTATAGACCCTACCTCGGTCGATTTTGCAACTTAGAGGGCGATTGGACAAAATTTGGGGCGGTTTTGATGTTAACAGCTTGACATGTAGTGCAGGGCACTCAACGGGTAGCGCACAACCTGACACGTAGTGCCCGTTATAAATTACCACTGCTGGGAGGTGCCTGACGAGTAGCGCACAGCCCAACACGTAGCGCACAACCTTTGACGGGTAGCGCACCTGAAATTGGTTGAATTTCTCTGCACTTTGCCTCTTTTCGCCTCTTCGCCCTCTCACTTCTTCTTGCAAGCTCTTTGGATGCACAATGAGGGTATTAAGAGGGAACTTGACTCTTTATAAGCTCAATTTAAAAAAAATTTACTTACCAAACCCACTTTCTAATGTTTTGCCTTGACACTTTCTTTTAACACTGTTTTGAGTTTTCCTTTGTTCTGAATTTGATCTTTTGGGTGTTTTAGCTCCGTTCTTTTTGCAGGTAGACCATCTGATGGACTCTAGGGAGGAGACCAGAGTTATTGCCAGCATTTTGAAGAATTTTTGAAATTTCCATATTGCTTTACAAAATTGACATGACCTTGGCTTTAAAAACAGGGTTTTTAAATCCAAGGTATAAAAAGGCTGTACATGATGAAAAATATCAATGAAACATATTTACATACGTCCTTCTGGCTCGCTGGGGACTCATGGACCTCTGACTCATGATCTTGCAATGACATTTGACTGAAACCCTAGACCTAAGGCTTTGGACTTCAAGACAAAACAAAACAAGTGTGACACAAGTTCATTAACGGATATGACCTGATCCAGCAAAGCCAAGAAGGGAAGAAGGACCAGCTCCTCCATCAGTTTTATGGCATGCCTAATGGAATGCAAAACTGACATTGATGAGACACCTACTTATGCATATGCAAAGAGATTTTTGATCACTGATGGAGGGGATCATGACCGACACTAACATTGGCTCCAATGGGGATGGTGGCTCCTTGGAGGTGCCAAGAACCTTAGACCTCTGGGAGAGCAGACCAGTGCCTTATTTACTGGGCAATGGAGTCAACTTGTACACACGTGACCAAACTTGAAATGACTATATTGGACTTGACCATGAGCTAAAATTTCAAAGGACTTCGACACAAACAAACTAACTTTTGCAGAAGATAAACAATCTGAAAACTTCACACCAACTAATCACCATCCTTAGAATTATAGCCTTCACCGCGGGCCCCAAACTAAGGATGAGAGATCAGTTTCACACTTGCTGCAGAAAGAAAATAACATGGTATTTGCAATGAGGATGATTGGAGCAGAAATTTCTCAAGTATGATGCCTTTTCAGAAGCCGGCCATTCACCGACCCACCGGGACATTCATCACCATTCATCTCTTTGAGAAGGAAAGCATTGGGACCACGATATGCAGCAATTTTATAAGGACCTTTCCACAAATTATCGAATTTACCGTGCTTCCCTTTGTCCTCATTGCGGGCATCCCATCTCAAAACGACATCTTCCAGCTGAAAATTTTCCGACTTTGCCTTCTTGTCATAGATTTTCTTGATGCGCTCTTGCAGCCTCAAAGAATTTTGGAGAGCCTCTTCCCTTGTTTGCTGCAAGTGAATCATTTGATTGATTCGTCTTTGTATTGGATCCGGATCTTCACCCACCTCTTGAAGCAATCTCGCAACCGGTACACTAAGTGATGTTGGAAAAACGGCATCAATTCCATAAACGATTTCAAATGGCGACATGCCAATTGACTTCTTTTGACTTACCCGATCAGCCCACAGTGCATTTATCAATTTCTTATGCCAACTTTTCTTGTTAATTTCCAGCATCTTCTTGATAATGTTCACTAGTGACTTATTTGACGATTCGGCCAGCCCATTACCTTGCGGGTGATAAGCCGTGGAGTGCCCCAAGCTGATGTTATACTTATAGCAAAAATCAACCATCTTCTTGGACTTAAATGCCGCTGCATTATCTGTGATCAATTTGAATGGACAGCCAAAACGTGACAAGATATTATTCTCAAGAAAAGAAATGATTACCGAATCCGTGGCCTGCCGAGTGGGAATTGCCTCTATCCACTTTGTGAAGTAATCGGTGGCAGTTAAGATCGATCGATGCTGCCCGGATGATGTTGGGTGTATTTCGCCAATAAAGTCTAAGCCCCACTACTGAAATGGTGCGCTGATTTCCACCGGCTTGAGAGGCAATGGCTGCAACCTTTGCTTCCCTTGGAATATTTGGCATTCATGGCAGCTTTTCACCGCTTTGTACACATCAGAAAATAGAGAAGGCCAATAGAAACTAGCCCGCAAGATCTTATTGGCTATAGTTTTCCAAAACAAATGACCTCCACAGTCGCCTTTATGGAAATCCTCTACTGTTACCTTTGCTTCGTCTTCAACCAAACAATTCAGCAAGATGCCACCGGGATCTTTCCAATAAAGTGCAGATTTCATAATACAAAACTTGGCAGCCTTTAGCTTCAATGTTCTTGCTTTGTTTCTTGACATTCCAGGAGGTGCGGATACATTTTTCAGCACATAAACTATATCAGCATACCAAGGAGAAGTAATAAAAATATCTGATACCTGAACTGCTGAATTTTCTTCATCACCATCGGATAAGGCAGCAATCAAGTTGATGTCAAGGGCATGAAGGTTTGTTTCAGCCATCAACTTTGCGAGACCTTGGCCTTTAATCAGCTTGGTAGGCTTGATTTCAACATCATATTCCAAAAGAGCGGCAATCCATTTACCCCTCCTTCCTTCCGGCTCCGTTTGTACCAAAACATCTTTTACGGCTGCACTAGGAACATACGCCAATACATGAGAGTTGAGTATGTATACCCGGAAATCTTTCAGAGCCTTAATCAGTGCCAACGCTTGCTTCTCAATGATATTATAATTCAGCGCCCCGTCTCTTATGATTCGGCTGAAAAATGCAATTGGCCTCTCAACTCCTTCTCTCTTTTGCATCAATACGGCTGCCAATGTATGCTCAGAAGCGAAAGAAAACAAAATGAAATCCTGAGTATAATCGGGGCTGATCAATGTTGGGGCTGAAGACAAGATTACCTTGATTAGATTGAAAGATTTGACCGCCTCCTCGGTCCATTTGATCTCGCTGTCCTTCCGAAGCATATTGGTTATCTCTCTAAGGTGCTCTGCAAGGTTAGGAATGAAGCGGCGCAGAAAATTTAATTTGCCATTAAATGATTATATTTCCTTCTTGTTTCAGGGCTGCTCTAGCTGCTGAATTGCTTCCACCCGTGCAGGATCGATTCGAATACCATCTTTGGAAATGATATGTCCCAGCAACTTGCCTTCACTCATGGCAAAAAGACTCTTTTTCGGATTCAAGGAAATGCCATATTTTCTGCATTTTTGGAACACTTTAGTCAAATGAAACAAATGCTCTTCATCTGATTTGGAAAACACGGTTAGATCATCAAGATAAACAACTAAGAATACATCCTTTTCATTGGCAAAGGCCATGTCCATTGCCCGCTGAAATGTAGCACCGGCATTCTTCAATCCAGACGGCATTTTGGCATAGTGAAATGTTCCCCAAGGTGTAGTGAAAGCTGTCTTATCACGATCATCTTCGTGCACTAAAATCTGATTGTAACCGGAGTATCCATCTAGCAATGACATCCTTGAAGCGCCCACTACCCGCTGCAATATGTGGTCCATTTTGGGCAGCGGATAGTTTTCCTTGAGAGATACTTTGTTCAAATTTCTGAAGTCTATGCACAAGCGTATTTCACCGGTCTTCTTTCTCACAGGCACTAGATTGGAGATCCAATCAGAAAAGCGAATAGGGACTATAATTCCAGACTTGTAGAGCCTATTTACTTCCTTCTCGATCAATGGCAGAAACTTAGGATTAATTCTCCGCAACTTTTGTCGAAACGACTTTTGATTTGGCTTTATGGGAATTGTGTGTTGAATAATGCTTGTATCATAGGTATTTAAATCTAAATAATCCCAAGCAAACACATTAGAAAACGATGACAATAATCTAATGTATTGATTCTTTACCTTGGGCGGCAATGCCTTTGATAACTTCACCATCTTTGGATTGTCGGCTGTCCTAAGATTCACATCTTCCACACCTGCGTCTGTTGGCATCAAAGTTGGCTTGCGGGCCACATCATCTTGATCAAAAAGTTCCTCTAAAGGAATTAACCCCTTAGGAATATAATTGTCTTTCAGCTGCAAAACATCCATTTGATTCACTCCTTCAGGCTCCAGATCTATTGAGATTTCTTCAAATTTACCTTCCCCATGTAAAAAGTCTTTGATTTCTTCGTCATCTTGGAAGACTTGCCAACACCTTTGATTATCCGGGATTGTAGGACGATGCTTCACATAGATTTCGAACTTGTTGCTTGAATTCATTGGTATTTTCAGATTACTTGTCGCTTTAGCCAATGCATCCGCAACACCATTTTGAATCCGGGGCACACATGTCAAAGTATGTTCAGAAAATCTTTTCAGAATATCTAAAACAACATTTCTATAAGCTCTCATGTGAGGGTGTTTGGCCTGAAATTCACCTTTCACTTGTTTGATAACTAGTTCGGAGTTGCCATATACTGCTATTTTCTTTGCCTTTAACTTCAGAATGATTTTCAAACCAGCAATAAGAGCTTCATATTCTGCCTCATTATTCGAGCAATCAAATGCTAATTTATAAGAACATACCCGTACCTTGCTTGGAACTCGATCTTGGTCTGAGAATGGACTTCGAATCCACACACCGATACTAGCGCCATCGCTGCCCACTGCACCATCAAAATCCATAGTCCAAAGACCCTCTTCATCATCTTCAAGGTGCTGAAAATCTGATGTTGTTGAAGTCATGATTTGCTGCCCATTTGTTTCAGCGATTGACCTTATGACAGCATTCCTTTCTTCGCTTTCCGTTCTCAATACTTCTCTGAAATTTTCTGCAATGCCTGGGATATCTTCTACCTGAACTAACTGACTATCTATCTCATTGAAATTCTCCGCAAACAAAACAAAAGATTCTAAATCTGTTTGTACATAATTTACAGGATGATTCACGGGCTTTTCCTTACTAGTGATCATGTATTTCATCTTCTGTTCTCGATATAGCTTCCTCATCTGACCAAAAACTGGAATTGAAGCATATGAAAAATCAAGCTGAATCGTACCTTTGAGTTTGGCTCCCCATGATCTCGACAACAACATGCCAAATCGTGGAGGAATGTCTGCTACCACCACATCCATCAAAACATTCTTTGCTGGAATTTGATCTAGACTCACCACCAAGTCTTTGATCAAGCCAATACATCTTACCCGGCTGGAATCAAATGAATACAAATCATGATATTTCCTAGTGATATCAAGCCCCAGTTTCTCCATGATGGTTTTTGGCATCAAATTATGTGAAGCTCCCGAGTCAAACATGGCATTATGCAACACAAACTCATGCAGACGCAAACTGATATAAAAGGGAGGAACATCACTCTTAGGAGACTCACCATTCAAAGCTGGCCCAAAGATTAACTCCGGCTGATCATCTTGTACATTTACCATGTCTAGCATTGGGTCAAAATTCAACAACTTGGAAACTTGGCTTCGATAAGTAGTGTTCCTCATGACCTCTGTCAAAGGAATGGATATCTTCAACTTTGCAATCTCATTTTCCAAACTGAAAACTGGAAGCTTCTCACCTTCTTTTGTCGGATTATCTCTTTTTTCAGTTTTATCCTTTGGTGCATTTGATGGTTGATCCATCTTTGCTGCTGATGATGATGGAGTTGTTGAAGAACCAACTATGTCTTTTCCTTTTGATGAAACAGAGTCATTCTTGGCTGCAATATCTTTCTTTTTCTGCAAAGGATTTATAGGAATAGTGCGACCTCTCAATTTCCTTTGCTGTCCTTGCTGAGCTGATAATGCATTCAAGTACCCTCTTTGATATTCTTCAGTTTCTTCTTCAAGCATTGTATCACTTGACAAAATATAATGCTCATCTTGGGGAAAGACGGAATTACTCACCAACTCATCTTCTTCCGTGATATATGTAGGCATATCATCAGGGGTGAAAAAATGATTTTCCTCACCAACATTGTCACCCTCATCTTCAGAGTCTTGACTAACAAAATTCTGCTGAAAAGGTGGCTTCATTTGCTGCTGAACTGCCGTGTCTTGTGCCTTTGTTTCACGCTGCTTGATCCTATATTGTTGCTGCTGACCTCTGAAATTTGGGTTACGAATCTGAGGTTCCGGCTTGTCAATTGTGACCCTTTCAAGTAACCTCTTCACCTGTTCAACTGACTGAAGAACCTGATTTGATGTGGATGCTTCCTCCTTGATTGTAACTCGCTTTTCTGCCTTCATCCTTGCTCTCTTGTCATTCAAATTTGCCTCAACACTGACTGCAATTTTCTGCATATCCTCCAAGGTAGGGGGATCTCGGTCCCTTAGTGAATAAGCCATCTCCGGATCAAAACCATCCGGGAATTTGAGAAGTGCTGATTTTCTAGATGGCCTCAAATCATCGGGAATAGCATTATACACTGAATTGAATCTGATTATATAATCTTGAACTGACTCACTCGGATTACGCTTGAGGTTATTGTATTCGGCATTGATTTGCAACGGGTATTTTCTTATTTCCCATCGATCCAAGAATTGATTCTCAAGTGCTTCCAAGGTGGTGATGTTGTTAGCTGCCAACCCTCTGAACCATTTTCTTACTTCTCTGGCAAATGTTTGCACAAACAACCGCATGGTAACATCTTCTTCATCTAACTCATATAGATCAAAGAAAGTGGACATTTTATCGATATGTTGCTGTGCTGTAATACTTTGTGGAGTGCCATCAAACATGGGAATTTTACTTTGGTAATCAGCAGGCATATCATGAAGATTAGCAGGCAATACAAGTGGGGCAAACCGGGCTGCCATTTTTCTTGGTAATGTAGGTCTTGGAGTAGCAGGCGGAGTAGGTGTGGCAGTATGAGGAGTAGGAGGAGGAGAAGCAGTGTGTGAAGCCGAAGGTGAAACAACTGTAGATGGGGGATGAGTAACTATGGGAGTGATAACAATATAAGGGGGATTTGCCTGTTCATGCGCCGTGATAGAAGATCCAATATGACCAGAGATATTTTCAAGGAAATCAACAAGAGTTGTAGCTTGTACACGTGTCTGGAGATTCCTCAAAATGAAATTTTCAACTAATTTATTATGCCTCTCAAATTCAATAGCAGCTGCAAAATCAGGATTAGGAACTAGAGTAGCAAGTGCACTTTCAGATTTAGTTTTGAACAAGGACAACTCGAAGCTTTCGTCGAAATCAAGATCTTCAAGATACTCAAAAATAGCTGGGCATGAATGAGATTTCAGTATGCGGCTAGAATTAGAAGCCAGTTTGGAAATCAAGGAACGAAAAACCAATCAGCCTATAAAACTCTCAACTCAATCACCCGAAAGTTCAGAGTTTATAAACACACTGGGTTAAAAGCGCAGATTGCCATGTTACCTTCACTAGCTCACGGAGATTGACTGAAGCAGCGTTTATCTACTAACGCTGATGTAAAACAAGAGCGTTTTCGAAGGCTACCTGGCGTATCTTCAGGCTCCGTCTAAGCTTATGAATTAAACACGCCAATAAGCAAACAATCAATTTGTTCTCCCCAGTATGGTCGCCAGTATGTTAGCGCTTGAGATTTCACCCTAGGCTGAGGAAGGTAAACCTTCAAGGCAACATCAAACCATTTCACCTCGTAGCTAGCCCTACGGGGTATGAGAAGGCTCTCTCTGGTCAAACTCGGTAGATCTTTCAATAGGATGAGCTGACCTAATTAGGAACACTGATATTAGGCTAGTAAACTGATAAGGGGGGTTGATTTAAAGCTTTTGGTGTTTTTGGTGGCAATTGGAGGGAGTGCGATTCAGGGTGCGGGGATTGAGCTCAGTTTTTGCAGGTGGGTCTTTGGGGCAAGGTAGGAGTTTGTGCTGATGCCTTTAGCTGAGATGGATGATCAAAGAAGAAAAAGAGAAGCTAAAGAGGGCAAACAATGACTTTGAATCCTCTCTAGACAGTGGAAAACATAAACATTAAACAAATTTGAAAGTTGAGCATGGCAAGCATGAATTCAAACTTTATCACTTCATTTGTTTAATAAGATGCAGTAAAGAAAGAGATGGAACACGTAAACACACTTACAATCACAATAAGAGAATACACCATCAACACAAGAGTCCACAAGAATCCCAATGATGTCTGCAAAACCCTGGTCTTCCCTTTCCTCAAATTGCAGAGATACAAGTAAAATATACAATAGGAGCTTCTCCCTCAAGAGTCCAACCATGAAAATGAGCAAGAGAAGGCATAATATAGATGATATAACTCCTTTCCCCACCTCTAGGGGTCGAGCTCAGCTTCCTAGGAGCTGTTTCAACTAATTCCAAACTAAGCACTAGATAATAGGCAGTCAAAACAACTTGCCTCTAAAACTTAGGAAACCTATCCATGCATTAAATATTTACCATTTACATTCAAGAAACTTCTAGAAGTGATCAATGAGAGTAAAAGTATCTTAGAGCCATGAAAGTTACATAAAAATCCATGATTTACATGCCCAAAACATTAAACCAAGTGAAAACAGTGTTTTTCTGGCCGAACTGGTCAAAATAGGCAAAATTCCCTGACATGTAGCGCACATGTGCCTGACACGTAGCGCACATTGAGAGGCCTGTTTGAGGGCCTTCCCGGTGTCCAAATCAGGTGCAAGCTAGCTCATTGGAAAGGTCTGCGAGTCTTCTTTCCAACCCCACCGGAATATTTGAATTTGGAGTTCATTTGACCCCTCAAAACTCAATTCTCCCAAGACAACTTTCTGCAACTCAAAATATGGGCAGAAAGTCAAAATTTGCATGTATTTTGAGTTTTTGGAAGCCCAAATCTCCATAAAAACTGAAGTCCATCCATAGGTAGGTGTAACTTTGCATGACAATTCCAAAAATGCTGAGTTTTTCCCGTTCTGAGTTGCCCCCATGTAGCGTAGCGCACGGGGCGCTGCATGTCAAAAGGCCAAACCCTGTCAATTTCCCAAAAATGCCAAAAATGCCTCAAAACTTTCAAAATTTCTTGTGCTAGCTGCTAGGAAGAGGCTAATGAGTATCATGGTGAGTGAGAGAGGCCTCAGCCAAGATACGGAGTGGGTTGGCCTTCTTCTTCTTCCCAAGAGCTTCGGTCAACCTTCTTTGGAATATTTTCATCTTCGCCTTGCAAACATGCATCCTTGCCCAATAATGATTTTTCATGTTTCTCAGCAGCTTCTTTTCTTGGTTGGCCTTAGCCAACAGCCTCTCCAAGTGTGCATTGACCCGGATGAGCATGGATTCTCTCTCAGCAGGCAATAGATCACCGGGTCTTCTTCGGTTCAGGACTCGGTCAGTACGAATCCTCCATAACTCATCAAGTACTTTCTCCTCCTCTAACTGTTTGTTCCGCTGCTCCAGGTAGGTGATGGTCCATTGGGCACCCTCAAGTCTCCTCTGTAAAACATCATTTTCAGCTCTAAGATGCTGAATGATCTCCTTCGCCTCTTGGCTAGGAGAACTGGCCTCGAGATCAATCACTGGATCCTCATGAACCATAGGCTCTTTGCCCCTCTGCATTTCCTGTGCTGATGAAGAAAGCGAGGCGCCTTCCACCTGATGTGGAGATAACACTCGCTGATCTGAAGATGAAGGCGAGACCCCTTCCACCTGCTGTGGAGAAAGTACTCGCCGAGCTGCTGCAAACAAGGCCCTTGGGCCTTTCTGATAAGTGAGCTGAGGTGAGGAAGCTACATGTCTCGGAACAATGATCTCTGGCTGGTGAGATGGACCTCCCTCCTCATAAATGACCTCTGGCTCAGGCTGTGGCTATGGTGGTGCTGTGAAGAATTCATGAGAGATGAACTCTTCCCAAGGAATGCCCTGCTGGCTCAGCTGATGGGAAACAATGAGCTGGATGAGACCAAAGTGATATAAACTCGTAAACTGCTGGGCTGGGGTCTTCCTCTGTAATATAGGCACCATCTTCTGAATATCCTGGAAGAAGAAAACTGGGATGTGCATCAACAGACAGATGTGATAAGAGTACACCAGTGAAAACCTGCCCTC
The DNA here is from genome assembly GCA_031772625.1 of Pinus tabuliformis. NCBI lineage: Eukaryota > Viridiplantae > Streptophyta > Pinopsida > Pinales > Pinaceae > Pinus > Pinus tabuliformis. The sequence goes on from CM062807.1 coordinate 1,130,086,513, forward strand.
ACATGTAAAGTAACGCATGATGAGTCTCAAGATCGGAACATACTCCCTCCGGATAAATCTGAAAGGAAAAACCCCCGACAAGTGTCTCATGAAGGCTGGCATGACATATGGCTCAAAATGAACATAATCCAACACTTTGCGCTTGGGCCACACCTCACCCACATTTGGTATCCCAGTAGCCTCTGAAATCAATTCCGGAGACAACACAAAGTTCACACCTGCCAGAGTGACCTGCCCATCATGAAGGTGCAAAACAAATAAGCGGGCCAACTCCCTGTGGTGCTGGATCTGAGCAAGCCTCTCGCAAAACTGAAAACATGACATATACCGAAAACAACTCACTGCCAAAGGACAGGCCTACAATTCTGCCAATGAGGTGGGTTCCTCTCTCTTGGGACGACCACCTTTGCCCCCCCTACGAGGCCTCCGCTGTACCTCAACCTCGGTAGAAGAAGACTGGTCATCACCTAGCTCATAGGTCTCGGTGGTTGACATGGTGCTTTTGAGCAAAGTGGAGAAAATAGACAAAGTAAACTGCTGCCCTTGCCTGCAAAAATGCTAAGTTGTATGTTGTTTTCAAGGGGAAAAAATCATGAAGGAAATGTTAGGGGAGGGGATTTTTTAACAAGGAAAGGGAAACATATGAAAACAAGGAATTTTCAAGGGACAATTCACAAACTGTCAAACATATAATCTCATCTTAATCAGCGGGAAATCATTTGCAAAGAAATGTTTTTATTAGGGTAACATGGATAATAATAACCAAGGGAAATGACATGTATGCTCAACAGGGGAATGGGACAGCATAGATAACTCGCTCATTTGATTTCTATCTTTCAATGTACATCATAAAGCACACTCTGTTTTTTCAAAGGGGTTCATGTACATTTGAGGCTAGGGGAAAAGGGCTTCATTGCCATTTTGTCAAAAGGGAAAAGGGGTTTTATTGACAAGGATATTAGGGGATAAAAGGAAAAACATGGTGTTTGCTGTTTAGGACCACAGCAACATTACTTTTGATCAAATATACATAGCAATATTTCCTTTGCTTTGGTTTATATACACAGCCACATTTTCTTTATTTTTTGTTTTGGCATTTTATCACCATATTGCTTTCTTTTTTTTGCATAATCATTTTGTTCTTTTTTCGTAGCATTTTATTCTTTTTTCTGTGTGTGTTTTTATATCACAATGGAGGGTATTTAGGGTTTTGGGAATGTGTTTAGGGAGGGGTAGGGTTTGATACTTGGAAGGAGGAAAATTTCATATTCTTTGCAAATAAGATAAGATAGAGACATATGATGACAATTGTGAAATAAATGGGGAAACATGGAGGGAGCATAAATGGGAAATTAAAACCTTGAAAAGAAAACACCAAACCCTAGCATTATGCCTACATTGACAAGCAATCACCAAAATCTATTTTCTTTGCATTCTTAGTGATAAAACATATAAATGAAAGCTCATCATTCACCATTCATCAATTCATCAAGTGTATAGACCCTACCTCGGTCGATTTTGCAACTTAGAGGGCGATTGGACAAAATTTGGGGCGGTTTTGATGTTAACAGCTTGACATGTAGTGCAGGGCACTCAACGGGTAGCGCACAACCTGACACGTAGCGCCCGTTATAAATTACCACTGCTGGGAGGCGCCTGACGAGTAGCACACAGCCCAACACGTAGCGCACAACCTCTGACGGGTAACGCACCTGAAATTGGTTGAATTTCTCTGCACTTTGCCTCTTTTCGCCTCTTCGCCCTCTCACTTCTTCTTGCAAGCTCTTTGGATGCACAATGAGGGTATTAAGAGGGAACTTGACTCTTTATAAGCTCAATTTAAAAAAATTTACTTACCAAACCCACTTTCTAATGTTTTGCCTTGACACTTTCTTTTAACACTGTTTTGAGTTTTCCTTTGTTCTGAATTTGATCTTTTGGGTGTTTTAGCTCCGTTCTTTTTGCAGGTAGACCATCTGATGGACTCTAGGGAGGAGACCAGAGTTATTGCCGGCATTTTGAAGAATTTTTGAAATTTCCTTATTGCTTTACAAAATTGACATGACCTTGGCTTTAAAAACAGGGTTTTTAAATCCAAGGTATAAAAAGGCTGTACATGATGAAAAATATCAATGAAACATATTTACATACCTCCTTCTGGCTCGCTGGGGACTCATGGACCTCTGACTCATGATCTTGCAATGACATTTAACTGAAACCCTAGACCTAAGGCTTTGGACTTCAAGACAAAACAAAACAAGTGTGACACAAGTTCATTAACGGATATGACCTGATCCAGCAAAGCCAAGAAGGGAAGAAGGACCAGCTCCTCCATCAGTTTTATGGCATGCCTAATGGAATGCAAAACTGACATTGATGAGACACCTACTTATGCATATGCAAAGAGATTTTTGATCACTGATGGAGGGCATCATGACCGACACTAACAGTCGGAACGTCGAAAAATTCGGTTTCAATCCCAGCAATACAAGATTATTGGAGATACACTTTATCGCTGGGGGGCAGACTTAGTTTTTCGACGTTGTTTAACTCACGAAGAGGCTGAGAGGGTTTTGAATGATTGTCACTCTGGAGCATGTGGCGGTCATATGTCTGGGTATGCCACATCTCAGAAGGTGTTGCGCGCTGGCTATTTCTGGCCGTCCATGTTTAAAGATTGTATCATCGTAGTCCGGAAGTGCCACAACTGTCAAGTGTTTGATCGCAAGATGCGCGCACCACCTGCTCCTCTCCACCCTATAATTGCCGTTGGTCCATTTGCCAAATGGGGTATCGATTTTATTACTTGTAACCCTCACTCGGCTGGGGGGCATGCGTATATCATCCTCGCGGTTGATTATTTTACTAAATGGGCCAAGGCGATGCCTACATTCGACGCAAGCGGCAAAACAGCTGCAGTTTTCGTATTCAATCATATTATAACTAGGTTTGGTGTCCCACAAGCAATCATCACTGACCATGGGAGCCATTTTCGAAACATCATGATGACTGAGCTTACAAGCCAGCTTGGTTTGCGCCACGATAGCTCTACTCCTTATTATCCGCAAGCCAACGGTTTGGTTGAGTCTATCAACAAAGTTCTGGTTATCATGATCCGACGAACCATTGGTATTCATCGGTCGAATTGGCACAACATGTTATTTTCAGCGCTATGGGCATACCGAACCTCAGTGAAAACTTCAACAGGGTTCACTCCTTTCTAGCTAGTTTATGGCTTGGAAGATGTGTTACCCATTGAATGCGAAATCCCATCACTTCAAATGGTTGTCGAATTACTTCCAGCTACTTCCGAAGAGGAGAAGCGTTTATTATACTTAGCTCAATTAGATGAGACTCGACGTGACGCTGCATTGGCAATCGAGACTCACGCAAAGCGAATGAAAGCTCAGTATGATAGAAATGTGACCCCTCAAATTTTTTCGAAGGGAGACCTAGTGCTATTATATGATCAAGCTAACGATAAGCTAGGTGCTGGAAAATTCGTTCCTATGTGGCATGGACCCTACATTGTAAAGCGAAAGCTAGCAAAAGGGGCCTATGAGCTGGTAGATTTTGATGGGGACTCTTTGGGTAAACCCAGAAATGGACTTTACCTAAAGAGGTATTATGCTTAAATGGTGGGTATGGAGAATTTTTAGTTAGGTTAGGTTTTCTTTCTAGCTAGTATGTTTGTTAGTTTAGTTAGTGTGCTTAGCTTAGAGAGTGTGTTTTTCGTCGTTATTCTGGCTTATCTTGGTTTTACTCTTGATATTGCAGATGTCGACGCCTCTCCAAACATACATTGGATTTGCTGATGGTGCTTGTCGTAGTACACGGAATATCTCTTCCGCAGCTTGGGTTATCTATTCGCCCTCTGACGAGTTAGTTTCTATGCATGGGGTAAGCCTCGGTCAAACGACGAACAACATTGCAGAATACAGTGCAGTGGTTGAATTATTATCTGAATCTATTTCATTTGGAATTCGACGTTTGATAGTGAGGTTAGATTCTGAACTTGTTGTATTACAGCTTGATAGAGTATATGCCATTAGAAATCCTGTGTTATTAAGGTTGTTTTTGAGAGTGCATATCTTGGAACGTGAATTTGATTACATTGAATATCAGCATATTCCAAGGCCTTTAAATACATTAGCAGATGCAATTGCTTCTCGAATGTTGGACAGACATTTACGATAATCATGCAAGTAAATTTAAAAACATTTCATCACATATGTTAAACAAGATAAGCCGGTAATAATCATATATATATAGATAGGAGTGTGTCAAAAAATATACATCGTCTTCGATCATAGGTTGAAAAACACCTTATGATCGACAAAAATGATAAGTGCAAAAAGCCAAAAATGTCATATGTCTCTACAAAAGTGACTAGCCAATCACTGGTGGTGCTCTCTATACGAGACCACTGCCCGCGCTACCCTACACAAGAACCTCCTAAAAGGTCCTGGGACTGCGACCACATAGCGCTGAAGTCGAATGGGAATGTCATCTATGGTGGTCTCTGGTATATCCGCCGTCAGATGCTCTAGATCCTGTTCTAGCTCGGCTAAAGTCTCTGCAGCCGCATCCTGTGGGGCTGGTGCTGGTACAGCTGGTACTCTCCTCTCAAAAGCCCGGAGGTTGGCTGGACGCCGTGGACCTACATCTGCATTTTGAAAATTTGTGCTGTCAGTTTGAGGCGATATATATAAAAAACAAAAAAAATAGATAAATTTAAAACTTGTGAAAAATAAAGTACCTCTGTCGTCCCATTGTTCTCCCTGTGGAAGAACCATGTCCGGATCACCTCGAAAATCTACTCTGGCATACGGAAAGTCCTGAACAGCAAAGACCTGGTCCTCTAACCAGTGAAAATAACCATCAGGGAATCGAACAACTGTCGCGCCCTCGTCAGGATGCCGGGCCATTACCGTAACCCATCGTATCAACTTTGGCTCCCGAGGACCCAAGATATCAACAGTGAGTTGCTGAGGGATCAGCATCAGAACTCTCTCTAACGCAAAGCTCACAACTAGAGGCCCATATCCAAAGGTCTTCAGTTGTCCGTTCTTTGCCCTAGTCAGTTGGCCCTTCATATTGGCCGACACAGCATCGCACCAGTTGAAGATGGTGCCTCGGAAACAGTCAATCGCCATCCGCATTTGGGACCCGGTGGCAATATGTAAAGCAGCTGCACCGCAAATTCTGGTAACCGTGAAAGCTATAACCTTGAGTTCACGCCGAGAGATGTATTTGATTTCTACGCCTTTCGCATGGTTTTGATTGGGTATGCACCAGTCTGCCCGGAGACTAGCAAGGGATTGGCCACCCGGCCTAGTCCCGGCTAGATTGAGTTGCTCGCCCCTATTTGGCAAGCCAGTGAGAAAGTATATGTCAGAGGGCTCTATCTCGAGCTGGTGCCCTCCGATGTAAAAGCATTGCTCATGAATGTTCCATCTCTCAACCAGCCACTCCAAGAATCTCACCTGAGCCCTCATGCCAGGTATGGCCCAGTATTTATATAGTCCGCATGCTTTTAGGGCATCAATGGAAGGTTGATGATTAATTGCGGCTAAATCAACGTCCTCGTGCTCTCTTTCTCTCCAATCCAACATGGTGAGTGCCCTACACACCAAGAAATAAAGGTTAGAATTAATTTGGGAAATTTCAAATGGTTATTTTTGGGGTTTGGGGTTTCAAATTCCGCCCTTCGCGGGGGACGCACCCCGCGTTTAGGACACAGAGCGCCGGTACGCAGATGGCCTGAAGGTGGGCTGCGTACCCCGACCTTTTTCCTATGTAGGAAAAGGTCGGGGGACGCAGGTCACCCTTAGGGCACCTGCGTACCCCGCAGAGCGGTTTTTAAAACCTAAAACCCCCCAAAAACCAAAACTAAAACCTAAAACAAAATTTTAATCGGATGAAATTGAAGAGGAGGATGTTGTGAAATACTTGGAAGAGACGGCGTTCGATTCTGACGGGCGGATTCTCCGCAATGACCACGGGAAGTTTCTTGCCAAAAGCCCTTTTCTCAACCTCAACAGTAAAATGGTAAAAATGACATGGTAAAAATTCTTTTTATAGGTTTTTTGGATGAATGAATGCTAGGTTTGTTTATTTTTCACCATGGAAGGATATTTTTCAATGTATTTTTGCCTATCTTAAACAGGTATGAGTAATGTGTCGTTTTTGTGCAGGACAAAGGGATTTAGAGGGAAAATTGTCATTTTTTCACGAACCAAAATATCAGAGTCATATTTTAAGCCCTTTTCTGACTCCTAAAATATGAAAAGATTGCCGAGCGTTTCTTTTACACTCGTTAAAACGGAATTAAAAGACGGTCCCCTTATAGCCCTTTTCTGACCGTAAAAACATGAAAAGGTTGCCGGGTTTTTGTCGTTTCAAACTCGATACTGGAAATAAAACGACGTGTCCTTGATCGCTTTTTACTTTTCAGGTCAGTGGCACTAATTATGAAAGTACTCCTTGGTCGCAAGATCAAGCGGTTCCCCCAGGTATTATTTTATACTTTTTCGGGCTTGAGGGACACAAATTTACGAAAAAGTTCAACCTGGAGTCTTCTTAAGTTTTTCAGACTCTCTAAAATTGAAAAACGCCGAGTTTCTCCTATACTGGACTCGTTAAAATTTCACAGTAAAGGACCTGTTCAATTACAAACAGGAACGAACCACTCCTTCCTAGGGTTCGAATCAAAACTAGGTTGGACTCATCCGAAGGATGAGCTTATAATCAAGCATATGTTATCCTCCTCAAGCTTGTTAAAAAATAAAGAGGTAATTGCCAGAAATGGTGGGGGAAAAGAGAGAAGAATGAGCCTATTTGTTATCTTTTGTCTCAGAAGAAACTTTATTACCACTCTTGGACACGACACTTTTCATTCACCTGGGTTGGGAAATCCTTTACCTCACAGTTGATCAAACCACTTTGAAAGTCTTCAGCCGGGTTCCGGGAATTAACTTTGAGTCGTTTATCACCAAGCCATCTGTCGTGTCGTTATGTGTTCAAGAGGTCTGCAAACAAAACTTTCATCTGCAAAATACTTGTCATCCATTTGACCATCCCTGAGTCAGTCCTTACAGCAATATTTCTTCAACTTGAACAAATGATTTCGTGTTGTGGGCTTGCCTGCAATGGGTCGCTTTCTATCGACATCAACACATTATCTAGAGAGATGACTTAGAAATCGTCAGTACCTTGAAGTCTGCATGCATCAATGGCAGGTTTCTCGCCTTTGATGTCAGTTTACATCATTGACTTTCGATCAAAGGATTCCATGAAATGTTCGACATCAACTCATTCATTCACATCTCATGGATTGTACTGGGTACTTTGAGAACCATTGACATTACTGGTGGTCTCTCTCACACTTGTTAACGGTTTACATCATCGACTAGTAATCAAGTGGTTTCTACCATGTTCGACATCAACTCATTTATTCGCATGGCTAGAATCGTACCAATTCGGGAAGCAGAAATGAAGACCCTGGATCTAGTTTCCACCATCCAGGCTGCGAGGAGTTTTGTATTCATTATCTAAGTAGACTAATCATAAACAGATGGTTGCGCCCATGCTGTGTCTACAAAAGTCTATGATTATGATGTACTACAAGATCATTCCTGTATCAGAGTAGTTAGTCAGTTAGTTAAAGTTTTGATCTGAGTATGGGAATGCCTACCTCAGTGATGATATAATCTTATACATGTATTTTGTGTTGAAAATTGCAGGTTCTGACCAGGCTCTCCACGAGATAATCCTTGAAATGATAAAGCGCTTCACCCTTCCTAGATAATACAAAACCCTAATCTATTACAGGCTTCGCACTTTAGGGGGCAATCTGTTACACTAAAAAATGTCACCATGGCTATTTACAGTTAGTATGGCTCTATCAACAGTCATGCTATCCTCCTGGGCAAGTCTTATGCCTCTGCTCTCCATGTCAAACTCCAAAAAGAGAGAAAGTCTTTATAAATGTATTTATCTCTGGGTACGCAGGTTCTCTCAACCTTACCTGCGGGTACGCACCCAATGTTCACAAAAGCTGCGTACTTGTACGCTCTGTATGTAAAGGGGCAGGTGCGTCCCCCTGTAAAGGTCAAAATGCGCAAGTTTCATCTTTAAAAAGTTACTTGTGGTCATTTCTAGAGCATTCTAGAAGGTTGTTCGACGTGTATTGAGCACCTCCAGATGGTTCATGTACCCCTACCAAAGAGGAACTTATCCCATCAATGAGGGAGCTATCCCATCCAAAGAGGGGATTATCCCATTGATGGTGGACCTAAATAACTTCCTCTAGACCACTATAAATACAGGCATTGGGCCAGAAGGAGGAGAGGTTGGAAGCTAAACATTTCTAAGGGTAGATGCTGCTGGAATTAGGACTCCCATTTAGAAGCTTGTGAGGAGAGATTGCCATCTTTGCTTGTTCTATTTGGAAGTGGGTGAGCTTTGTCAAAGTAAAGGAGAACTCTTGATGGACCCTGGGAGGGACTTGCACAACACCAAGGCTCAGGTTGTAATTGTTCCTTTTGTTTCCTATTAATGCAAATGAGTCCATTCTTCTCAATAACTTGTTATTTATGAGTTGTTTCATGTACTCCTTGGTCTATGTGTTAAATATGTTTTATTCTATGAGATTATCAAGTGTTATTTAATCGTTTGATTGTTAGTGGATGCAGGTTTCAAAGTGAAGGAGGAGCTCATCCGGATCAGTGAGGCTGGACTGCTACAACAGCGTGGGACTACAGGTAAGATCTAAACACTTGATTTCTTATATAGTAAATGCATGTTTAGAGAAGGATTGCTCTTGTTTGTCTTGTTTGTCACTAGAGAGTCTTAGGCTCCTAGGGAGGTTGGTTGTGTCCGCACTATCGACTCTTTCTGCCTGACATTGACCTGACAGTGCAAAGGAACCCCTGCGGGGGATGTGAAGATGTCCTCGTACTCCTCCATGACCTTTTCCATCTGTAGTTGTCATGTAGAGGGGCCCTATCTGGAGGTCGTGGCCACCGTCTTCTTCTTTCCTTGAGGGCGTATCATCAGGAAAACAAATTTCCTGATTTTGGAAATGAGCTTACTGCATTTTTTTGCAGTAACCAAAGAGATGGCGGTAGGCGGTGCTACCTCCGGTATCCTGTACAACTTATTTCCCAAAGTAATAATAACAGCACGGGGCCTTGATTCATACACAGCATGTCGCTTCCACAAGTATGGTTGTCCTAATAATACATCACAAACTTCAAGGGGAGCAATGTCACACAATACCTCATCCATGAAGGGCTTGATGTTGTATGGAAGGCGACATTGCTGGCTCACGCGAAGATCTCGTCCTTGGTGAAGCCACCCGATGGTGTATGGTTGTGGATGTGCTGTGGTCGATAAGCCCAGCCGCTTCACGACCTCTGCCGAAATGAGGTTCTTTTGGCTCCCGCTGTCGACAATGAACTGTAGTGGGGATCCCTTTACCCACATCTGGGAGTGGAAGAGATGCTCCTCCTCCTCTGGATCTTCGTGGTGGAAACAATGGCATTGGGATCCGCATTGATAATCTACTTCCCTTTGTCATTCCCCTTGTCGGGTTCTGACTCAGAGTCGGAACATGCATATGATTCTGAAACCTTTAGCTCAGCCACCAGTGACTGCTTGGCCCGACACTCACTTGTGTTGTGAATGGAACTCACACCATTTTCCCGTGTCCTTTTTCGGCTTCGCGGCACTGTTCTTTGCTTGCAGCTTTGGTAGGTTGTCTTGGGCCACCCTGCCTTGGCTTTATCCTTTGTTCTGCAGTTTGAGGGCACCTTTCCCTTGCTTCAGATTTGTATATCCAAAGTCTCGCTTCTTCTGTTTAAACTTTTGCTCGAACTTGACGACATATCAGTATGCCGTGCCAAGCGGGGAGATGTTCAAGAATTCTATTTCTTCCTGGATGTAATTGTGTAGGCAGCCATGGTATTTGAGTATCAAATGTTGCTCCGAATCCTTGATACCAAACTTTGTGCGAAGGGTATGAAAAATATTGGTAAACTCCGGCACATCTTGGTCCCTTCCCTGTTGCAGCGTGGTCCACTTTATTTATTGATCCTCATAGCTTCCGACATGGTAGTACTGCTCCTTGATGGCATCCAGGAATGAATTCCAGGTGGGTGCGGCTAAAAATAGTGAGCCAGTACTTTCATCCTTCTGCTCGCAGTAGGTTTCCCATTAATCCTTGACGTGGGGAGCTGCTTTGAGAAGAGCGAAAATAATCTTTTCTCGACTGGAAAAATCATGAATAGAAAAATAACCCTCTAGTAGATTTAACCATTTATCGACAACATTTGCATCTATTTGACCCTCGAATATGGGGATTTCAAAATTAACTTGTACCTTAAACGGTGTGGTGTTTCTAGAGTAGCTGTGGGAAGCCGATGCGTCGCCCCTGGGTAGCCGCTGAAGGATCTAGGAAAAGTTGTCCATCATTGCGTTCCTTTGTCACTCGAGGGCTTCTTCGAGCAAGATTTTGATAGGATCTCCTACTCCCTCATCTTTCTTTTCATCCGCCATGGGAGGTCGTCGGGTTTTGCGAGGCTGGTCTTGCAAAGGTTCGACTAGTTCAAGCCCTAACTCCTTATATCCCGACCTTGTTGGGGACATGCAAAGGAAAAAAAGAAAAAGCAGACTTCTCTGATACCACTAATCCAGATTTAAATAGGAATGCAACAAATTACAGAGATAACCATAAACACAAAGATGCAGCGGAAATAATACTTCATTTCATTAATGTAAAATACTGAGATACGCTTACAAACAGAAAATGGAAATAAACAGCTAGGGCTATGGTAGCTTATCTCTGAGAAGAGATGTGGTGGCTACATGCCTCTGAACTGTGTTACAATGAGGCTCGAATGCCTATTTATTGTTGAGAAACAATGGAAAACCCTAAACATCCAAAAACCTAACCCTAGCAGATGAAACGCCAAACTGTGAGCCCCATTTGGGTAAATTGGAACATCAACTTACCGGGGTCGTAACTTTGGCATACAATCTCCATTTGACTCGTACAATATCTTGTTAGAAAGATCTATCCGAGAACTACAACTTTGGGAAGAGCAACATTGATCCATGGACCCATGTTGCTCCCAGGTTTCCCAAAAAACGTCGTTTAGGACCCGAAAAACTACTAAAAATAGTAAATTGTGCTACAATTAAGGAGACTGAAAAGCTAAAAGAAACGGTCCAAGTGGACTTGGCGGGTGACCACCAATATCCACCTGGGTTAAGATCTCATCTTCTACTCCAAGTACATCTTCCACTTGTTGATTTTGGGTATCATCGGATGTATTGTAGCTTCAAAATTTTGTGGAGGGGATATAATACATGAGATCCCCAAGACCCAGAAATCGTTTGGAGAAATTTTTCATGGATTGTGAGTTATTAAAATAATTAATATTTCTAATGGGTTCCTAAGTCTAAACTTAAGAAAATAAAAATATTAATGGGTATTAATAAAAATATGGGTGAGAAGATTCTAAGAGATGAGGATCAAGTATGTTTTAATCTTAGCTGTTGATTAGGGACTTACTCTTGGCTGTTGATTCATCAAAAGGAAAAGTATAAGAGGAGGTTTGAGGGTTAGTTAGAGATACATCAAATTGATCAATCAATTCGATTTTTCTGGGGCAAGGTTTGCTGAGAAAATCGAACAAGTGATTTGAGTTGCAGTGAGAGGGGCAGAAGCAAAGATTTGGATAGAAAAGGAGTTTCGAGCCAAAGAGTACATGGCAGATAGGCAACAATAGCATCAGAGAGGCAACATAGAGGCCTATGAAGCCCAGGAGGGGCTCACGCAGAGCTAACGTAGGCCAAAAAGGTCTCTTGCAGTGGCAGTGCAGAGTATTTGTTAGAAGTCTGAGATTTTGATAGAGAAGCAAGGTTCTGAGCTGAGAGGGCTGAACAACAACCTTCCTCCAGCAAATCGATCTAGTAGAAGGGGTGACACAGTATTCTGAAGGGAGATGTTGGCATATGCAGTGATTGTGTAGGGACTTTGTAGTATCTACCGGGAGGAGCTAGATCGCTCATTGGATCAGTTGTGACTTGGGGAACAAGGTAAACCCTCGTATGTATTTCCTGTTGCCAATATTACTTTGAAAGGTTAGTCGGTATGAGAGGCAACCTGTTATACTCAGATTCAGCGTGCTTAATAATACAAACCCTCTATCTACTGCATCGGTTTTCCTGCATATGGTTTTTCTAGGGACATGTTGTCCAAAAATAACGGTGTCCCTTGTGTGTTTGTCTCATATATTGTTTCAGTTTATGATCTGTATGTCAGTGTAGTCTGTAATAGTATTTTTCATCACTGTTTATAAATTAAATAACTTGTTGAATGAAATGACCAGTAGGAGATTCTAAACCAGTGACTGTAGTAGGATTTCTGTTTGTAAAGATTAAATTTTTTTCACATGGTATCAGAGCATTACAGATCATAGGACACTGAAGACATCAGTGAAGAGATCCAGTGAATTTGCTACAGAGAAGTAGTTGTCCTGAGTGATATCATTGTTTCAGAGACAGAGGAGCAGCTGAAGGAGTGAGCCAGAGCTAGAGAAGTGACATAGAGGCTCACATAGTGCCTATGTCAGCATTTCGAGCCTCTAGAGGATGATGCAGTACCCAAGAGGAGATCACGTAGTGACTGCATCAACTCTCTGGGCCAGCGCAAAGCTTGAGAGGCTCAAGTCAGTCAGTTGTCGGGGCTAGAGGAGTAGTGCAGGTTCGATCTGAGGAGTTGGTGGGATGCTGTTGTTGTTGGAGCATAATGGTGTTTGTGGAGACAAAGCCAAGGCAGAGGGAGTCACTGCCTTGACAAATTTCTAGCCAAATAAATCTAGATCTGGGTTTCAATAACAAAGGAATATTGGAGAGGAGTGATTCAAAATTTGGTGGGAGGATTTCCGTGAAGGAAACCAAGACTTAGAGGAGTCTAGAGGATCTTTTTCCTTAGAGGATTTATAGCACCAAAGAAATCCAGATCTGAGTCTTACTAGAGTAGCAGTAGGAGAGGGAAAAGAGAACCAATCCTATATTTTTTTAGCAGAGATGGCAGTGAATGGATTGAGGGATTAGGACAGATTGGATGGAGCATCCAATTTTATCATATGCAAGGCTAGGATCCTAACAATTCTGGATAAACATTGCATCAAGGATTATGCTTTGAAAGTAGTTGTTGTCCCGGTCGACGTTGATCCGCTAAAGAAGTATGAGGAGGCCTAGGTGAAGGCCAAGTGCATGATTCTAGACGGGGTCAAAGATCATGTGGTCCCACACATTGCTGAGAAAGAAACAATAAGGGAGATGTGGGTGGTGTTGACCACCTTGTACCAGGGACTTTCATTCAATGGAAGATGCTATTGGAGAATCAGCCGAGATAATACCAGCTGTAGAAGGGAGAAGAGATCGATCCCTTCCTCCTCAAGTTGCAACGGATTCGACACCAACTGAATTCTGTAGGGTTTACACGAGATCCTGAGTTCATGGTCAGGACTGCCCTGAATGCAGTCACCGAAGACTAGGAGACATTTGTCCAAAGTATCTTGGGTAGAGCTTCTCTCCCCAGTTGGGAGGAGATGTGGGAAGCTCTTCGACAGGAATAGATCAGGAGGTTGACCAAGGTAGGGAGTATTGATAGAGGAGCTCGAGTCAAGAAGGAGGAGGAGGAAGATGTAACTCTCGCATCATCCAGACAACAAGGACAACATAAAAGAAATAAAAAGGATATATCTAAGGTCAGATGCTTCAAGTGTGGGGAACCTGGACATTTCGCCACTTAGTGCCCCCAGAAGAAGGGCAAGGAGGAGGCTTCTGAATCGAAGGCTGCTCCAGCAAAATCTAACAAGGAGGATGATGACGAGGATTGTGCCATGAATGCTCATGCACCTCTAGAGAAGAGGTGGGGTGACATCAAGCTGTAGTCAGGAAGACTACATGAAAGGGCAAGATCCTTGAGGTGCCCAAACTCTTGGATCACATACAGCTACAAGAGCCCTTAATGTGAGTAGCAGAATGATGGGATTTAGTTGGTGTGAGGGATGATGGAGCAACAATGGCAAAGCTAGAGTGCCAAAGTCTGAAGCATCACAATAGAGTGTTGCAGCAGTGCAGGAAGCACAAAGCAGATACAACAACAACGCAATAGCATTATAGGGTCAACATAAATTAACAACAGAGGTAGCTTCAGAATCACGAGGTATCCAGATTGACCAGTATGTTAGCTTTTGGGTGGCTTTTCAGGTTCTTACTTCTTAGCAACTGAGTTGCAGTGCAACAATTAGCAGTGGCAGTGCTATGAGAAACATGATGCAACAATTTGAGAGGAATATGTAGTACAGATGCAGCAGTGGTAGTGGTAGTGTCATGGGCAGTAGTACAGGATGCAGTAGTGCAGTGGATGAAGGGCAGTAGGCCAAGCATCAACAACATAGAGGACCAATGTCGTGGATCAGTGTGATGCTTCTATTGGGGAGTATTGCTAGAGCACATTCCTCAGTAAGAGGGAGTGTTGATTTTGGGTAGCATCGAATGTTCTCTAGCTCCAAAATTTTGTGAAGCAGCTAGAATACATGAGATCTCCAAGACCCAGAAATCATTTGGAGAAATTCCGCCCAGATCGTGAGTTATTAAAATAATTAATATTTTTAATGGGTTCCTAAGTCTAAACTTAGGAAAATAAAAATATTAATAAAAATATGGGTGAGAAGCTTCTAAGCGATGAGGATCAAGTTTGTTTTAATCTTATCCATTGATTAGGGACTTAATCTTGTTTGTTAATTCATCAAAAGGAAAAGTATAAGAGGAGGCTTGAGGGTCAGTTGGAGATACACCAAGTTGAACAGTCAGTTCGATTTTTCTGGGGCGAGGTTTGCTGAGAAAATCAAACAAGTGATCTGAGTTGTAGTGAGAGGGTTAGAAGCAAAGATTTGGATAAGAAAGGAGTTCCGAGCCAAAGAGTACGTGGAAGAGAGGCAACAATATCATCAGAGAGGCATCGTAGAGACCTATGCAGCCCAGGAGGGGCTCATGCAAAGTTGATGTAGGCCAAGAGGGTCTCTTGCAGTGGAAGTGCAGAGTATTTGTCAGAAGTCCGAGATTTTGCTGAAGAAGCAAGGTTCTAACTGGGAGGGTTGAACAACAGTCTTCCTCCAGCAAATCGATCAAGCAGAAGGGGTGACACAGTCTTCTAAAGGCAAGATGTTGGCCCATGCAATGATTGCATAGGGACTTCGTATTATCTGCTAGGAGGAGCTAGATCGCTCATTAGATCAACTGTGACTTGGGGAACGAGGTAAACCCTCGTATGTATTTCTTGTTACTAAGATTTCTCTGAAATGTTAGCTGGTGTGAGAGGCAACTTGTTGTACTCAGATTCTGCTTGCTTAATAATACAAACCCTTTATGTTCCGCACTAATTTTCTTGTATTGTGTTTTTCCGGGGACATGTTGTCTAAAAATAATAGTGTCCCTTGTGTGTTTGTCTCAATATCGTTTCAGTTTATGATCTGTATGTCAATGTAGTCTGCAGTAGTGTTTTTCATCATTGTTTATAAATTAAATAACTTATTGAATGAAATAACAAGTAGGAGATGCTAAACCAGTGATTGTAGTAGGATTTCTGTTTGTAAATATTCATAAATTTTCACACCACTAATCATAATATCCTTGATACATCGTTGACAATGCATCTCACATATCCTTGGCAGTATTTCTGCCAGCGATGTGATAGACTATATGATCCTTCACTCCAACGAGGATCATTCTCTCCGTCTTCGCCATTTCTCCCTTGTACTTCGTTAGTTATTCTGGATATGTGGGCTCAGCTACCACAATGTCAATGTAGACTTTGAGAAAATGATCAACCAGAAGGCATGACATCCTTTCCTTCTAGATCACATATTTGGATGCCCCATCTAACCTATCCCAATCTCTCAGTCCACTGGCTGCCATCTCTGCCAATCGAAAAAGTTAAATAGCCTCCTCTCTCATTTGCATTGCTGCGGGGCTAGCCTACGCACTCCCTGTTGGAGTCAATAGATCTGTTGCCCCTTGATACTGCTCAACTGATGACAATTTGAATTCCTTGGCTAGGAATTCTATGAGGAATAATTCCCTCAACCGTGTCTCTCTCTTCCCTCTGATGACTTTTTTCCTAGCAACTGTCTATAAAAAACTGCGCTCCACAACAAAAACCCCTCTTTGTTGAAGCTTTTGTTGCGCTGCTCCCTCTGCCACTGACATATTTCGATCTAGAAATATTACCTCTCTGTTGACTCACTCAATGAGAGAATTACCACGAAAATCTAGCCCTCCTGGCCTGAACTACATAAACCCTCTAGGGATTCAAATTTCTACCTCTACAGGAATTTCAAACTCCCTTCTTCCTTCAACATTGGGATCTTCTAGCTCTATTCTCTTGTTTCACCTGCAACTCTGATACCATATGACAATTCCTAAACCTGGAATCCCTACTACAACAAACTGATGTTACTTCTCCTACTTGTTAATCCATACAAGTTATTTACTGTGTTTTATGGTAAATATCGAAGTAAATACAATTGCAACATTCACTATTTAAAATAATATGCCGAAACAAGAAACTGAACAAGAAAGAGATACAAGATACATCTACACAATTATTTTTGGACAAATGTCCCTGGAAAAGACCATTGCAGGAAAACCAGTGCAATAACTCTGAGGGTTTTATTATTATGCAGTAGTAATTTCTGAATACAACTTCTGGATGCCTACCTGGAAATCCAGTTACAGAGAATATAACTGATAGAGATATCTGTGAGATTACCTCACACTATCAGTGGAAGTCCTGACTGATCTAGCCCCTGAATCACTGTCCCTAGCTGCTTCTACGCTGCCTCTGCATAGTCTATGCGTCAACCCAGCATCAAACCCTTTGGAGACATCGTCACTCCTCTAACTGATCGATTTTCTGCCCGGGAAGTTCAATTTCTGACTCTCGGTCTCACACCCCAGCTCTCGACTTTTACAATCGATTCCTTCAGCAAATTTTTGGACTTCCTCTCAACTTCTATGTTACCTCTATGTGGCCCTACATGGCTCTACGTCAGCCCCTCTTGCTCTGCACTACCACTACTAGATCTCCCTCTGCCTTTTCTACTGACTATTCTCTGACCGAGAAAGGTTTCCCTTCAAATACTATCCCCGCCCCTCATTGCAAAATCTCATTTCGAATTTCTCACCGGCAGCTGCTCTGCTTCAGAAATTCGATCTTTTGAACTCTCTCTATGTGTGTTCTCTAAGGACCCATCAAGCCTTCTCTTATAATCCTCTTGTTGATCAATCAATGACCCATATTAGATTCTAATCAATGGCTAGGATCATATTCACTTGATCTCCACATTCTTCTAGAAGTTTCACCCACAGTTTAGATCAATACCCTTTAATTATTTTAATTTCCGAAGTTTAGACTTAGGATCCCATTAAAAATAATTAATTATTTTAATAAAACCGTCTCCGAGTGGAATTTCCCAAAACGATTTCTAGGTATTGGAAAATACATGTGTCTAAGCATCCCTACAAAATTTGAGACTTAGATCACATATGATGCTATCAGAAATCAACAAAGAGGATCTTTGAGAAGGTGAAAATCCCAATTCATGGCCTTCATAGTCACAAATTAACACATTTAATTCAAAGCGCACTTGCAGGGTGTAAAAGAGAAAAAAATTAAGATGTCTGAAACAAATTGCTTTTTGTTTAATGCTTGGTTTGACAAGGAATGCAAAAAGGCAAGGAGAATGTGGAAAGAGACAAACAAGGATAACTTAAAGCTCAAATCTTACAAGTAGATATTAAGAAATTAAAAGGCCAATTTCATGGTTTCAAGGAGGGAAGAAATAATCTTACTTGGGAAAAATAATCCCAACTTATTTTGGAAGGAGCTCCAACAAAGAAATATGCAAAGTGAAAACAATATTACAACTTCTAAATGGTTTGACTATGCAAGACAACTCTATGAGCAGGATCCCAAGGTTGATCCTCCCCCCTTTGGTCAACATTAATACTGAACTCTTCACAGTGCAAGTGGTAGAAATGGGTATCAAGAATTTGGTGTTGGAAAAGCAAAAGACTTAGATGAACTCCAAGCAAAGTATCTAAAGTGGGGATCAAAGGTTCTTGCACCTCACATTACAAAAATTTTCAACAACATCATACAATAGGGGTTTGCCTCAGATTGGACAACTAGTCTGGCAATACCTCTTTTCAAGAGTGGTGACGTTAATAATCCCTCCAATTATAGGACCATAATGATAAAACCCTTCTTTGCAAAGTTATTTGGAAGCATATCAGAAAATAAAATCAGCAAGTGGGCAGAAGAAAGAGATAAGCGTGCTAAAGGGCAAGCAGGTTTTAGACCTAAACATTCCACAATTGATCATTGTATAACTTTAAGGCACATCATTGAAAAAATTTGGGAGAAAAATGAAGAAATTTTTTGTTGCTTTGTTGATTTCAAAAAGGTGTTTGACATGGTCCCTAGGGATAAGCTTTGGCACATAATGGAGGAACTTGGGGTTCCTAAACATTTGAGAGCAACAGTGCATAGGCTATATTAAAAGGTGAAAGTCAAAATTAGAACTGCAACAAACATTTCTGAAAGTTTTAGAAGCGATATCAGGGTCAAGCAAGGTTTATATATCGACAAGCTTGAGGAGTAGTTAAAAGGTTTATTTTGTATGCATATGACCTTATTCTAGTTGTTAAATCTGCTCTTGGTTTGCAAGAGCACTTACTATCCCTTGAGAATTTTTGTAGAAGGGTGGGGATGCAAGTTAATATTAAAAAAAAGAAAGTAGTGGTTTTCTCTAAATGAAGAAAACATAACTAACATAAGTTCTACTTTGAAGAAAACATTTTGGAAGAAGTTGCAGATTACAAATACCTCAAAATTGACTTCAACAAAAATCTAAGTTGGGATGGTTGTAGAAAGAAAAGAACTTTGGGGGGTTGGAAATCATTTTATGCTTTTCAAAATAGGTGTAGAGAGGCAGAGTTATGGGACTGGAAAACCACTCAAACTCTTTTTGGGCTTCTAGTGATTCCGGTGATTCTCTATGGTTGTGAATTGTGGGCCAACAATACATCCGACATGCAGTGGAAACAAATTGAGAAAATTCAAAAGCGTTTGATTACAAACAAATTCAAAATTAAAAGTGCAGTTCCTTATGCTATATTGTTAAGTGAAACAGGGGTTGTTCCTATTGAAGTAATTGCTATGGTGTGAGTCATAAGGTATTTACAAAAAATTGAGCAAATGGAAGAGGGAAGATGGGCTAATGTTGTCTTTAATGACATATTGTGCAAAATAAAGAAGACTTGGATGCAACAAAATAACAAATGGTTTAGTAAATGGGGTATTTGCTTGAACATAAATACTAAAGAGATAAATTTTTTTGTTATGGATAAGTTCCACAAGCGTACTTGGGATAAGGATCTAGGGAGAAATAAAAAATACTATATTGAAGTGTTTAATCCCACTCATAATCATTAATAAAAAGCGTACATAGAGGCTAATATTTCTCGGAGAGCCAAAATTTTTATTGCTTAGTTAAGGACCAATTCTCATCAACTTTGTTGTGAAATTGGGCGCTGGAAAAGGACAAGAGCATGTATTTTTTGTTCTTCCAGAAAAGTGGAAACAAAAAAGCACTTCATTTTAGAATGCAAGGCCTTCAAAGACAACAAAGAAATTTATGTAGATATTTTGGCAACTAGCTCTTGGGATAATCTATTTAGCGAAGGGTTTGTCGAGAAGTTGGGAGTGTTTATTTTGAGGATTCACAGGAAAAGGGCCGAATACATCAACCAGATGAAGAAGAAATTTGTCCCATAGGCTATCTTTAACCTCGTGGACATTAAAATATTTTTCTTTCTTTCTTTCTTTCTCTATCTTCTAGGAGTGGGGAGCGTCTTGAAAGACACTAGGACATTGAGCAGAAATTGATCTCCTTTTTCTCAAACTTACTCTCAGAATATGTTCTTGACCACTCTGAAGATATCGAAAGGGTCACTCAGTGTATTCCTTGGCTTGTGACAACTAACAAGAATGAGGCTCTAATGCACCCAATTTCAGTCGATGAGGTGAAAATGGTCGTCAAAGAGATGCCAAGTAATAAAGCTCCAGGCCCAAATGGTTTTTACTTAGGCCCAAAAATTATTGACTTGGTGGAGGAATCTCATCAACATCGCCAGGTCTGGTCTGGATTGAATGCAACTTTTCTTACTCTCATTCCTAAGCCCAATGCTGCCAATAATCCTAGTGGTTTCCACCCCATTGTCCTTTGTGATGTTATTTATAAGATCCTTTCTTTTGTTCTTTTTCACTACCTAAAGCCCATCCTGCACCATATTATTAGCCTTGATAAATATGGTTTTATGGAGGGGAGATAGACCTTAGATGGGATAGTATCCTTTCATGAATTTATCCATTCCCTTATGAGAAGAAAACGCCCTGGCATGTTGATGAAATTGCACCTCTCTAAAGCTTATGACTGTCTTAATTGGAATTTCTTACTTTCTATCTTAAGGGCCTTTGGGTTTGCCTAAGAATGGAATCCATTATCAAATGGATTTACTCCCTAATTTCCACCCCTTTATTTTCTATTCTCCTTAATGGCATTGCTACGACTACTTTTAGATACTCTCGTGGGCTTTTCCAGGGTGACCCTATCCCCCCCTCCTATTTATTATAGCTGCAGAAGGCTTGGGCCGTTTAATTGGAAAAGGAATGTGAGATAATGATATAGTTGGCCTCCATATCCTAGGAACTGATATCTCTATGTCCCATCAGTAGTTTGTAGATGATAGTTTGTTGTAAAGTGAACCTTTTGTCTGAGAAGCAATGGACTTCGATGGGATGCTGGTGGAATTTCAAGCGACTTCAGGTATTCTCCTTAGTAAGGAGAAGTCTCATCTTTGTTTTTTTAATACTCCGAAACTAGTGCAACATCAATTGGTACACATTCTAGGCATCTCTATAGACACAATGCCTTCCAAATACCTGGGGGTCCCTCTTGTTGCAAATCCTCTCTGCATTGCCTACTGGAAGGAATTTTGTAACAAGATTTTGAAGCATTTGGCCAATTAGACCTTTCGTGTACTAAACATTTCTATTTGAGCCACTCTTTTGAAATCAGTACTGCAATCGATTCCTATTTATTAGCTCTCAGTCCTCCTAGATCCTAAAATCATATATAAAGATTCGGTTTCAATATGCTGCAAATTCTTATGGCAAGGTGCTAAATTGGAAAAACAAAAATGGTCCCTGGTGGCCTTGGACAAGCTCTGCCTCCCAAAATCTCATGGTGGATTGGGGTTGAGGGACCCTGAACATCTGAACGTGGTCATGGGCATGAAGCTTTGGTGGAGATGGGTCCAAGGTGGCACTGAGTAATGGAAGAATATATGGAACCAAAAATATGGGAAAGGTAGATATCAAGCCTCCCTCCTTCACAACCCTTCCATGCCTGCCGGTTCGACCATCTAGAACTTAGCCTACCGTAACAATTTTCTAATTCGATACCGCTTCTTCTGGTAGATCAAGAATGGTTCCACCGCTCTCTTATGGGAAGAATCCTGGCAGTAGTTGCCACACTTAGATTTAAATGTCTCTTTGCAAGGTTTGAAAGAAATCCTGATCCAGCTCAAGAACATGACAGTTGCGAAATTCTAGTCAGAGACTCCTCAATTTGATTGGCATAATTGGAAATCATCCCAAGACTAGAAGATAGCTGATCACGAAATAGTTGGGCGATCCTGACTAATGCTTTGCGGGAGCATCGTATTCCCATCTTCGTAGCTCCAGACAAGCTTCATTGGGATATAAACTGTGGGGCTCATTCTCTATTAAAGAGGCTTATCTACTCAAGATCAATGCTCAAGAAATTCAAAGAGGAGGTTTGTGGGAGAAAGTCTGGGGGTGGAAACTTTGGCCCAAAGTTGCTCACTTCCTGTGGTTGTTAGGTCACAAGAAAATATTGACTTGGGACCGGCTGCTCAAGAAAGGCTTTATTGGTCCATCTCAATGCCCAATGTGTAAACAACAAGAGGAGAACATGAATCATCTATTGAACACTTGCCAAATAGTCAATGAAGTATGGATAGAGGTGGGTAACTTGTTTGGCCCATTGGATCTGGACATCGAAGATATGCTTTCAACGATCAATAACTGGAAGAGGGTGCACTTCAAAAACCTGATAGTAAACAGAGCCTGGATCCTAGTCCTAGGCTTTCTACTCTGGAATACTTGGAAAGAGTGGAACCATGCTATCTTTCATAACCTGACCCTGTTGAGCTCTTCCATATGGAAGATTGTCAAAGACAATCTCAGGGAATCTATTCTGGTAGAAAAATGGATTGACAAGGACTGGAAATCGGACCCATCTGAAAATAGGATTCTTTATCTGCTTCACTTGACCCTTGAGTCAACCTTTGTGCCATCTCATCCTCTGCGAGCTCCTTCGATTCCATCACCTTCCAGTTTCATTCCCCCCCCCCCCCCCAAGGTTTTATAAATGTTAGTTTCGATGGAACCTCTAAAGGAAATCCAAGTCCGCCAGGATTGGGGGGGTGCTCCGTGATTCCAAAGGCTCTACTCTAGGCATATTTACTAGCTATTGCATTGTAACTACAAAGAATGTAACTGAGATAATGGGTTTGCAAAAATTTCAACCATGGATTCTCCAAGATTCAAATCTCAGGGGACTCGAAAATGGTTATTCATATAGCTCAAAAACTCATGGATGGATCCCCTCCCTCCAAGCTGGTGTGCAACTGGCGTCTAGAATCTCAAGTATTTCAACTCCAAGCCCTCTTAAACAAATTTCCCTATGTCACAATGAGTCACATGTTGAGATCTAGTAACAAATTAGCTGATTGGTTCGTAAATTGGGGAATAGTGGAAGGGCATGGTGATTTCGCAGTCACGTGGCATCTAGCTCTTAGTTCATTTGATCTGGATCCAAGAGAAAAGGACGACCTCTCAAAACTACTAGAAGAAGATAAGTCCTACCCCAATGGGGGTGTATCAACATTTGGCAGGCTCACCTCGGAGTACATCTCACGAGGCATGTGATAGGTGTAATCATGATGAACCATAAAGTGATGCAACAGTTAGCAGTCAATTGAACCCTCCAGACTCACCTTTGGTTGTTATATTTGGTGGTGGTGATATCATAACTGTTGTTGTTTCTTAGGTGATGAAATCTATGTGTAGGCTAGCGGACGAGAGATTTAAAGGCCAAGCGAACTTTCTAGGGCCATGGGGTATCTGCACCTCTACGAAGTGTTAAGACTCCGGCGTTGTGGCTTCTCTGCTAGTGTGTTGTGCACTAATATCTAACCCTAGTTCATTTGGAGGTTTTATTCCTGTCTGGTGTGTTAAGGTTGGGTATCAAGGGTGGAACCCTAGGAGCCGTCGCAAGAGGGATGTCTTAGTCTAGTGGGTTCTCAGTGGTCTCTAGTTTCTTATTTTTATTTGGTTAAGGTGTTTCTCTTTGGTGCAATTGCTAGCGGTGGCTTGGAATTCAATGTCACCCATTGCCTTGTGGGAGGAATGGCTCTGTTGGTGGCAACATTTGATTTCTGAAGATAAACCTCTTATCATCAATCAGGGTTTGTGGTGGCACTTGTTTATGCCAAGGCTCTTCAACAAATTCAACAAAGGAGGGTTTGTTTATGGTCGGGGAGTAGCGTATAATTACCTGGTTACTTTTCCCTTGGTAGTGTGTACTGAAGAATTGAGTGACCCGTTGAGTGTGTGGTTGTATGGTTTTGGGTCGAGACTTATGGTCAACCCTCCCATGTTTTTCCTATGGACTGATAGTGGCGTAGCATCGTTGAAGAGATTCAACGACAAGGTTTCTGCCCAACTTTGTGCGGAGGCTATGCTTGGTCAGTGTTGTAAGGACACAATGGGTTGTGTGTGGTATTGTTCGTGGGAGCTAGGGTGTGTGTAGTTGGTTGTCTCTTCCTGGGAGGTTGTTCCCTCTCTAATCATTCTATGTGGTGGTTTTTAGGAGCGACCATTCATGCCTCGGCAGTGTGGGTGACTCCACCATGGAGGAGGGAATCAAGGACATGCTCGATGGAAATACAGTGGTTCGAGCTCGTCTATAGAGGATACTGTCAGTGGTGAATGGGCGATGCAATTTCTCAACCTCATGAGTGCTCGCCAGGAAAAGTGTGTGAAAATTCCTTAAACAAGAATCCCTACTGCAGCAACTGATGATATTTCTCCTACTTTTTAGATTTATGGTAAACCTCAAAATATATACAATGTAGCCTACACCATAACAATAAACTAAACACTAGAGAGATACATAACAAATGTTTTTAGACAAACATCCCCGCAACAACCCAATGCGGCAAAACCGATGCAACAGATTTGAGGGTTTTTATTATTAAGCAGAAGTTATTTCTAAATACAACCTCTGGATACCTTGCTGGAAATCCAGTATAGAGAATATCACTTGGTAGGAGAAATTAGTGATATTACTTCACTCTACACTGCAAGTCCCAACTGATCTGGCAATTGAACCAACGAGTCCCCGACTACTTCTGCATTGGCCCTGTGCAATCACTGCATGGGCCTACGTTAGCCTCTAAGGCATTATGTCACCTCATTTCTAGATCAATTTTCTCTCAGGATCTGACTCCAGTCCTCTCGGCTCAGAACGTGAACCTCCTCAGCAAGTTTTAGACCTCTGCATGGAAGGATTTTGTGCTGCTCTGCATGGGCCCCATGTGAGCCCTTCTTGGCTCTGTGTCACCCTCTCTGGGCACTGTGTTTCCTCCTTTGTGTGTATCTCTACCTCTTTGTTGAGTATTATTGGCTCTGAAGAAGATCCTCTAGCCAAAACTCTCTCTTCCCCTCTCTGCTTGATCACTATGAAATTATTGTGCTTCCTCTAGCTTCAACAATTCGATCTGACTATTCAAATATCTGTGTCGTCTTCCAAAAGATCCTCAAGCCTCCTTAAATAATCTTCTCGTTGACATTCAACGGCCCAGATTAGAAGCTAATCAATGGATAAGATCATTTTTGCTTGATCCTCGTCTTCTTCTAGAAGTTTCACCCACAGTTAGATTAATACCCATTAATTATTTTAATTTCCAAAGTTTAGACTTAGGGACCCATTAAAAAGAACTAATTATTTTAATAAAACTATCTCTGGGTGGAATTTCCAAAAACTCTTTCTGGGTTCTTTGGAATACATGCACCTAAGCCTCCCTGGAAAATTTTAGACATAGAGCACATCCAATGCTACCAGAAATCAATACTCCCTCTTAGCAAGGAATGTGCTCTAAGAATGCCTCCTACTGAAGCATTGCCCTAACTTCATAGCATCGTTCTCTACGTTGTTGATATCTGACATGATGTCCACCAACTATTGCAAGTTTGCTGCAACTGTACTACTGCTGACCCTTCCACTATCAACAAGACATCTGTACTACAACTCCCTTTGAATTTCTGCATCCATACTACTACTGGCACTGCCACTACCAACTACCCCTACACTTCAAATTGTTGTTCCTATGTTATCCCTCTAAAGCCACTGTGTTGCTGCTGCTACTGCACTGTGCCTCCCTACATTGTTGCAACTCTGCACTACACTGCTCAGACTTGGCATTCTAGCCACTACATCTGTCGCTCCAATACTCCTCTGCACCATCTGACACTTAGTCCATCTTGCTACTACTAATATGGGCTCCCGTAGCAAGGTATTGATCCAAGAGGTGGGATCCTCAAGGATCCTACCCATCTGTAGCTCTTTTGAAATACAACTCCAAATCAGCCCACCTCCCTCTTGAAGGTATCTCAGTTGTCATGGAAAAATATGATATACACATAATGTGGCTGCTACTTCTCTGCTGATGCTTCTGCACTACTGGTGCAACTACTGCAATAATGAGTATGATCTCCTCAGATCCAGAAGTACTAGCTTCCATAGGGCTGCTCCCTTTGAAACTAGACTTCCTCTGAGTCTCGATTTCCCTATGGGAAACCTCTATGCTCCCTCCTGGAGACTCACACAGTCCTCTTGCACTAGAAAATGCACTGCACTGGGAACCTCCTAGCTGGAATTACTCTTGAATACTGCAACTGGGCAATTCACTCTCCCTGTTTCACTGCAACTAGATCTGTAACTATCTTTTGGAAATTGACTGCAACTAGCTATGCAACTGTCATTTGAATGACTAGTTGTGTTTGCTGACACTGTGACCTTGCTGCTATTGATTATGTTGGGCCCTTGTAGCAAGGATATTGATCCATGTGAGAAATCTGTAGCAATTGGATCTAATTTTGTTCTCTTCCATGGATCTTGCCCATCCATGGCCATCTGCACAAAATGTCGAATTGTCTCCTCTCTCCTCTTCGTAGAACTAGACTGGCCTATAAACTCCCTTCTGGAGGTTGTAGATCTGCCCCTCTCTGTTGTTTCTTAGCTAGTAAGAATTCAAACTCCTTGGCTGGAAGTCCTTCGAGGAAGAAATTACCTCAACCATGTCTAACTCTTCCCTCTGACGTCTTTTCTTCCCAGCAAATAGCTGAAGAAAATTGCGTCCCACCAGAAAAACCCCTCTTCACTGAAGCTTCTGTTGCTATTCTCCCTCTGCCGCTAACATATTTCAATCTGGAAATATTACCTCTCCATCGACTCACTTAGAGAGAGATTTACCACGAAAATCTAGCCCTCCTAGCTAGAACTGCACAAACCCTCAGGGGATTTGAATTGCTGCCTCTTACAACTATTCAATCTCCTTCTCTGCTCAGTGTTGTGTTCTTTGGCACTGTTCTTCTTGTCTCACCTACACTCATATGATACCATGTGAAAATTCCTTAAACTGGAATCCCTACTGCATCAACTGATGATATTTATCCTACTTGTTAGATTACATGAACAAGTTATTTGCAGTTTCCTATGGAAAACATCGAAATACATACACTGTAGCCTACACCATTTAAAATAATATGCCGAAACAAGAAACTAAACAATAGAGAGATACAACACAAATGAAACAATTTTTTTTGGACAAACGCCCTCGGAAAAACCCAATGCGGGAAAATCGGTACAACAGATCTGAGGGTTTTTATTATTAAGCAGAAGTTTCTGAATACAACCTCTGGATGCCTTGCTGGCAATACAGTACAAAGAATATCACTTGACAGAAGAAATTAATAAGATTACCTCACTCTACATTGCAAGTCTTGGCAGATCTAGCAGTTGAACCAACGAGTCCCCGACTACTTCTGCGCTGCCCCTGGGTGGGCCTGTGTTAGCCTCTAAGGCACTACATCACCTCCTTGTTGGATCGATTTTCTCTCAGGAGCTGACTCCAACCCTCCTGGCTCAGAACGTCAACCTCCTCAGCAAATTTTAGACTTCTGTGTGGAAGGCTTCTTCGCTTCTCTGTGTGGGCCCTGCGTGAGCCCTTCTGGCTCTATGCCACCCTCTCTGGGAGCTGCACTGCCTCCTCTATGTGTCTCTCTACCTCTCTACTAAGTATTCTTAGCTCCAGAGAAGATCCTCTAGCCAAAACTCTCTTTGCCCCTCTCTGCTTGATCACTACGAAATTAGTGCACTGCCTCTAGCTTCAGCAATTCGATCTAATTGATCAACTCTCTGTGCCATCTTCCAAATGACCCTCAAGCCTCCTTAAATAATCTTCTCGTTGATATTCAACGGGCTAGATTTGAAGCTAATCAATGGCTAAGATAATTTCTACTTGATCCTTGTCTTCTTCTAGAAGTTTCACCCAAAGTTAGCTTAATACCCATTAATTATTTTAATTTCCTAAGTTTAGACTTAGGGACCCATTAAAAATAATTAATCATTTTAATAAACTTGTCTCCTGGTGGAATTTCCTAAAATGCTTTTTGGATTCTTTGGAATACATTAGCCCAACCATCCCTGCAAAATTTGAGACTTAGAGCACATTCGATGCTACCAAAAATCAATAGAGTGGAGGCTCTATCCTTGTTGGAAACTATTGCAGATCAATTGAGAGGCATCCAAGCCAACCTGGACATCATGAGAGATCACCAGTATGAAGACCGGAACAAATTGGTGGCCTATTTTAATGACATCCAATTCTGCCTCAATGAAACTCTAGAGCTACTTGAGAGTATCCGTCGCAATTAAAGGCGCCTCAATGATCGCTTGTGTGATTTGGAGGCCCGAGTGGAGCACATTGATTTCCATATGCATGAGTGAGTCAACTTCCATGTAGGCCCTCCTAGACTTCTGCCTCACCACCCTCTGTGACATGTTTATCTCAGGTTCTTGGTATTTTTTGTCATCTTTTTGTAATGTAAGGCTAGTAAGCCTATCGAAAATAATGGTTATCTGGTTGCATCTTCTGTTATCTCTGGCACCCCTAGCTCTCCCCTCTATCTGTAGTGAAGCTAAGGGGGCCATGTAGCCTATTTTTGTACTCTTGATTTCACTAATGATAATATAATGATGCTCTTTTGACAGACCAAAAAAAAACTAGGAGATAAATTTCCAATAATTGCAATCAAGTAATTTTAACATGGTATCAGATCATTGAAGATCAGATAGGAGGCTCATAGGCGAAAGATCAGTAGATCATGTAGTTTTAGAGGGAGATCTGAAGAAAAAAGTTCAAATTTGCACACGTCAACCAGATAGTGTGAATTGTTGGGTAGGAAAATTGATTTCCATAAGCAGAGTCCAAGAAAAGTTTGATTTTCCTAAAGAAAAAATCCAGTAGGTAGTGTGGTTGTCGAATAGAGGGTTCTAGTGAGAAGATTAGTTGATTTTCTAAGTAGATCTAGGTGTAAGAGATCTATAGCAAGGGTTGTAGTTACATATTTGCACTTGGCGAGAGGAGAAAAGCACACACAGAAGGAAACTTCCAGTTTTCTCAGAGGGTTTCCAAATCTACGTTCAGGAGGAAATCCACAAATTCCAGTTGCAACTATTCATGCAAGTTTTCTCAGAGTAGCCCGTTTGAGTTGCCGAGATTGCAGATCATGTGCTAGTTCCTGAAGAATGACATCAGGAAGGCTGAGTGAGTAGTCTCAGTGAGTATCTGAAGGTAGTACAGTGGGCATAGAAGAACATCCAGATGCAAGCAGGAACATATTTGTGTGTTCCTCAAGGAGTGCGAGTAGCAGTAGCAGGGCCACATGGAAGAGACAGAGCTTCGAGTCTTATTTTCCCAGTTTTTGAGTTTTACAGGAATGGCCATAGCAGGACTCTGTGATCAGGATAGGCTTGATGGAGCCTCTAACTATGGCATCTGGAAGGCTAGGATGACCTTCCTACTAGATGAGCATGGTCTGAAGACGTATGCAGAAAACACTATAGTCGTACCTACAGATCAACAACAATTAGCGAACTATAACAAGGAGATGGCCAAAGCTAAGAGGATGATTCTTGATGGAGTTTAAGATCATATTGTTCCACATGTTGCAAATAAGAATACGACAAAGGAAATGTGGGATGCCATCACAAAGCTTTATTAGGATACTTCCGAGAACCAAAAGATGTTTTTGAAGGAGAAGCTGAGGGCTACAAAAATGCACAAGGGTGAAGGTGTTACATCCTATCTCTCCAAAATTTAGACTATTAGAGATGAACTTGTAGTTGTTGGAGAAAAACCATCTAATAGTGAGTTAGTCAGAACAACTCTCAATGGTTCACCAAAGAGTGGCATACTTTCATCCAAGTTGTTTATGGACGAGATGCACTACCAAGTTTGGATTGTCTATGGAGTGACTTCACTCAGGAGGAGATGAAACTCAACCTCGTAAATTGGACCAACAACAACAACAAGATATTGAAATAAGAAAAGGATGAGGAAAATGTAGAAATTTTGAATAATTTAACACATATTCAATGGAGATTATCCTGATCATGTACTATTGTGGAAAACATACACAATACATAAGCTCCTCTACGTTGATCATCAATATAGCAGCATCAATAACAATAAAACATCAAGAGCATTCACACATTAACACAGTATGTATCCCGGGGAAAGCATCTCGCTAAAAAGCCCAACTATCTGTATATTAATGATTGAGTCATGTAACATTACACAGCATAATACTTCTCACAAGTATCTCCACCTTTGTTACACACAATACAGCTCAGATCTGATCTCCAAATCTCTTCCACTGCTTGCCTGCCTCCACTGCTCAATACCTGCTCAAGAACTGATGAGAATGGCTTACCAAACTCGTTTTTCACCTGAAAATAGTCACTCACACTTTGTTGGACGTGAGAACAAGCTATAATGTGGGAAAATACGTGAGAAAAATCATTGGCATACTCAATCCCTTGATTGTGCAAGATTTGGTGCACAACTGATAGCAATCTGATTCTCTACCACCTGTCCCTGTTGAACTGAACATGCACTGACATGCAACTGATTTAACTGATTTATTCATTAGTTGTATTATGAGTTAATAACTTGTGAATTAATTAATAACTAATTCACCCAACTCATCTCTAGTCTATTTGCCAGTTAGACTAAATACAACCAGTTTAACAAAGCTAAACTGAACACAACTCCATCAACTCCACAATCAACTCCACCAAACTCAACTGATTGAGTTCTAACTGAAGTCATGCATGCAACAACTCAACTGACTCGTAAGAAAAGCATATTTCCTTCTGACAGCTGCATGTGCCACCTCTGTAGCTCAAACTGAAGTGCTCCAAGAGAATAAGATCAAGTTTATAGTCCAAATATTATTATGAGATAATAATATTTGACTTTTCTATTTTTGACAGCCAGTCTAAAAATAGACTTTGATCACTCACACTGTGATCACTCACACTTTCATCAAAAATAGAAGTCCATCTATTTTTCCCAACTTGACCAATCATCCATAAAGAGCAACCTGCAATCCATAGACATGATCCATATGTCTAAAAATAGACTTGCGCCAAAAATAGCCTGCGGGCCCACTTAGTGAAGGCGGCTCTTTTCACTAAGCTCCATCATCTTGTTGCAATCTCAACAGAAAATTTGGCCCTTGCAACCAAAGGAAAGACGAAGAAAGGTCCTAGTCAGGGACAAGGCTCAAAGGGAGGAGAAAAGAAAAAGAAATATTTTTGAAGAACAAATGCTTCAGGTGTTGTGAGTTTGGTCAGTACAGTGCCCAATGTCCAAATAAGAAGAAGGTCAAGAAGGGGGAGCAACAGACAACAAATTCAGTAGAGATAGACGAGTTAACCTTAATATTGGAGGATTTTGCATCGATAGTAGCTATACCTCAAGATGGAGAATGTGCATAGTGCATTGGAGTGCAGGATTAGGTAGGGTCCAAGGAGGACAACATATAATGGGTGTTTCCTCATGGATAATTACCTTCGCTATGGGGGCCCACAAGTTTCACTAGCAAGAGGATCAATGTTAGTAAGCACAATCAGTTCTTGAAAGATAGTGGAGTACTAGTAGCAATCAGTTACTAGATGGGCACAAAGACAGATGCAACACAAACAGTTACTCAGTAGACAGTGCAAAAACTAGTGCAGTCAGAGATTCAGGAGATAGTTGCAGAGACAATACAGGGACACATTGGATCCATAGATTGGTTCTCAGCTACAGTAGTTTTAGCAACAGTAACAACATGAGATCAAATGCAACACTTGTAGTGTTGGAAGGAGTGCAAGGTGGTGTAATGCAGTGTCAGCAACAACGCAGATGTAGTGCATTTTAACTACAAGGTTATCAGATGAATCAAAGTATGTCCAATGGTTGATGGACAATGAGAGCTAGTCGTATCATAGTTGTCAGACATCAACAATGTGAGAAGTTATGAGAGAACACCTTCCTCACTAAGAGGGACTATTAGTTTTTGTAGCATTGGGCAGGTGTTCTAGTCCTAACTTATGTTAGAGAATCTAAGAAACACAAGACCTCCAAAACCTAAAAAAGGTTTCGGGAGAAAGCACCTAGAGACAACTCAATTAAGTTAACTGATCAATAATTAAAATTCATAAAGGAAAATTGATTAATTAACAACAATTAATTGAGAAATATAGAGAAATCTTTAGGGACTCACACATATTGAGTGTAAGATGATCTTAGCCATTGATAATGATTTAATCATGGCCATTGGTGATCCAATGAGAGATTATAAGAGGAGATTGATGGGGATGGAGATAGAAACACTTGAGCACATCGAACAAGAGGGAGAGTAAATTATCCAAGCAGTGCAAATTTCCAAGTGCATAATGCTTTAGTGAGGGAACAATTTGAGTCAGTGGAAGAGCATCAATGGTTGAGGGAAAAGTAGCAACACAGTTCTATAGGATTATTCCAATGTCAAAGA
This sequence comes from Pinus tabuliformis, assembly GCA_031772625.1. NCBI lineage: Eukaryota > Viridiplantae > Streptophyta > Pinopsida > Pinales > Pinaceae > Pinus > Pinus tabuliformis. The sequence goes on from CM062807.1 coordinate 1,130,118,914, forward strand.
GCTATCAAAAGGGAGGTTGGAATATTCTGTAGAAAAGTCTTCCAAGCAGTGTGAGTGAGCCAGAAATCCTAGTGTGAGGGCCAGGAAGATATCAATTCAGTCGGTGAAGGTCAGGAGACCACTTAAAAGGCAGAACAAGTCATTTCCAGAGCTAGAGGGAGGCTAGATGACCCAATTGGAGGAAATTTCAGGGGTCTTCTAGACTTATGCATGCCAGTAGTGGGAGCAGGACAGAAGGAGGCCAACTGATTTACAGAAGGAGAAAATTCTCTCCCAGAAATTTTGCCAGATTATTTACCAGAGGATTGCCAATGAGGCATCGAGATATTGTACTCGGATTTTTACTGCTACATAAATAATAAAATAAACCCTCATCTGTTGCATTGGTTTTCCCTTCGGTGTTTTTTTTGGGGACTATTAGTCCAAAAATATTGGTGTCTATTTTATTGTGCGTGTGCATTATTTTCTCAATGTCTAATTTATTTTCCACTGAGTATTTCATTTTTGGTGAAGATCACAGTTGTGATTTTATCGATATTTGTCATAATAACAAATCACCTTCAGAACAGTTAGGAGATAAATTTCGAGTAATTGCAATCAAGGAATTTTCACACATCAATGGGAGGAGTCCCTGTATGAAGGAAATCACTTATGATGATAGGGTCAGTGACAAGGTATGAAGTGATTCCCAAGAGTCATTTAAGAAGAGACTCAATTATGGATTAATGAAGTAAAGGCTCTCCAAGAAAGACCTATAGTGGAAATCAAGATCTATGGTTTGACAACTAGGAATGGGGATATGTATGCCTAGAATCAAGATTCCAAATGTGATGTAGGACCTCTCTAGAAGCGTTAGAAGATGGATTTCCCCTTGAAAGAGAATTTCCACTTCACTAGAGAACTAGAAAGAGCCTATGCGAGACCTAGGGTTTATGAGTAATCGCGGGAGGAGTTCCTACAATGTGCATGTTACCACTCAAACTAAAAGGGGTCCTAGGAGGGAATTGTAAAGGGACAATTGCTAGGTCAAGGGAAACAATGGAGAAATAGCCCAGTGTCACCTTAGCAAAAGCTCCCTACTATTTATGGACTTTCACCGATGGGAGGAGACCCGAAATGATAAGGATCACAAAGATGAATAGATAAAAGATAGGATGAAGGGTGATCCTAGAAGCCTATTCACAAAAGAGGCTCAAGATTGTGGCTTGCTTGTCATAGAAGACAAGATGGAACAGTCTTTAGGAAGGGCTTGGGGAGAATTTCAAGGGTTAGGTTTTGAGTATGTCTTATAAAGGAAATCCCTAAGCCCCAGAATTCTTGTTGAAACTTGGGTTCGAGGTGACCTTTGATGAATTAACCTTCATAGTGCATCGGACCACACGGGACCAAGTGGACCCGAGGTTAGGTTAAGAGGATAGGATTTAGCAACCAATGATATACTTGACCTAATTAGGGAGGGGAAAGGGATCAAGGAATGAATTTTCAATGAAAGGCAATGCAAGGATCTCAGTGAGGTTTCTAGACTAAGGGAAACTAAGGGAAAGAATTTGTCCTCAAGCTAGGGCTTGTGATATCTCAAAATCCCATTGTGAGAATCTCATGAAATTTGGAGGGCTTCTTGAGGACACACTAGCGCAGTTGTGCACCAAAAATAAGGGGAAGGTGAAAGAAATAAGCTTTAAAGTGATCACCCGAGGAGTACCAATTCTTTTTCCTTTGGGAGAGATGGAGTCATGGAAGATTTGACATTTGGATTTTCCACTTGTCAAGGAGGCCTAAAAGACAACTTTGTTAGGCATTATGGCTTAATGGAAGTAGCTTCAAGGTCATTTATACTTCGTTCAAATTTTTTTGGTGACTTTTCAAGACAAGGATGTCTCTAGGAACACTCATTCATTAAAACATGGCCTAATCATGATACAACACTGTTTAGATATTTAATTTCCACAATTTCATTCCAAGAAAAGTAGCAAATTAACCCTAGAATAATGAAAATCCCAATATCATGAATGTTGCAAAATAAAGAATCAAATAGAATTAACATAGAACTTACATGTAAGAAGAATATATTCAATTGCCAAGATATTCCAATCATAGAAGCTCCAAGACAAAGAGGAATAACCAAACATCCAAATTCATCCATTCATCCAAAAAGTCTCATCCTCAAAAGATAGCAAAAATCTCAGAAGAAGGTATGATCCAATCCAAGTGATGATACAAATGAATTCATGCCTCTCCTATTTATACACTCATTAGGAGTTCAAATTACCTAACTTGATCCTACATTAGCCCATCAAATAAAATAATGTGCAAATCAGTATCTTTTGGTTACAAGCCCACCAAACTAGCTCATAAACAAAATAATAAGCCTCCCAAGAGGTCGAATAATCAATAATGAATGTCTTTGGGTTCTCTAAGAGGCCTAATGAAGTCCATAAGTGCCAAAAATGATGAATTGGACTTCAAAAGAAATGGACAAGGGGTTGGCCCCTTGTTCTCCACACAATAAACATGTGGTACTCCCAATGGCTATGAGGACACACAAGTGACCTCATGGGTCTCCAAGTGAGTAAAAGATGCCTATAGTCCATCTGTAATAGCTCAAATGATGGTGTAAGTGATTCCCCATCAGCATACAAGTCTTGGGTCATCTGCCAAGTGAATGGTACAACTATGGGGAAGGCTAGGAAAAGGTGAACCAGGTTCATCTTCCTCATCCAATATGTGAACCTTGAGCAATCTTCGAACATCTCTATGTGGAAATTCTATCACCGAGGTATTCTATCACTGTAGCAACTGATTTATTTTTCCTACTTATTCCACAATAAGTTATTTATGAAATTAATTCAATAAACAGTAAAATAAATACTGTTGCAGATATCACACCATAATACAGAAACAAACATATGCACAAGCATTAACAAATTGACACAGATATTTTGGACAACAGTCCCTAGAAAAACCCAATGTGGGAAAACCGGTGCAGCAAGGGAGGATTTTATTATTTTACAATTTTTCTTTACAATAGAGTGCCAAACTGGCTTACCCACATAGAGAAATAATTCTCCAACACTTCTCCCAATCCCAACATCAACCAATTAATCTTTGCGTGGCTCTAAAACCCTCTGTTTCAGCCCCTGCTTAACTGCGTCAACCTTGGGCCTCTCTACGTCACTCACGCAGGCCCAATAAGTGACTATGTAGTCTTCTCCTACCTCTGTGTATGCCTGAAAAGCCCTGCGTCTACCTCTCCTGCCTAAGAGTTGATCTCTAGTGGCTGATCCCACCTCTCTACTCCATACTTGCTACCTCCTGACTGCTCACCAAACCACTGGTTTAGTTTCTCAGCTAACCCCTCTCCAGAAATTGAACTGACTGGTCTCCCTCAATATGTTCTCCAAGTGACCCTCAAGCCTCCTCTTATACTTTTCTCGTTGACGAATCAATGGTTGAGATTAAGTCCCTAATCAATGGCTAAGATTAGATCTGGCCTGATCCATGACTTTTGGACCATTCTAACACAATTTTATATTAATACACATTAATATTTTATTTTCCCTAAGTTTAGCCTTAGGGACTCCATTAAAAATATTAAATATTTTAATATCTCCCAAATTTTTTAGAATCTGCCCAAACCCTTTCTGGGTATTGGAGATCCCATATGCCTTAGCCTCTCCACCAATTTTCGTGGCTAGAGCACATCCGATGCTACCCCAAATCAACACTCCTGCTTAGCAAGGAATGTGCTCTAGTAATACTCATCACTGAGTATCACCCTGATCATTCGACATCCGTCCCTGTACTGATGATAAGCCTCCCTGTCCAACATCCTCTACACTACTGCATCCTGTACTTTTGCCCATGGCTCTGCTACTGCCACTGCTGCATCTGTACGACAACTCCCTCTGCATCCATGCTGCAGCTGGTCCTTTCTCCCAATATTGCATCTGCACTACAACTCCCTCTACATCCTTGCAGTTATCACTCCCATTTCTGTTACTGAAACAGGTTCTTCACCATCCCCATATTTTCCCTGAAGTAGTCAAATTTTTTGACTCAGTTACCGGAGAATCCACAGTATGAACATTTTTATGCCAACGTTTCAAAGCCCAATTGGGATCCATCATCAGGGCTTATGAATGATGATAAAAGAAGAGCCACTTAGAAGGAAATAAATAATATCTATTAACTTTATTAGTATTGATTATTAACATTTATTAATATTGATTAATTTAATATATTTATTAATTTATAACAATTAATTAATATATTAATTATTATTAATATTAATATAATTTTAAATCAAGCTCCAAGGTTTTACAGTTGGGGCCACTGCCATAGGGCAGGGCTGACCACCTGCCGCTCGTCAGTTAACTTATAATCGTGCTTCTCGGCTTGGTATCTTGGCTTATACTGTACTGCCTTCTCCCCCGTGGTTTCCTCCCTGCTCGCCAACACCTAACGCCGACCTCCGATATCTGTTGCCGCCGACCCGGTATCGAACCCACCAAGCGCTGACCTCCGTTTCCCGCATCCGACGGACCCGGTCTCGAACCCTACTGTGCTCCCACCGACAGTTAACATGGTTGAGGAGGACCTGTTAGATTATGGGGAGGACCCCATACCCAACCAAGAAATTTGGGCACATTCCACCAGACCGTCGATGATACCGCGGAGCGTTGCTCTTGGGGTAGCGGCTGGCACTTCCTCTCGGCCTCAGCTCCAGCTGCCAACTGGGAAAGGCAAAGGGCCGGAATATCCTCCCCCGGACGCCGCACTTGATTGCCCACCCCTCCCTCCGGCGACTCTTCAGCTTTTGGGTTCATGTTTCCCTGCGTCGCCATCACTGGACGCTCCTCTCCATCAACCTTTACGACCTCCCCTCCCTCCGCCCCCGTCCCCTCCCCCTCCATCTAGCTCTCACTCCCTCTCGGTCTCATTTATGCCGCTGAGCCAGCGAATGCCCCCCCCTACTTCCGGCCCGAACCTGCAGGGTACCGGTTCCTCGGCCCCTCGCTCCCCTATTCGTTCTGGATGCTTTACTCCGCCATTCCCTGCTCAGTCGGTACATTCTGCTCAGCAAAGCTCCACGGACCCGTGTCGCAAGTTACTCAGAGAGACCCTCTCGGGTAAACGCTCGGAGAAGGTTACAAAAGGAAGATGCCTTAAAGCTAATAATTCTGGTTTCAAGGTAAACTTCGGGCCTGAAGCTCCGCTGCCTGACATTATGGATGCCGCGCGAAAGGTTCTTGTTGGCCGTGTTCGAGGACGAAATTATACGGCGGAGAGGCTTAAGTCGTGGGTGGAGGAGATATGGGGACCGTTGCTTAAAGAATTACCCGAGGTGATGGTTCTTACCAGAGGATGGTTCGCCCTGCACTTCTGCCACCATCAATTCGCTGAATGGATTCTGGGCCAATATTGGCACATTGAGCTTATGCCTGTATTCCTTAAACGCTGGGATCCCTTATTTGATCCTGAGCGCGAACAACTTGGGGCTGGCCCTATCTGGGTGCGCTTACCAGGCTTGCCATGGCAATTCTGGAGTCCCTACGCATTCAAAAAGATAGGAGACACCCTAGGCACCTACCTGGAGCATGATCGCTCATACGAGAAGACGGGCAAACGATCCATGGCTCGAATTTTGGTTCACATGGATACTAGACCGGGACTGGAGGAGATTATCGAAATCTATCACAACCATGTCACCAGGAAGCAGATACTGGACTATGAAGGAGTACCCTTCCGTTGCCGCAGATGCCACAAGACCGGTCATCTCTATAAGGACTGCCCATTGGTTACCGGGGGGTCAAGGAGAGCATGCATGGTCCCAGAAAACAGCCTCCTGTCACTCCAAAGGCAGATGCCAATATTACGGAGGGTGACCCGAGGCAGCAGGAGACGCCAACAAAGGGGCCGGGCGATGGGGGGAATAAGAGAACATCCAGGAAATTTGCTGTGCCTTCAACTGAGCCGCCGCGTACCAGATCCAAGACAGCTGAAGCCGTAGCAAAGCCGATGGAGACGACACATTCGGGTGATAACTCCATTCCTATTTTTCAACCTTCTATTTCGAATGAATTGCAATCCATAATGCACCCTGCATTCAGAACTTCCCTTTCTGAGAGTGTCTCCTTACCCACCATCCATTGCCCCATCGATCCCCCCCCCCTACTTTCTCAACTACCCCCCCTTCCTATAACCCGGAGACTGGTGTCCCGGATTCCCCTCCCTCCCCGATGGTATCAGGTGGGCACCATTATCTTTTGAGATCCAGAACTCGGCCTAAAATATTAGGACTGGGATCCTCCCCCGGTCGGCTTCGTAAACAAAAGCGAGGCCGGCCATCCCAAATTTCTTCTGCAAAATTATCTGCGGTGGCAGATGTGGCTTCGGGTCGACAGATCACTATTGAAAGGGCACTTAGAGCGAATGAGCCCCAGAACTGGGTGACCCCATGATTTGCCTCTCCTTCAACTGCAGGGGTTTAGCCAGCCCTAAAAAACGATTGGCTCTCAAGAGACTGGTACTTGATTCCAGATGTGATATCATTTTTCTTCAGGAAACCCTATGCTCCTCTGAACTAGCAGTTCGATGTCTACACTCTATTCTCCCTGGATGGTTCCTTCATGGGTTGGATGCCTGTGGTAGATCTGGTGGTCTACTCATTGGTATCAATCCTAGAATACACAGACCTCTTTCGGTATGGGGAGGAAGAGGATTCCTTGGCATGGACATCACTATGGGTGAATTGGGCTTACCCATCAGAATTCTCAACATCTATGGACCCAATCAGAACAGGCTCGACTTTTGGCAAAACTTTCTTTCAGAAGGACATATTACACAGAGCACTATTATAGGGGGTGATTTTAATTTCTCGTTGGGATCTGGTGAGACATGGGGGATATCTTCACAAGGGGATCCTATCGCGGAACAAATGTCCATGCTCCTCGATGCCCAGCATCTTGTGGACATCCCCATGAATAAAAAACTTCCTACTTGGCACAATCAGCGTACTGGAGAGGCTGCTCTAGGAAGGAGGCTGGACAGGTACATGATGCATGAGGCATTGATACAGAAATTCCCATTATATAGACAGTGGGTCAGCAACGGGGGTCTGTCTGATCATCACCCCATCTTACTTCAGATTAGTGGCAACACACCAAAGCCGCGCTCCCCCTACAAATTCTTTGCTGGCCACCTTCAAGACCCAGAATACATCAAGCTGGTCTCGGATTTCTGGGCCTCACAGCCCCAGTTGAGAGAAGGGAGGAAAGCATCGGACTTCTGTGACAGGCTTAAAAAGCTCAACAAAATGTCAGAAACCTGGGCTTGTCTGAAGCGAAGCAGAGAGGATCAGAACCTGAAGGATAAGGAAGATAGAATAGGCCAATTAACAGACGAAAGGGGAACAGGTTATCAATCGGATGAAACAAAAGCTGAACTCTGCCATCTGATTGAGGAAAAATCGAAGATCTTGAAGGAAAGAGAAGAACTCTGGCGTCTGAAGAGCCGGGCCATCTGGCTTAAAGCAGGGGACAACAATACAAAATTTTTTCATAATATTGCCAATGGCAGAAAGGCCGCTAACACTATATGGCAGCTTCCAATGGAGCCTGATGGTTGGGCAACCACTCATCAACAGTTGACTAGACTGGGGATCACACATTTCAAGGGACTCTATACGGCCCCAAATTCAGTAAACCTTCCATAGATTATCAGACTTGCTGGCAAGTTTCCAAGGTTCGTGTTACAGGAGGACATTGAGGATCTCTGCCAACCAGTCAGTGAACAAGAGCTTGAAAGCACGCTTAAGTGGTTCAAAAAGGATAAGAGCCCAGGACCAAACGGATGGCCTGTGGAATTCTACCTGGCATTCTATGAGATGATGAAGGACGACCTATTGGCGGTGGTAGAGGAAAGCAGGATCACGGGTCACATTCACCCACCGATGAACCAGACCTTTATAGCCTTGATCCCCAAATCTGATGAGCCCTCATCCTTCAATGACTTTCGGCCTATATCCCTCTGCAACTGTCTCTATAAAATCATAGCCAAAATCATTGCCAACCGCATAAAGCCAATCCTATCCTCGCATATCTCGGCAGAGCAATTTGCCTTCCTCAGGAACCGACATATTCAAGAGGCTATTGGCACTGCCCAAGAAGCCTTACACTCTATCAAGCTAAAGAACCTGAAAGGCATCTCCTTAAAAATTGACCTTGCCAAGGCATTTGATAAAGTTAATTGGTTATATTTGAAGATGATACTTACTCATCTAGGATTCCCTCATATTCTCATTAATTGGATCATGGGTTGTGTTACTTCGGTATCATTTGCTATACTTATCAATGGTGCGGCTTCGGAACGTTTTCATATCTCCAGGGGGATCAGGCAAGGTTGCCCTCTATCCCCATTACTTTTTCTCATTGTTATGGAAGGACTGAGCAGGCTTATAGCGGAAGCTAGAAGGACGGGAGACATTAGTGGTCTCAAAATAACGGAGTAGTTTGTCATAACCCACCTATTGTTTGTGGATGATATATTAATCTTCCTGAATGGCAGTATCAGGGACACCGTCGCCCTTAATGACATCCTACTCCTCTTTTGTAAAGCCACGGGCATGGAAATAAACGAACAGAAGTCCACCAGGTCCATGATGTATTGCTCACAGCAGGAAGCTCTACTAGCTGGTCAGTTTTTCCCATTCTTAGAATGCTAGTTGATGGATGGCATCAAATATCTGGGATTTAGATTGAAGCCGGATGGGTATAAAATTACTCACTGGTATTGGCTTATTAACAAAATTGAAAGAAGGATAACAGGTTGGCAGCATCGACTATTGTCAAAAGCTGGCAGACTCCTACTAATCAAGACAGTCCTGGAGGCCACCCCTGTTTATTGGATGTCTCTGACTTGGATCCCTAAAGGCATTTTGAACAGGATTCAACAAATATGTTCCCGCTTTCTTTGGAATGGAAACAAAAAAGGAAGGATTTTTGCTTGGACCAGATGGTCTACCATTGCATTGCCAAAGCAATGGGGTGGTTGGGGTATAAAGTCCCTACAGGAATTTGCACTTGCCCTCACGGCCAAGCAGGGCTGGTCCCTCACCAAGATGGACAGCCTATGGGCTAAGGTTATTCATCACAAATACATATGGCCATCCTGCTTCACGGAATGGCTTCGCAGACCTTCTTGGAATCAACAGGGTATTTCAGCGATCTGGCGTGCCACTCTCAAGGCGATCCCCCTTATTAGAGATAATCTACTCTGGAGGGTGGGCAATGGGGCTCAGGTTCGTATTGGACTTGACCCTTGGCCTGGATCGGGGAATGCTCACATACTGCCCAGAGATCTGATTCAACACCTCAATCACAGGGGCATCAAATATTTAGCTCAGATCGGAGACCGGGAGCGCTCCACTATATTTACTCAAGCTTGGATTAATGTCGGGCACGGACAGATCCCGGAGGCATGGACAGAACAGTGGAATGGATATATACGAGCTCTAATTGAATCTCATATCAAACTTTGGGAGGATGAAGATCAGCTTATTTGGGCCCCTGCTAAATCCAGGACATACTCACCCAAACTGGGTTATATCAGGCTTATGGAAGCCAGAAAACCTGTAACTCTGCTAGGCTGGTGGAAAATTGTGTGGAAGCTCCAAGTGCAGCCCCGAAACAGGCTTCTCCTATGGAATATAATCGCAAATAAATTACCTACAGGGGATGCCCTCAAGAAGCGGGCCATAGCAGGACCATCTTGGTGCGTACTTTGCCAAAGTAATGAAGAATCTTCGAACCACCTTTTCCTCCACTGTGAGACAACAAAAGGAATCTGGCAACAGGTCACACAGGTACTGAATATCAGAACGAATTGGCAGGGCGAGGACATACCGACTGCCTGGACAAATTGGTGGGGTGCGGTTGCCACAGAAAAGGCCTTAAATCTCCCAGCAGTGATTTCGAGTTTCATATGGCAGAGCAGGAACGCTTTTATTTTTGAGAACTGTAGAGTCAACAATCAGCTACTCTCGGCATCCATTTGTGCTGCCTACAATGAAATTCCTTTTGAGAGCATACCTACCCGTCCTAGAATTATTCAGCCTGAACACATTAATAAGGATATGCCTTGGGCATATTTCGACGGGGCAGCTCCGCCACAAGGATGTGGTGGGGGGATTGTTTTTTTCCTATCTGATGCTCATTATTTTCACCTGAGACTGGGTCTGGGGTCGGGCTCAAATAACTTTGCGGAACTTATCACTTTGAGACACCTTCTTTATTTTGCCCTTACTAAACATTGCAGACAAATTCAAATTTTTGGGGATTCAAAGATTGTGATCGATTGGACAAACAATAAATCTATCTGTCATGCATATTCTTTGAAACATATCTTGGAAGAAATTGTTTTTCTAAAAACACATTTTGACCAGATCACTGTTTCTCATATCTACAGGGAAAGAAATGGGCTAGCTGACCAGCTTTCGAAAGAGGCGGCGGATCGGCCTCTAGGAGACTGGCTGATCGAAGAACACACACTAGCTGGGATACACAGGTTCTATCATCATCCCTACATCGACGGCCTGCTGATGGGGGACCCTCCCCCGCACTAGTTTTTGCAGCTGCTACTTGGGAGCTTCTTTTTGTATAGCAGGAATCTTCTTTATTTGGGTATATAATTGTATGGACATATGGATATACATATTCCTGTATGGCCTTGGGCTTTATTTTTGAGATTTTTGGGGACTCTGTATCTACTGGTGATATACAGCTCATGTATTCACCTAGACTCACTCTGGATATATATATCTAGTTTCTACTTTGTAACGTGGCTCTGGCCACTCTACAGCATATGCCTCGGCATCTACAACATGTAATATCTATTAAAAACTTTTTAATAGAAATTACGAACTCTATTTTCCACGGAATTTTTTTTTTTTTTTTAAATCAAATAACTTTAAATATTGATACAATATACTTATTTCTCTAATCTTTAAATACTATTATATATACATATAAATAAACATTTCCCATCTGGAATCATAATTAAATAAATGAATAAATAAAATAAAAATAAAATAAAAATAAAATAAAATAAAATAAAATTTATTATATTATCATATATTAAATAATTATTATTATTACCATTTAGGTTTTGAATTTTAAATTAATTTATTAACTCACCTGTAAAAATTAATATATAAAACTCAAAAATAAAAATAAAAATAAATAATTGAATGAATTATTAATTAATAAATAAATCAATAATAAATATTCAGCCGACATTCTGCTGATCCTAAAAATTTATTTTCCTCATTATTATTTATTTCCTTCTAAGCGGCTCTTCTTTTATCATCATTCATAAGCCCTGATGATGGATCCCAGTTGGGATTTGAAACGTTGGCATAAAAATGTTCATACTGTGGATTCTCCGGTAACTGAGTCAAAAGATACAAACCACAGATCTCTTAAATCCAGAATCTTGTCCCTATACGGAGGGGATGCTTGGAGAGAAATCCTTTTACTCGAAAGACTTAGAGTGAGGATAGCAAGAAGAGCTGCGGATCTTCATTTTCTTAAAAACTGTCGGGACAATAATCTCATTCCTCCATTTGCACAAGTCAAGCATAGATTGCAGAACATATATAATAGCAAGGCGTTTTTTCAACTAAGCTTCTCTCTAATTCGGTCAGAAATTAAAAGGGTTAGGGCTTCTCTGGAAAATCTGGGACGCTTAGCTCTCTCAGCGCACCTTAAACTAGCTAACAGCATCAACAAGAATCTCTGGTCTATTATTGATTCCAGGACTGCTCTGAAAGCTGATAATGAGGGACAGATTGCTCAGGCAAGGCAAGGCAAGAAATTATCCAATCTATTAAGCAGATCTCATGATAAAGTCGAAACACTGAGTCATATCTCACACGATGTCGTTTCTAGCAGCTTGATTAACAGCGTTAAGGATAACGCGGGTATCAATACCGGGCTGGACAGGGTGCAGAACCTCGTTCTAAAGAGTGGCAGCGTGAATGATATGAACGACAATGAAAACTGTTTAAACAATAAAACGCACAACATGGATAATACGCTCAGCACCAGCGTTTACAATATGCTCAGCACCAGCGTTTATAATAGTAATTCGCACAGCGCAAATACGCTCAGCACCAGCGTTTATAATAGTAATTCGCACAACGCAAATAATTCTTCACAAAACAGCGCAAATAATTCTTCACAAAATGGGGTTCTGAGTGGTAAGAATATCGGTATTGGTATTTCATCCAAAGGGAATAACTTCATTAAGAATAACGACTTTGATAATTCCCACAGCGCAGATGATTCCAGATGGTATGCGTTTAACACTCTCGGCGATGGTAATTCTCTCAGCGCAGATGACAACGATCAGTGGTTAGATAATACAAGGGTAGATTATAATACGCATAGCGCAGGCTCCTCTGAGAACAATCAAGTCAGCGGTTTCAAAAATGGTACGCAGAATCATGGTTTAGACAGCGGAAAGGGTAACTTTAAAGATGACCCTGGAGACAATAGCAATCAAGGTGCAGTCAAAAGTTTACATAATGAAAAAAGTCAGTCTTCAGCAAACACTTGTGAGACAAATTTAAAAAGAAAAGTTGTCAATCTGTCTTCCCAAGAGTTAGATCCTGAAGTCATTAATGTCCTCAGCAAAGGCATGGGGTTTGCCATTACTCCTAAAAACCTTCCTATTGAGAAGATGATTTGTAGCATAGAGGAGGGGATTAATAACCTTCCTTTGGAAGATAAAGAAACATTAAGACAAGAATTTTCTCTCATTATGAGGAAAGCCAAAACTCCCAAAAGCAACTTAAGTAAAGAAGAGCAAAGAGCCTTCAAATCCTTGCGGAACAATGACAAGATTGTGGTTCTTAAGGCGGATAAAGGAGGAGCAGCAGTCATCTTGGATAAAGAAGACTATGTATGCAAAATGAATGAACACCTAAAATGTGGCAGTTATAAGAAACTGAACAGTAATCCCATCCCCAAAATTATGAAATATGTAAAAAAGATCATCTCAGATTCCAACCTTGACGATAAATTGAAGAAGAAATTAATCCCTTCTTGTGAAACTATCCCAAGAATTTATGGATTACCCAAGATCCATAAAGAAGGGGTTCCTCTTAGACCAATAGTTAATACTATTGGTTCCCCAACCTATGAGCTTGCTAAGTATGTTGCTAAAATTCTTAAGCCCCTTGTCGGAAATACTGATTCCTTCATCAAAGACTCCCACGACTTTGTGAATCTTATTAAAAATGAGAAGATAGAGCGGGATGACATTCTTGTTAGCTTTGACGTAGTATCCTTATTCACCAAGATTCCTCTTGATGAAGCCATTCAAGTTATAAAAGATGTTACTGATCCAGGGACTGCAAAATTGGCTGAAATCTACTTGAGGTCAACTGTGTTCACCTTCCAAGGAATATTTTATGAGCAGACATCTGGTGTGGCAATGGGATCACCCCTTTCGCCAATCGTGGCCAACCTATACATGGAATACTTTGAAAAGAAAGCCCTTGAATCATACCCTTTAAAACCAGCCTGGTGGAAGCGATTTGTCGATGATACCAATATAAAATGGACTCATGGTAAAGCAGAACTTGACAAGTTTTTCATGCACCTAAATTCTATCTCTCCTGAAATAAAATTTACTATGGAACTTGAAGAAAACATGAGCATCCCATTTTTAGATGTTCTCATCATCAGAAAAGAGGATGGCTCTTTAGGGCATAAGGTGTTCAGGAAGTCAACCCACACAGAAAGTTACCTCCATGCTAATTCCCACCATCACCCGGCCCAGAAGTTTGGTGTTCTAAACACTCTTGCTATCAAAGCCCTTCGAATTTCTGACTCTGAGCATCTGAATGAAGAAAAGAAGCATTTAGTTTCAACATTTAAGAGTATAGGCTACAAAGAACAAGAGATTAAAAGAGCCATAGAGAAAGCTGAGAGAAGGTTGTCATCTCATGAACCTAAGGCTCAAGACCAACCTCAGTGTGGTAAATGTTAATAATGTTCAAAAAGAGTCAAGGGATCTCTACTTGAATGGTTCATGAGGCACAATACTTGCTAAGGTTTTGCAAATGGGGTAGCAAGCTAAGTGGGCTTGATTGTGGGGAAAAACTCCACAGTTAAGCGCGCTTGAGCCAGAGGAGTTCTGGGATGGGTGACCTCCTGGGAAGTCCTGGTTACCGGGTGCAAGCCCCGGAAGTGATGATTGATGCTATGTGATTCGTTCTCCACATTTCACTAGTTTCAATCCCACTTCTTCACCCCTGTGAGCATCACCCGATGCAATGAGTGCTAAGTGAACTATTCAAAAATCATGAGAAATTAGTCAGTTACGACTACCTCTCATGGAAATGGTCATACGTGAATGATCTTACTTAACGCAGTTGAATCCCAAAAATGATATCTAATGTTAATAGATATTAATAGAGTTAAAAATATTAATAATACCTAATTAATAGTGTTAATATATTAAATTAAATTAGTAATCACTTAATAATTAATTAACATTAATTAATATTAATAATAAATAATATATTAATTAATTGCTATATAAATTAATTAATATATTAAACTAATTAATATTAATAAATGTTAATAAATCAATATTATTAATGATAATGGATATTAATAGCGCTAATAAATATTAATAATACTTAATTAATCACTCAATAATTGATGAACAGAAGATAATATTAATACTTGATAATTAATATTAATTAATATTACGACATCATTAATAATTAATATCAATAAATAAAATAGTAACTTTTTATTAAGATTTATTTATTCATTTATTAAGAATTTATTTATTTATTATAAATTTATTTGTTTATTTATTATTATAGTTATTATTTATTTTTAAGTTAAGAGTAATTTTTTTTTATAAATAATGATAAGGTAGAAGATATGCTATACCTGGGACGTGTTGGCGATCTTGATTTCCCTTATTAAGGGAAGCCAGCTCCCGCTAATCTCCACACCATTGTCTCTGTTCAGATTATGAGGATGTTTGATAATTTCAAGTGCTTCTCTGATCTTTCGTCTCTGATGCTGCTCTTCCCTTGCGACAATTGAGGCGCTTTCCAAGAAGATATGGTGTTTAGTTTTTGAGGAGTACTCTGCCAAGGCTGAAGTACGAAACCTTTGATTCCTAATATCAGCGCCATGTTCCTTGAGCCTCGTCTTGAGGTTGGTCATGAACCATTCAAGTAGAGATCCCTTGAACATTATTAACATTTACTTTTATATTAATTAGCTTAATATATTAATTAATATAACAATTAATTAATATATTAATTATTATGAATGTTAATTAATGTTAATTCATTATTAAATGTTTATTAATTAAGTATTAATATTTACTAACTTTGTTAATTAAGTATTATTAATATTTTAACCCTATTAATATGTATTAACTTCATTAGTATTGATTATTAACATTTATTAATATTGATTAATTTAATATATTGATTAATTTATAACAATTAATTAATATATTAATTATTATTAATATTAATATAATTTTAAATCAAATAACTTTAAATATTGATACAATATACTTATTTCTCTGATCTTTAAATACTATTATATATAAATATAAATAAACATTTCCCATCTAGAATCATAATTAAATAAATGAATAAATAAAATAAAAATAAAATAAAATAAAATAAAATTATTATATTATCATATATTAAATAATTATTATTATTACCATTTAGGTTTTGAATTTTAAATTAATTAACTCACCTGTAAAATTAATATATAAAACTCAAAAATAAAAAATAAAAATAAATAATTAAATGAATTATTAATTAATAAATAAATCAATAATAAATATTCAGCCGACACTCTGCTGATCCTAAAAATTTATTTTCCTCATTATTATTTATTTCCTTCTAAGCGGCTCTTCTTTTATCATCATTCATAAGCCCTGATGATGGATCCCAGTTGGGATTTGAAACGTTGGCACAAAAATGTTCATACTGTGGATTCTCCGGTAACTGAGTCAAAAGATATAAACCATAGATCTCTTAAATCCATAGTCAAATTTTGTAGTTCCAAGGGCCTTGGTGAGGATGTCTGCCACCTGTTCTCCTATAGAAGTGTAGTTCAACTATACAACTCCTTGTTGGGCATAGTCCCTGACAAAGTGACGTCGGATATCAATATGCTTCGACCTATCATGAAACACTGGATTCTTAGAGAGCTTGATGCAACTTTGATTATCACACATGATCCTGGTCGCCTCCATATTCCTTCTGAACAGGTTCACAAGCAGTTTTCAAATCTATATGGCCTCACACGAGGTTGTGCTTGCCGCCATATATTCTGCCTCAGATGATCTCAGGGCCACAGACTTTTGTTTCCTACTGCACGAGGAGGTCATTCTTGATCCAATGTTGAAACAATACCCAGAGGTACTTTTCCGATCCACTAAACTTCCTACCTAATCTACATCAGTAAATCCACTCAATCTGATATCCTTACTCCTGGTATACAAGAGTTCATAATCGACCGTTCCTTGTAAATACCTAAGAACATGTTTGGCTGCTGCCCAGCGTGCTCTCTTCGGTTCAATCATGAACTGACTGAGGGTGTTGACAGAGTAGAAAATGTCTGGCCTGGTATTGACCAAACACATTAGGGACCCTATGAGCTGCCTGTATAGTGTGGGATTGACATCGTTGTCTTCTAATGCATCAATGTTCTTCCAGTTGTTGATCATTGGTGTAGCCATAGGTCTACAGTCCTCCATCCTGAATCTTTTTAGGATTTCTATAGCATACCTCCCTTTCCCAAGGAAGATTTCTCCCTTTTGCTGCCAAACTTCCAACCCTAGGAAGCAGTGCATTCGTCCCAAATCCTTGATATCGAATTCTGTGGCTAGATTCTTCTTGCAGTCCCCAATGAGTTTGGATGATCCTGTCAAAAAGAGATCATCCACATACAATACTAAGATTAGCGTCTCGTTCTCTACAACTAGATAGTAGAGATTTGGATCTGTGTCACTCTTGACAAACCCCATCTTCTGCAAGTAGCCATCTATTTGACCATGCCATGCTCTCGATGCCTGTTTCAGCCCATACAAGGATTTCTTCAATCTACATACACGAGACTTCTTCTCATGAGTTTCAAATCCCTCTGGTTGTTCAATGTATACCTCCTCTTCTATTACCCCATTCATAAATGTTGTTTTGACATCCATTTGATGGATCTCCCATCCCATCTAGGCTGCAAGAGATATCACGGTCCTAATAGATGTATACCTGGCTACCAGGGCAAAGGTCTCCTCATAGTCAATCCCTTCCTTTCGAGCATACCCCTTAGCCACAAACATGGCCTTGTATTTCTCAACGCTGTTGTCTGTAGTGTATTTGATCTTGTAGATCCATATTGAACCTATCGCTGATCTTTCTTAAGGTCTTGGCACAACCGCCCAGACATCATTTACCATTATGGAGTTGTATTCCTCTACCATCGCATCTAGCCAAACCTGATGTTGAGCTGCCTCCTTGAAACTAGCAGGCTCTCCATCCCGAGCTACTAATCCCTGATATCTATTTGGCTGTTTTCGCTCCCTCTTATTGTTTCTTAGTGCACTGATGAAGCCCTCTGCATCTCACAGAATTTGACGAAGTTCCTTGCTAGTTCTTCCTCTGCCAACAGGTGCTTCTGTTTTCTCCTCCTCCTCATCCTGAGAATATTTTTGTCCTGAGGAAGAATTCTTTACTTCTGTTGGTTGAAGAGGCTTAACCAATGACTCCTCTTTCGACTACTCCTCGGAAGGCATCTCGCGAGATCTTCTAAAAGCCCTATCCTCCATGAACTTTACATCTTGTCGTACTATTACCTTCCTGCTCCCTAGAAGATAGATTCTGTATGCCTTAACGTTCTCTCTATATCCTACCAGATATCCCTGTTCTGCAGTCTGATCTAGCTTCTTCCTCTTTTCTTCAAGTATGTGGCAATATGCTAGACTCCCAAATATCCTGAAATGAATAACTTCATGTGTCTTCCTTGTGAAGACTTTCTCTGGAGTAATCTTACCCACTGCCCAATGAGGATTCCTGTTCTGAACATAGACTGTTGCCTTGCATGCTTCTTCCCACAGGAATTTTGGCATATCCTAATCATACATCATGGCCCTAGTTGCTTCTACAATAGTCATGTTCTTTCTTTCTACTGCCCCATTCTGATCTAGATTATATGGAGCTATCCACTCTCTTCTGATTCCCTCCTTAGTGCAAAAAATCAGTGAAGTCCTTATCGACATATTCTCCACCATTATCTGAGTGCAAAACTTTTAATTTATTCCCAGTCAGATTCTCCACTAGAGCCTTGAACTCCTTGAATCGACAGAAAACCTCAACCTTGAAAATAAATCCAAGTTTTCCTTGAGTGTTCATCAATGAAGGTAAGGAAATACTCGACACCACTGAGAGCTTTGATGGACATAGGTCCACGGATATCAGAGTGTATCAATCCTAGTACACTCTTGGCCCTGTGTTTGCTCCTAGGAAATGCTGCCTTGGCATACTTTCCTAGAACACATCCCCTGCATACATCATCTCGTTCCATACTCAGATTCAGAACTCCTATTACAGTGCTCCTGAGAATTCTTAGAGCTCCATGGTGCAAGTGACCCATTCTTTTGTGCCATAGTTCGTTCAAGTCCTTGTCTCCATGAATACCTATTAGTGCCATTGGTGATTCTGGTTGCAATCTATACAACCGATTACTTTTGATCCTGATCTGCACTTTCTTTTTCTAGCTCGAGTGTTTGACGTATACCTTCTCCTTGATGAAGTAGACGTCATAGCCCTTCCCTTGTAGTTGCGACACAAAAAGTAAGTTCATCCCCAATCCTCGTACATTGAGTACATTTGTAGCACGAAACTGTTCTCTTGGTTCTGTTTGAAAAACTATGGTACCCTTCCCTACTGGAGTACATTTTGCCTTGTTCCCCATGGTGACTTGAAAGTTCATCTTCTCTTATTGATATTCTGAGAAACACTCCTTGATTCCTGTCATATGCCACGAAGCTCCACTTTCTATATACCATACTTCTAATGATGCAACACTAGTCATATATGCCACTTCTTCTTCCAGCCTGGAAGCCAACATAGAGAAATCGAAATCTCTTTCTCTTGTGCAATCTTCTGAAAATATGTGTGAGTCCCCTGATGTGGATTCCTTTGCATCATGGTCTCTGTTACAGATCCATTTGGGCACATCACTCCCATCATTCAGATCAGTACCATTAGGGCTTACCAAACCCTAATTCTATTTCTACATGCCCTATATAAGTCACCACTCTAAATGCCTCCTTCCCTGAGAGTTTCTTGGCTTGAATCCCTCCAGAAAACCCTCCTTGAGGGGCCAGCACAGCCTTAGACAGGGGTAAGTGTGCTTCAGTGCAGGTAGGCCCATGTCAGGGTGCTTTGCAGAGCACCTAGGTCCACTTTGACCTGCGTTGGGCGAGATTGAGCGAAATTCACATAGGTTTTTGGGAATATTCTTATCTTCTGGAGCCATCTAGAAGATTCCCACACTTATCATCTCCTATGAGCTCAAAATTGGATAGGGAATGAGTTAAGTAACCTCCTATCCTCTCATCCCTTCCTCCATGGAAACTAACTCTAAGTTTGGAAGGCCATTCAATACCCTCATTTATGACCAAACCTCCTCCATTTGCCTATAAATTGAGCACTCATCTAAGTGATCAGGGGCTAGACTTTGAGAATTTGTAAGGAGATACTGTTGGTGTGAGGATTGAGATTATAAGAAAGTGTTGTTATGCTATCAAAGTGTTGTGCTATTAATGTGATGTTGGTTGGAGCCCAAGCTGGAAGAGTGACAATGGATCGGACTTCATGGTTGTAATTCTTCCTTCTTCTTAATAAAGTTTACACCTTTTTCCATATGTTTATCTTGATATATGATGTCTGTATGTGTGAATGTATCTAATTCCAATTACTTATAGTCAATAGATCTCTTGCTTTGATTGGCTCTTTGTCTTCTATTTATGCTTGTAGGTACTTTTTGAGCAAGTTAAGTTCAAGAAGGAGCGACGAGAGTCATACAAAGGAGACAAAAGGAAAGCAAAAGAAAAAGTAGGTCCTTTGATTCCCTTTGTCTTATTTATCGTCTATAGAAAAAGGATAAGCGCTTCTAGGTACAACTACCTACCTAGGAAATTAGTATTTATCCATAGATGCGAAATTCCTCATAACAAATTGGTGACTCCACTGGGGAAAGATCATCGTTTTGGGTAGTTTACCTTCATCCTAGTACACTCTAGTAGACCTTACCTGCTTCCATTGATCTTCTTTCAACTTTTTGAAGTGTTTTTGGTGAAAATTGTGCTTGTAAGCTCCTAGGACGGCCTCTCTGGCACTAGTGCAGGTCTGGTCTAGAGACAGAGAGCTGCAAAGCACCCTTGGCTTGAGGACAGTGCTCTGAAGCGCACTATCTCCCATTCAAGGCTGCACTAATCCTCCTTAGGACAAAAATCCCTCCTTTGAGTTGATTTTTTGCCAAATTTCCTTCTGTTTTTGCTTGTTGAAAGGTCAATGATGCTTGTGTCTCTGAAATAAATTTGTGTTTCCTTTGCCAACCCTAATTTTTCCTTGATTTTTTAGTGTTTCTTAAATGATTTCTTTATCACTATCAATTCATTGTCAAAGTTAGTTTATAGTCGATTAATCTTTGTTCAAAAGAAAGTGTCGTAAAAGTCTTCATTTCTTTCAAAACGAAATTGTCATAAAGTCTTCGTTCTTGCAAAAAGATTGATTGATTGTATGTGCATTAGTTTCCTTTTGTTCATCACAACATTAAGGGAATTGAAAAGAAAAACTTGCATTGTGCATTAAAAGAGTTTGTGTGTGCTCATAGGAATAGTTTAGAGAAATTGCATTAGATGTGTTCTTTGTTCCTTGATTACAAGAATCTGATTGCTCTATCCCTACTAGATAAGGTTTTCATTGTCAAAATTGAATTAATAGGATGCTTATCATATTAGTTGCATTCTAGGAATTGAAAATACATCACGTGGTGAACCTTGAAAGGAAAATTCTTAATCAAGATCAACTTAAACTTAACATCGATTAACATAATGGAGCATTGTAACCTAATGGAAAACATGTAGAGGTTCTAGGCTAGAAATGTGTTCTGGAATCGTAAAACATAGCATCTGTCACTAACTTGTCTGTGATACATTCCTTGTTTGATACCTCATTCCACGTATGTGAGTATATCGTAGCTCGTCCATGTACCTTCGGGTATATGGGGCAGTGTTACAGTACGTAAAGTATATGGGAATGCTCTCACTGTGCGATTTCACATTAGATAGCGCTAATACAGATTGGGCCTCCACGTACTTTTGGGTATATATGGGAGGACAACACTAGGTTTCCATCCATCCTTAGGTAACCGAGTCAGTTTCCTTGTACATTGTGATACACTGAACAAAACATTCGGGGATATTTCCTACCCGTACTTCTTGGTTTTCTAGGAGGTATTCTGCAGTTCACATTTGCTTGGTAAACCTTTTTGCCTAGCTTACCCCTTTTTGTTTATTTATTTTTTTGTAAATAAAATCGATCAGTAATCGTGGAGGAAAATCAACCCTTAACCCATCGTTCACGAAGAGCAGCGAGTAAACCGCCTTTACTGCCCGAAGCTACACTTATCTGTCGAAGCGGTCTCGTTTGACTAGATCCAGTACTTCAAAAGCCTCTGGTTCCTCATCTGAATTACCAAAAACACCTATAATAGTAAGTTCTATGACCCTAGTTACTCCTATTGTTACTGGTACATCTGTTACTGAAGTGGAATCTCCACAATTACATGATGAAATTAGAACTAAATCTAGTGAAATGGTAACCCAAGTTGTTCAACAACAATTTGATTCTCAATCCAAAGTTGTTCAACAAGAAATTACTTATGAACCTGAAGCTGTTCAACCAGAAGTGGATCTTGAACACATCAATATTCAATCAGAAGTTACTTCTGAACCAGAAGTTGTTCACGAAGCCCAACCTGAACTTGTTCTTTTACTAGAACATTTGGATCTTGAGGTTGAACAATCAGAAGTTGTTACCTTACCAGAATAAGATCGACCGGTACATCCTCAGACATCCATAACTGTCGAGACTTCCTCTTTACCTCAACAACAAATACCAGAAATCTATTATGGACCAGACGATGAAATTCTTCCACCTGGTTTGATTTCAATAGAAGAGGAACCTGAGGTAGAATCACCCAGAACTCCATTCCATTTTGGAACTGGACTTTATCTGTATCCTCATACTCCTCATTTCACTGCTCCTTTTGATCCTGATTACTTTCAAACACCTGTTGATTCGTTAGGAAACTTATTTGGACATTTGACTATGGCAGAGTCAACATCCCAGACCGTACCATCTGTTACGGCTATGACAGAATCTTCTGTCGCAACCTCTTCGATGTTTACTACGACACCTAAGTCACACTTGTATGGTGTTCCATCCATCCCATCGGGTTACCAATATTTATCGGGAACCCACTCAGGTGTTGCTTCTAGCCCTTGGTCTTCACCAATGTCCTCTACTGGAATTTTATCTAGTTCTTCATTAATGGATACCGAACAGCTAGACCCATCAAGTTCACATCAAGTTGGTTCATCTGGTTACCATCCTATGTATCCGCTTTACACTGGAATACCCTATACATAGAACAATATGCACATTCTCCTTATCCTCCATTTTCTGGGGGGCAACCATATGTTGGTATGCCGTCGTCTTTAGGTCAACCTGGAATGACTATCTGTCAGTGGTAGCCAACCATGATCGTTCAACCTAGGCTTCCATCACAACCATTGCAATCTGTCTCATCCATACCTATGACACCTGTTGTTACAACTTTACCGCAGTCACAAGCTCAGATTGTTGTATCTCAACCTGTGCAAGTTGGACCTTCAACCTCAGACCCCCAAGTTTCAGGTATACAAATCCAGCCTTCTCAAGCAGCTTTACAACAACCACTTGTGTCTAGAGTCCAATGACTTTAGGCTAGTTTACATTTTGCTGGAATGACTCCGACTTACACTGGTTTAGTGTATTCACAACCTGGTCAACCTTACATTGGTGGGCAACGACAACCGTTAAATCATCAATTGTTGTACCAACAACAACAATAGTTGATTCAACAGCCTTGGCAGCCCCATTATCAATAGAAACAATTCCAGCAATACCAACCTTAACATGGACTTGGACAACAAGCTTATGCTGGGTTTGGTCAGCAACAAGTTTATCCAGATCCTGGTCAACAAGCTTGTGCTGGGATTGGACAGCAACAAATGTATCTCGGTGCTAAAAAACAACCTTATGCCAGATTTTCTCAACAAACTTACCCTTATCAAGGTTACCAACAACAGATTCCTTATACTGGTATGCAAAGGCCTATTGCCCAGGCAATCCCATCTTACCCTGGATATGCTCAACCTAACCTCAATAGACAGTTGCCTTTCGTTGCGACACTTGAATTACCAGATCTAAACTGGCTCACCAATGATCCAATTCATTATGCACCTTGGTGGCCGGTGATTCCTCATAAGTTACCTTCCGATATTCTAAAATTCAATGGAAACCCTACAGAAGATCTGTCCAACCATGTCATGACTTTTCATTTATGGTGTTCATCAAAATCCTTGAATGATGATTATGTTAGACTATGTCTTTTCTAGAGAACGCTTACTGGTTTGGCTGCGAAGTGGTACATTGAGTTACCATGAGCTTCTTTTGATAACTTCATTGCCTTAGCTACCATGTTTTTAACCCACTTCCAGTTACCCATATGATATGAGATTGGAACAGAACTATTAACCAACTTTAAACAAACTACTTCTACTCATATCTCTGATCATATTCATGAGTGGCGCCGTCGTCTTCGAATAGTTAAAATTTATGTTCCTGATTAGCTTCTGGCTGAGTGGTTTATAAAATCCTTGCTGCCATCTATCACTGAGGATGTGGCAAAAGGTGGATTTGTCAGTGAAGATCAAGTAGTTGATCGTGCCCAATATTTGGACTTGATTTATACACAGTCTGGCATGCTCTACGACAAGATCCTGAATGCAACTCGACCAGCTTTTGTTGTTCCTCCTCCACCATCGAGTAAGGAATCTCATGCTGGTGACAGTGTGATTGGTTCTTCGAGCACACAAATGGCAGGTCGACCATCTAGTCAAACACTTGCCATTTCCAATCAAATGACAAATTCACCTGATAACACTCTTACTTCCGAAATCAATGTCGTGTCATCTGATAAGGGAAAAAACAAAAAGAAACTAGGAAGTAAGAAGAAGGGGAAAGAAAGAAGAAACAAAATAACTCCCCTCAAGAGAAATCATCTGATTCCTCTCCTTCTGCTAGGAAACCTCGTTACCTGTGTTTGATTTGTAACGTTGAGAATTTTATGTGAGATTGTCCTCACCGCTCCGAAGTCTCAAAGCTTCTAAAGACTTCTAATACATCTACAGTATTAACTGATCCTTTTCCAAAGCCGGAGACAAATATGGTTGTTATAGACCATGCTTCCAATTCCCAAGTGCTTATGTTATTCACCTCTAAGCCTAAAATTGAAGTTTTGGTGTCAACACAAAGTAAAGATTATGGAAATCAACTGTCGTCGTCGAATAACCAGGCTTATTGACTTAACTCTTCGAATTTGAATTTGACTGATCCTATTCCACCACCTATTGCACTAGAGTTAACCATAAAACTGCCTAAGGGAGTTGTACATAAATCGACATTTAACCCTCGAGCTCGAGCTGCAAAAAATTATAACATAGTAGAATATTTGGCTCAGTCACCTTCTGCTATGTTAATGATCGAGGTGCTTCAGAACTGTCCCTCCCAAAAGAAGGCTTTGTTGTCAGCAATTGGTGGAATTGATCCAACTGATTCCAATCTTGTGGTTTTCAACCATGCGGGTTATATGCCACAGTTACCAGCGCAATTAGCATTTTTTATTCAAGTAAATGCCTTGAATAAACTTGTTCATCGAACCATTATTGACGAGGGGGCATATACTTGTATTATGTCTATGAATTGCTGGAAAACACTTGGCTCACCACCTTTGTCACGTTCACCAACAACGTTAAAATCTTTTGACGGATGCACATATACACCTTGTGGAATATTGAGTAATCTGCAAATCAAACTAGGAGGCAAAACAGTAACTGTTGAAGTTGAGGTTGTTGACGGACCCCTTGACTACAACATTTTACTAGGAATACTGTGGGTTTATGCTATGGCTACTGTGGTTTCAACGTACTTTTGTATGATTGCATTCCCTCATAAAGGTGGAATCAAAGTTATCAACGAACTCACCTTCTTCACCTCTAGTTCACAGGCTACTGGAAGAATTTCATTGGTACATGGACCCCTGCTATCTCTTCAAAACATTGGTGTAGGTCTCTTTAAAGATCCTTCCCTAATGGGTACTTTTTCACTACCACCACCATCAAATTTGGCAGAAGTGGCAAAAGTTGAGACTTGCAACATGATATCTTCCACTTCATATGACTTAATGAAGATTACTAATAGTTTTGAAGTTGATAGTAGTAATGAAATCATGCCGCTAAGCCCTATTGAGCTAGCATAGCAATCAATCTTTCTGGCTTGTGCGGCAAATCCAAATCCATTTTTGTCAATTGTATGGGTAGATCGTTCATTAGAATATGGTACTTCCTCTGATCATTTTTCATGTATATTTTCTACTGATGAAGGAATCGTCCAATCAATGATGATGGAAGGAGAACCACAGGAAGATTATCATCATCGCTCCCATCTTCTAGATCACATAGAAGATTATTCAAATGAACTTAATAACCCTTTAGTTTTCGTTTTTTTTTCGAATTCTATTCTCATAGATACAATGGATTCCGAGCAAAACTTATCAAATATCGAAGAAACTATTTCTATCAATATTTCGACCAAACCTAACATTGTAGAAAACATTCATGTTGGAAAATATTGTTCTCCATTAGAACTTGATATTTACTGTTATCTCTTTCGTGATTTTCGATATATATTTGCATGGTCATATGAGGAGATGCCTGGAATTGACTCTAGTATACTTGAACATGAAATCAAAATGTATCTTGATGTCAAACCAGTGCGACATTGCCTCTGTCCTGTCCATCCAAAGAAGGTTGTTGCTATTAAAATAGAAGTTGAAAAACTTTTGCATGCTAGTTTCATTTACCCTGTTCCTCTTACCGATTGGGTTTCCAATATTGTTCTCATCATGAAGAAACAAGGGAGAATACAAGTGTGCGTCGATTATAGGGATTTTAATCAGCTGATCCAAAATACAATTATCCTACTCCCTTTATCAATCATATTATTGATGAATGTGCCAGATGCGAAATATTCTCATTTATGGATGGTTTTTCTGGCTATAATCAGATCAATATCCACCCAGAGGACCAATCTAAAACTGCATTTATTTGTCCATGGGGCACATTCACTTATAGGAAACTCCCGTTTGGTTTGAAGAATGCAGGGGAAACATTTCAAAGGGTGATGAATTATGCCTTCCATGACATCAAACATATTGTTCAACCATACCTTGACGATTTACCTGCTCATTCACGAAAGTGGAATGATCACCTGCAGCATTTGAGAGCTATATTTTTATAGTGCCGACACTACAAAATATGACTCAATCCACACAAATGTGTGTTTTGTGTTGGTTCTGGTCGTTTGCTTGGATTCGTAGTGTCTAAGGAGGGAATTCGACTCGATCCACTTAAGGTTCAGGCAATCCTTGATTTGCCTCCACCTTCCAATCTACTACAGTTACAGAGACTCCAAGGGAAGGCTAACTTTCTGAGGAGGTTCATTCCCAATTATGCTGAAATGGCTAAAGGATTTACTCGTTTATTGAAAAAGGGGATACCCTTCCATTGGGACCAGGTTGCATAAGCTTCCTTTGATTCTATTAAAGATACCTTTATTAGCGCCTCATTAATGTATTCCCCGAATTATCGAAATGACTACTTCCTGTATCTCATCGTTGCAGATACAACCATTGGAATAGTTTTAGTTCAAGAAGAAGATGGGATTGAACATGCAATATATTATTTGAGCTGCAATCTCAATGATACAGAAGTTAAGTACTCTTACGTCAAAAAGTTGGCTCTGGCTGTTCAAGCTGTATAGAGATTTTGCCACTACATCCTACTCTGAAAGACCACTGTCATTTCGGATTGCAACCCTATGACATATATTTTGTCACGTCAATTACTGGGGGGAAATACTCAAAATGGATCGTCATTTTACAGGAGTTTGATTTGGAATTAATCAATTCAAAATCAAAGAAATCTCTAGTCTTGGCCTTGTTTCTTTGTGATCTTCCCTCGAAGACCATTGATTCAACATCAAAACCATCAATTCTGGATGAGTCTATGTTCCTGATTTCATCATCTAACACGTGGTATGGAGGTATATTGATTTATCTCCAGACCCAAAATTTCCGGCCTAATACCTCTCGCTCACAACAACGATGTATCTGATACCAAGCCAAAGATTATCTGATCGTTGGCAACACCCTTTATCATCGTGGTAACGATATGATTTTACGAAGGTGCCTCACTCATGAGGAAGCCGAGAAAGTTTTGAATGAGTGCCATTTAGGTGCTTGTGGTGGACATTTATCTAGTTATGCTACCACGTAGAGAATACTCCTTGCTAGTTACTTTTGGCCTTCCATATTCAAAGATTGCATAATTTTTGTCAGAAGTTGTCACACATGCCAGATCTATGACCATAAAGATAGATTACCACCTGCATCATTGCATCTTGTCGTTGTTGTTGGACCAGTCACCAAATGGGGCATTGACTTCATGACATGTAACCCCACCTCGGCCGAGGGGCATGGGTACATTATAGTCACCATTGACTATTTCACAAAATGGGTCGAGGCGATGCCGACATTAAACAATAATGGTGAGACGGCTTCTCTTTTCTTTTTCAACCACGTGGTTGCCTGGTTTGGTGTACCACATGGTATAGTTATAGATCATGGGTCATATTTTCACAATCACATGATGGCTGAGTTAATTGCCAAGTTAGGAATTTCACATGATAGTTCTTCTCCGTATTATCCGCAAGTGAATGGACATGTTGAGGCCATCAACAAAGTCCTGAAGCGAATGCTTCAAAGAATGATAGGGGTTCATAAACGAAACTAGAATTTAATCCTGTACTCTGCCTTGTGGGCATATTGAACCTTGGTGAGAAATGCAACTGGATTCACACCCTTTCAATTGGTGTATGGTCTGGAGCAAATATTTCCGATGCAATGTGAAATTTTATCTCTCAAACTTGCGATTGACCTGTTACCCGACACCTCTGAAGAAAAAGCACGTTTCTTGGAACTCATCCATCTAGATGAATCCCTTCATGAAGCCTCATTGGATAACGAAGCACATAAGAAACGAATCAAGGCACAATATGACAGAAATGTCAAGCCTCGCATTTTCTCAGATGGAGACCTGGTCCTGTTTTACGATGAGGAAGCTGATAAGCTAGGAGCAGGAAAATTTGAACCGCTTTGGATGGGTCCTTATATTGTCAAGCGTTTTTTGGCAAAAGGTTCCTACGAGTTGGTGGATTATGACGGAATTCCTTTGTCACAGCCTCTAAATGGGTTTACCTCAAACGTTACTATGCTTAATTAAGTGTAGTAAAAATCATTGTATATATGCTTTAATTTCATGTGTGTGTGTCAGTGTGTCTTTTAGATTTTTTATGTGGTTAAGTAATCTGATTTGCATATGTTGCAGATATCGGAACCTTTGGAACCATCTGTTGGTTACGCCAATGGTGCTAGTCATAGTACACAAAACCTATCTTCTGCAGCATGGGCCATTTTCACTCCAAGTGGCGAGTTAGTAAGTTTTCAAGGGATTTGTATCGGTTGATCGACGAATAATATTGCTGAGTATAGCACATTGATCGAACTTCTCTTTGATGCCATTTCACTTGGCATCCACCAATTCATCATTAGGATGGACTCACAACTCGTCGTACTGCAACTAAAAACGTTTATACCGTCCAAAACCCAACAATTTTTCGTATGTTCCTTAGAGTTCGTATTTTGGAAAGACATTTTGATTACATTCAATATCAACATATTTCCAGAAACTTTAACACATTAACCAATTCATTAGCAAAGTATGTGTTAAGTAGACATTTGCGACACATGTAAAAGTAAATTTTCAATTCACATCATTAGTTGAATAAGATTTCACATAACCATATATAAAAACTCTAAAAGTAAAAATAGGTAGATGTTTTAAAAGTTTTTACAAAATTTTTGTCCAAGACATGTTTGGTCATTTGACCTAAAAAATCAAAATGCATGCAAGAAACATCCTAAGTAGACCTAGTGCTGCTCATGATAACAGGTCACAGCCTGAGCTATGATGCGCAAGAGCCACATCCAATGGCCTGGAGCACCAATAGTATGGCGCTACAGCCTCATTGGTAACTCTTCGATTTGGGCATTCAGAATACCAAGGGTCAATCCCTCTACATGATCCTGCAACTCTACCAGTGTCTCAGCCAAATCCAAATCCTGGAGAACTGCTCTCCCAACATTTCTCCACGTTGGCCCACCTGCCTCCTGTCAGTGCCTCATAGGTCAAACAATACCCACATCTGCATGCATGAGAACGATTTTAGTTTAGTCTTGGAACATCAAAACACAAAAACATGTAGAAACTTAAAAATCAAAAAACATTTTGGTCAAAAACAATTTACCTATAGCACCCCATTGAGCGCCCACTGGTAGACTCAACTCTGGATCTCCACGAAAATCCATCCCTGAGTATGGATGCTCCTCGATGACAATGTGTTGTCAATCAAGCCAACTAAAGAATGTAGTGGAAAATGTAATTGATGACTGACCAGAATGTCTAGCTATCAATTCGACCCACCGCTACATCCATGGATCTCTAGGACCAGCTACACCCAGTGTTACATGCTAGGGTTGCATCAATGGAATTATATCTAAGATAAAAGCAATTAAGAGCGATCCATAGCTAAAGTTATTTTTCTTACCTCTCTTTACCTTTGTTAGGTGCTCTTTCAGTGAAGAAAGTACTGCTTCACATCTATTGAATAAAGTTAGCTCAAGACACTCAAGAGCATATTGCACATATGATCTGTTCGCCAGATGAAGTGTCACACTGCCTGCCAACTTTGCAATGGTGAAAAGGATTGTTCTCAAAGGAAAATCACGGATATCTTTGATGATTATCTTTCCATCCTTGCTAGGTTGTGTTCTTGGCCGACATAAATGTCAAACATAGTCCCTCACAATCTCCCCTCCACGGAATGAACCTGAAAGAGATATGGGGGCACCACGTCTCGACAACCTTGTAAGAAAGTAAACATCATCGATCACAATAGGGACAAATTTTTCCCTTATGTGAAAAGCCTGATCTGTCGGATCCCATGCATGAACTAGGAACTACAATAGTTCTGATTGTTGCCTCATTCCGGACAACCTAAAGTATTTGAGAAACCCACAGTTTTGAGGGCCTCAACTGTACCCGAATCATTTAGGGCAACCATGTCTTGTTCTTC
The DNA here is from genome assembly GCA_031772625.1 of Pinus tabuliformis. Taxonomy (NCBI): domain Eukaryota; kingdom Viridiplantae; phylum Streptophyta; class Pinopsida; order Pinales; family Pinaceae; genus Pinus; species Pinus tabuliformis. The sequence continues at coordinate 1,130,149,611 of CM062807.1, forward strand.
ATGCTCTCTTTCTCACTAGGTAATAGAAATTTTGATCTGATGAAAGCCTGAAATCAAACCATAAGCTTAGTTAGGATCCTTTTCATGCACAAAACAAGAGTTTGGGTCAATTTGGTGAAACAAATTTGTGAAACTCGCCCAACGCAGCCCAGGCAAGGAGACATTGCACTGCAATGCAAAATGCCTTCTGTCTGGGTGCTCCATAATGTGGTTTTCAACATGCAATCCTACGTTGATCCCAGGGCGAAAAATTAAAACCCAAGGACCCTAAAAACCCTAAAAACTTGCATGAAACAATAAAAGAATGACATGAAAATAAATAAGAGGGGTAGATCTCCTACCTGGTCTAGACGACACGAGCAATGACCCGCAGAATATCTCTCAATCAGTTGATGAAGATTGAGGTGAAAAACAAGGTTAGAGCGTAAACCGAATGGTAAATATCAAATGGTGAAAATAACATGGTAAATCCTTGTTTTTATGTTTATTTCATGAACATTAAATGAGTAAACTTTAGTATTTACCTATTTTTACCAATGAAACAGGTATGTTTAATCCATTTGGTGTTGCTTTGAACAGATTTACAGCTGACTTACAGAATTTGACGTGCACGATCGTGAATTATACTTTGACCACAGGACATACTTTTATCTCTTTTTCAAGCTCTGTTAAACATTGAAAAAGGAACCCCCTTAGAGTCCTCTTTAAGCTCTTTTCATACTCTCGAAATATGAAAAGATTGCTAAGCACTTGTCCTTTTCAGCTCGTTAACGGATTGGAAATGACATCTACTTAGTATAAGTTTAAGGCAGAGGATTCACTGGCAGTAGTACGTTGATTGAGGGCTCGGGGTGGCTAGTTGTAGCAAGACCTTGCGCAATTGAGCCTACGGTTGGGTGGAGAGTCGTCCCCAAAACCTTGTTGCAGTTAGCAGACTTCAACCAAAATCACAGGTAAGGGTTCTACCCATAGTTTTGAACTTGAAGTTAATTAGTGATAATTGCATGTTGAATATAAATTACTTGGTTAATTACATGTTTATTTTGGGTTGTTACACCTACACTATATTATAGGCATTCTTTTATTCTTTTTTCAAGCTTTATAATATGAAGAAGACAAAAGAAAACAAATATTCCAAAAATCAAGTTGCATGTGAAGTATTAGAAGACAATGGATTTCACTTCAAGCTATCACATCAAGAAATAAGTGCAATACATGCATATGTTCTTCAAAACACATCTTCGTTCGATGAGTGGCATAGGTAAAAAAAATTATACAATAATTTAACTCAATTGCATTTACACATTTATATTATTAATTTTACTATTTGTACATTGATATTCTATGTAGAAAATATGAGTAATAGAATCAAACATGGATGAAACATCGACCTCAAAAGTGTAGATGTCATGATTTGATTAGAGGTGATTCTTTTCCAAAATTTGAAGAATGAATTGCTAATGAAGTTAGTGATGCAAAAGAAGAAGGTCAAGATATAACAACAGAGGAAAGTGAGCTTTCACAATATCCACATTTATGGGTTATGAGTTTTAATGGAATTTCAGCCTATTGTAGTCATTTAAGAGTGGAAGAAAAATACAAAGGAAAGACAAATTTTGATTGTGTTGTTAGTGTTGAATTTCTTCACGAAATTGAGAAGAAAAATTATGTTGGATTCATCCAATAAATTATTCAAGTGTATTTTTCTTAAAATAGTCCTACATTATTAAAATTTAAGTCGATTCAACCATCAGTAGTACAACTTAATGAGTATGGATTTGTACGTGCAAATACACAAAAAAAAATTATTAGAGACGGATGAGTTATATGTATCCCCTCTTCAAATTTACCAATAATTTCTAATTGATGATTTAAGATGACTAGGATGGCCATATGTCATTCAAGCGGAGTCTCATTCAAATTCATGGAAGTTGTCGATACAATGCCTAATGGGTAATATGTTAATTTAAAAGAAACATTTGAAGAAGTGGTTTAAGATGATGATGGAGTGTTTGAAGAAGATATTTTGATTTCCAATGAATACAATGAGAGAGAGAATGTATTGCATGTCATAGAAGAGGATGAGGAATAAAATCAAGCAGATGCAGACACGAGTGATCATGATTATAATCTTGGTGGCAATGCAGATGATTATGATGATGTTTTGTTACCTTAACTAGCCTATCACCTTAACTTACTATCTTGTCACCAAAACTTTGGTCAGGGAAAATTTTAGGGGCTAATATTCGTATGTGGGATAATTTTCCATGTTTTTTCCAAAAACAATATTCGCCAATTTTAATTTTTTCTAAAAATGATTCACCCACATTTTATAGTATAAAATTATTTTACCCTAAAAATCATCAAAATTTTATATAGACTAATATAAAATCATTAGAAATCTAATTTTTTTAATAGAAATATTGCCAAACATTTTACAATTTGCATATTAGGGACTAGTAATATTCGCCAAGGTTTTTAAACTTGAAGATAAACTTCCATCCTTAAAAGTTTACTTGGTATGGTCTAATTTATTATTTAATGTAATAAATATTTGAGTATAGGTGTGCTTATTCACTATTGTTTTGCTGGTAAATTTATGAATCTAATCATTATTATTCTACTGGTACATTATATATAAAACCTGAGATGTTCATTGTTGAATTGAAGTGTATTTCATTTATTGCTAAGGGATAATCATAAAATCATTTGATCATCCTACTATATGTTTGCATTTTGGAGCAATCAGATAATTAAATTTTGAGCATTGTCATTGTTTAACCACTGATGATTTGAGTACAAACATTGAGTTTGTATTTCACTTACTTACAATTAATTTATGGTTGATATACTATAATAATTATCTTGAGTATAGGTGTTCTTATTCACTGTTATTTTACTCATAAATTTATGAATCTAATAATCATTATGCTACTGGTAGATTGTATACAAAACCTAAGTTATTCATTATTGATTTGAAGTGAATTTCACTTACTGTTAAGGGATAATCATAAATCCATTTGATCATTTTACTACATTTTTGGATTTTGGGGCAGTTACTAAATTGAATTTGAGAATTGTCATCATTTAACCACTGTTGATTTGAGTACAAAATATGAGTTTGTATTTCACTTATTTACTGTTGATTTATGGTTGATTTACTATAATAAATATATTGAGTATAGGTATGCTTATTCACTATTGTTTACTCATAAATTTCTAAATATAATCATCGTTATTCTATTGGTACATTGCATGCAAAACCTAAGTTGTTCCTTGTTGATTTGAAGTGCATTTCACTTACTGTTAAGGGTTGATAATAAATCCATTTGATCATCTTATTGCATGTTTGGATTTTGGAGCAATTACTGAATTAAATTTTGAGCATTGTTATCATTTAACCATTCTTGATTTGAGTGCAAAATCTGAGTTTGTATTACACTTATTACTAATGATTTAAATATATATAAGGAACACTTCAAGGGATAATTTTATGTGCAATTTGTTCTTTCACATGCCCACTTAATTTTTGAGCACATGCACTAATAAAATTTAAGAATAAAACTCATATTCCACTGTTGTTCTACTAATTCAAGTTGTTGATTTATACATTATTATTTATCTGGACTTGAAGAAATGAGGAAAAAGAATTTAAGGCATAAATTAGATGATAGTGATCATAATGTTGAAACATTGATAAAATATGAGCTCTTTTGTAGAGAACATGTGATCAAGAATAATGAATATTTATCGTCTCTTGATTTGAAAAACACGCAAGTTGTAATCCACTAAGTTGTATATTATTTGTTTGATAGTGTTTAATGAAATTTTATAGGCAAGAGATTTATATATATAAGACACAATATGATATTTTTTTTATAGGAAAGAAAAAGAGTGCAAAGAAATTGCAGAGAAAAAACGAAAGGAAATTAAAGATATAATGCCATCAACCCATAGAAGCCAACACATTTGTGATGTAACAAATGCAGTTTGTGAAAAGGATAGTTGTGATGATGTGCAACCTGACATAGCACATGGTGATGTGAAACCTAATGATCTCTTAGCATAAATTCTAAGAGATTTTTAAAACATGATCATAAGAAAGGAACAATAAGTCTTCATATGATTTTATTGAAAATTAAAGGATGTGCTTGAAGTGAAATCAAAGGATGTGTTTGAAGTGAAATATGTAGAGACCCATAATAATATACCTAATGTGGCCAAGGATCATGCATTTATGTTTAATGAAAGTCATGAAGAGAGACCGCTTGCATCCGGGATGCATCAAAGTACATATGTTGCAGCTATAACTTTTGATGCAACTAGTGGATCAACTAGAAATATTGGTAGTGGCTTGGAAGATGTGTCTACTTTTGTCAAAAGACAAATATTAAGTCAATATTTGTACATATCTACAGAGAGGAATGCAAAAGAAATAAAATTAGAAGTTGAGAAGCCATTCTTGGTTGAGGTTTTGAGAGATGGTGAGCCCATTAGAAAAAATGTTACAAGGTGGGCCTTCAAGTTGGGTGTAAGATGTAGCACCCATTTGAATATTTGCAAATCAAATTTTGCAGAGAAAGATCCACGAAGTGTGGACAATTATTTTGAGATGAATAGTGGAAAAATATCTATAAAATATTACAAGCAAAAGATGATACTTTTGAGGAGCAATTTTATATACAATTGTTAAAAAACAATCATAGAGGGAAAAGAGCGGTTAGACTCCACTCTATCTCCCAGAAAGTGGGAGGAAATGAAAGAAAGTGTTTGTTTGGAAGAATATTTGACAAAGAGGAATAGAGGCAAGAGAGAAAGAGATAATGTGATAATTGCATATGCATTTGGTTGAGGTAGGTTGTAGGCCAAAATGTGCAAATTTGCAATAAGTGTATGGAATTTTGGTTCAATTTGCATTGTGTTATTTACTTCAATTTTTTATTGAACTAACTATATGTTGAAATTGACATTGTATTTCAGGTGGAAAACAATGATATAGAAGCAGGTGTAGAAGATATTTTCAATTATTATATGGCAGCACTAGATCCTAGTAAATATAATAGTAGGATGAAGTGGAAATCTAGTCCATTAATAGAGATTTCACAACCATTTGTTAGAATCCTAGTAAGAGCATATCCAAATCATGTCAACTCAAATGAAGGGTACCAACATGTAATGAGTTACATATATATTCTTAATGAGACAATTTTGTAGTTGGTTGTCTCCATTAAGCCTATAGTTTATGCATGGAATGAGCATAATTCCATGGATTCAGATGAGGTAAGAGGCTCTATTGATCTCATTTCTTCTTGTTTGGAAATTTTATATACAAATTCCTCTTAATAAGTAGATTGAAAGGGTAAGCGTAGGATAATCCAGCCCAATTTCATTATCATTTGAGTGATCTAGATAGCACAGATGACCATATAATAACGCGGTAAGTTAAGTTGATGTGGATTGATAGAAATATAGATTTAAATGATTAATGATCGGTTCCACTATCCACACATTAAACAATAAATAAATCAAAATAAACACTTATAGGCCTTATTGGAAAACCATTGGACTTGTGCATGATAACAGGCTTTATAGCAATGAAATTCTTCTCTTTTTTCTCATTTACAACTCTAGAAACCCCTTGCTCCTCTATTCCTACAATTATGGAAGACTTATTGTCTCCTTTATGCAAAGAAATTTTTAGAGATCCTTCTTTGTCTTTGGATGATCAAACTTGTATTTTTCACCATACTTCCAAATACCTATGTTAACAAAAAATAAGTTCTACAACAAATCTAATAAAGCAAGAGCTCAAAAAAATATATAACTTGATTAGAAAAAAAGGAGAAGTAGAACATGAAAGCATGGAAATAATCACTAAATAGCTTATAACACACTCAAGTCACCGAGCCTCTATGTTAGTGAACCAACATCAAAAGCATCAGGCTCCACCTAAACATATTCAAAACATACAAATTCAAGGGTTAATTCCATATCATATTAAATGGAAGACAAAACAATGGATGAAAACACAAATTGAGTTGAGTACAACCTCAATCCCGTCAACATTCTCATCCGATTTTAGAGTTTTGAACTTATATTTTAGGTCATGGAACTTTCATTTTGAACCAAATTCGCAGATGCCAATTTTCATATAATACTAAGTTCAATCATATGAGAACCATCAAGGAACACACACAAAAAACTAAATTACAACAATATCAAAAGAAATCAAGAAACACAAAACAAAATTTATATTAAATCAATATTAAAAGGATGTTAGTTAGCACAAAATACAAATCTTGACTCTCTTTAACTTATAAAACACTCGAAGTCGCCTAGCCTCTCTAGTGGCAACTCACTGTTTGTGGTGACAGATAACACCTAGAGCCACACAACTGATCTACACATCTTTTGATGCCTGTTGAATAATAACATCATATTCTATTGTCTCCTCACACTCACCAACATAAATCATCAATGTCATTCAAAACAACAGTGAAGGCACCAATCCAATATGTGTGCACCCTTATTCTAGGGAAGAATTCATTGAAGTTTGAACTCTTACTCCTTTTCTTTTCTTGCTTGTAACATTCACCTTGTAGTTGGATAAGAGAACCACAATTGCTTAGGAGTCTATGGCAGGAAGATTGTATTGCTAGATGAGCAAGTTTAGGGACTTTTGTTGTTTCTCCTCTTTGGATGGTTCAGTGATTATGATTGGCACAAAGTTTGTCACCATATTTCTTGAATGAATCTAGAGCTCAATACAAGTTAGAGCATCCTTTCTCTGACTTGAAAAATGTAGTATCAACAAATTCAAAACTTTTGCTACTAATGCAAGTATTAATGTTTCATTTATTTTAGTGTAAATGCAATTGTGTTCTTCATAAAATATTCTTTTGGAAAAATTTATAGCTTGCATTCTTTACTTGACTATTGAATGCTTTGTATACTTTTTTGCATGATGGTTAAACCACATGCAGAGAAATTTTGTCATAGCAACTTGAAAATGAAAATGCCTTAATGTCAACAGAGCTGCCAATATTGATAGTGATCATGATGAACTGGACAAGTATGTGCAACACAATCACAATGGTGTTGAACTTGAGGTAATATAATAGTTTTTGTAAGTTATTTGTCCCAATTCTTTGTCATTGCTCATGATTAAAATGTTTTTTGGGACAAAAAATTATAAATTTTTCATTCTTTAATTTGTAAGTTAATTTGTCTCAATGTTTTGTCATTCATCTTGCTTAAAATGTTCTTTTGAACAAAAATTTCATCAAGATAATTTTTAGGACCAAAATAGGCCTCCTATGGAAAATAATAAAATAAGAGTTATGAATTTTTAAAGACAAAGAAAAGAAACTAATTTTTGTTGTTGTATTTTTGGCTTATCTCCATGTAGGTTTACTCAAATGTCATGTGTAGACACTCGTTGGATGCATAATAAATTCTTCATCCAATGAGTACCTACTTTGCATACTTCTAAGTATCCCCGTGTCAAAATAAATTGAAATGCATAAAAAGCATGTTGAACATGTTTTTCATGTTTTTTCAATTTTTTTTGATGTGGGTATACTCAGATGTATGAAAAATGGGTACTCTTTGGATGTGGAATTTAATTATGTGTCTAATGAGTATTTACATTCAACATTTGAATAAACCTACAAGGATTTAAGTTGAAAATATAATTAAAAAAATAGTTTTCTTCTTTTCCCTACAAAATATTCTCCCCTCGGGATGACATCATCATCTTGAATCCTATTGGTTCTTTTAAAGTTAATTTTTTAGTATGTTTTTTTGTTTTGAGGTCCATTTTTTACCTCAAAATTCCCCTAATGATATATTTTCCATTCTTTACTTAAATTATATTAATTTTTGCATGATGATTAAACCACATGTAGAGAAATTATATGAAAGCAAAATGAAAAGAAAAAGGCCCTGTCAATAAACTTCTCTACAAAGTTGCACAACTTCATGTCAATGTTGATAGTGATTATGTTGAACTCAACGAGCATGTGCATGATATTCATAGTGGTAGTGGTATTGAACTCGAGGTGAGTGTTATGAAACCACATTCAAGCAAGTACTATTCAAGTAAGTAATTATTGTCTTATTATGTAATAAGTGTAATGATTACATATGTGATAGAAGCTGGTTAGAATAGTAGTGAAGTGTAATTAGCTAGTATACATAGATTATGGAAATAAGGGTAATCCATATAACTTACATATGGAAGATTAGAGCTTAGTTGTAATAGAGTGTATTGTTTCCATTGATATGGAGGCTTAACACGTTGTGGAATATGGTTCAAGCTTGTATGGTCTCCTATTGCACTTAAATCGCATACTGGCTATCGATATAATTAATAATAATGGTGAAGTAAGATAGTCAATTGTTACCATTAAATCTCATATCTAGCTTAGAGTGTTTTATCTCATAAATCTCAATACAGATAATAGCATAACTATAGTAATGATACTTCAAAGGGCCTAGTATAATGATCATCTTTAATTAGGTAGATACTTAAGCAATGGGATAAGTACTATTCAAGTAAGTAATGGTTGTTATATTATGTAAATAAGGGTAATTGATGAGCCCCAAAAATGGATAATTATGTGGGCTCATTCAACCTCCTAATTCGACTTAATCCGCCATTCTAATTAGTTTATTGCATGTTTTTTATTATATTTATGCCAATAGAGTGAATTGGGTTAGTCATTATGCCAACAAGTCTAATGTGTGCTTTGTGTAGCCTTTTGGGTCAATTTGGAGACAAAATTGAAGGTTTTACTGAGCACTTGGCAGCCAAATTCGTGGGAGAACAAGGGAGAGGATTTGTAGGAAGGTGTCCCCTTCATTTATGGGCCCTTACCTCGAATTCTCCACCATTAGCTCGGAGTTCAAGGGCCACCGAATCAATCAGCACAAGGGCAGCCAAGCAAGTCAAGTAGGACTGCTGTTAACTACAAGTCTTGGGCAGTCGAGTCCCTAAATTTTAGGAGGACTGTTGGGGTCCTCAATTTGTATAAATAAGAAGGCTTAAGGCCTCATTTTGGTTAGCTAGTGGTTAGTCATTTTGTAGCTGGTAGTTATTCATTTCATAGTCTTGTCGTAGTCATTTTGTAGTTCGATTTTTAGGCAATAGATTAGTTTTGCTGTCAGCTCATTTTCAAGTTCTCCTTGTGGATAGTTTTGATGTAACTCTTCATTTCTTGATCAATAAAGATGAATCCAGCTTTGCACCAGCTCTAAATCTCTCTTAGGAGGCTATAGCTCTTGGGGTTGGGCCCATCTCAAGTGCCCAGTACCTCCTTTGTTTACCTTTATGTGTCTTTGCTGCATTCTTAGAATAAAATCTGCTATTTGTATTTAAATCTTGCTTTGTTATTTAGATTTCTTTTGATGGTTGAAGTAGCTTCTCATGGTTAGAATAGATTGGTAGGATAATAACAAGAAAAAGGCTACCAAACACCTTGGATCTCACCTCCCCCTCAGTGGAATCATGAGCTGGGACCAATGTGACTTTGCTGCCAACAAAAACGCTGTTTTGCTTTGCCATGCAATTCTTAGTGTTGGAATCCTCTTTTGTAGATGCTGATATTAGTAGTATTTAAATGCTTCAGTTGATGATTTCTTAGTGGCATAAGTTAGTTCATGCATTTCATTTCGAATAAACTGTTGTTCATTTCCTTTTGTTGTTACTTAGGTCAGAATAGAGTAAAGTAACTAGGTCATAGGTTTTATAAGTGTTTGTGTGTTCAGTTTGAAATGCCACTTGTAGAGTACCTATTACCCTTCCTTACCTGCACATACCCCATCCAACCTACCTGTTTCATCCTTCACTCAGAACGCTTACCTTACATTTACCTCATTCGCTTACTTTGCCATGATTCTCATCTTCTTGTGCAACATCATCTCATCACTCCTTGAACAAATCTCACCATCTACACCTTCTCCTCAACTCCATTCCCCAAGTCCTGGACCTCTTCACACCCATATTTCACCTCCATACTCATTCCTCCATCTTTATCCCTCCATCCATGCTCCAAAATCCCATTTCGAAACATCCTGTAGAAGAATTACAGAACATCCTGTAGAAATCCTGAACATCCTGTAGAACCCCTGCAGACTTCCTGTAGAAGCTCATAAACATGGTTTCTTGGTAGCCAAACTTTGTGAAACTCTTTGGAAGGGTGTTAGGGACCCCTTAGACCCTCTCTGAACCTTCCCGACCTCTTCCAAGCATTTCTCCTCCTTGATCCACCTCTGCACAGTCAAAAATAGTTAGAAGCACATGCATGATAATTCCAACAACTTGATCAAAAATACAAAAAGATGTTTTCTTCAGATAGTGATAACTTAGACACATGCATTTTACCTTCATAGAAGTAATGAAATCTCTTTCAGTAGTTTGCATGCTCTCCTTTGCGTCAGTAGGACTAGCTGGTAGAATTAGGGTTTGCTAGGGTTTGCGTTTCTTTTTGGCTTTCAGTTTCTTTTTGCAATTATATTAGCTTCCTTCGAGTTAGCTTTCATCCATCAATTAAAAAGCTTCTTCTAAGAGCTCATAGAAGTTGGCTTAAGCTCCTAGTGGACTTGTGCCAGCTGACCAAGTGACAGCTGCGGCAAGAGCTAGTACTTGTGCATACAGCACCGTCGCTTCCAAGTTTGTTACGAACTACCGGGTTGATAAAATTAAAGAAGGGAGTTCCAGGAGTTGTAGCATTATTGCTACAATACTGGAGCCCACCATCTTTTTGGCGCCGTTGCCGGGGAAGCGTCAGAGTATTAGTGATTGTTGCTTTTCTTCTATTTTCCACTACAATCTTCTGCTAAGTAGTTTATTTCATTTCCATTATGCAATTTCATTTATGCAAAAGTAGATTAGCATTTCCTGCTTTCATAGATTAGCATTTCAATTCCGCAATTTCATTTCTGCAAGCGTAGATTAGCATTTCAATTTCGCAAGCGTAGCCTAGCATTTCATTCCTGCAATTTCATTTGAGCAAAATAGATTAGTCCTTTCCTGCTTTCATTTCAATTCCGCCTTTTCATTTCAGCAAGATAGTTAGTTGCAGTTCAATCTATTTTAGTTTTGCAGGTACAAGAAGAAAAATACAAAAATCAACCAAAAAGATTTCCTTTCATGCCTGGTAGGAGTAGAGATAAGTTAGAAAAATATTTTCACAACACCCCCCTTTGCTTCACACAGCCAACCTTCTCTCTTCTTCGATGGCTGTGACTAAGAAGAACCCCTGGGTGGACATCAAGACATATCTGAAGAACCTCTAGGGGAGAAGAAGAAGAAAACATTCCTCTGGAGCAAATGGCTACAAGCAGAAATGTTGGGAGCAGTCCCTTGTCCAAAGACGAATTTGAAGATCAGATAGAAGATTTCAAGAGTGATATGAGGCAGTTTCTTGCCATGCAATTGGATACCCTGTGGATCCAAAAGAAGCAAGAGGAAGCCAAGAGGGCTTTGGTCATATTTTGTCCTAGGTGCACTAGAAAGCATCCTAGGAACGAATGTCCAATGCACTCCCTAGAAGTGTGTTTTGTCTGTGAAGAATACCATCCTACGAATCAGTGCCCTTCCTTGCCTGGACTTAAAGTTGCATATCAAAGAGTTAAAGGAGCCACTGAACCACTCTATCATATGAACCAAAGGAAGCCACCTGGACCTAAATCTTACCAGCAGGAACTGCAAGGGACACCTGAGACCTATTATGACCCCTACCAAGCCACTTTCATGCCTTCTTGGGGTCCCCCTGCTCATCCTTCCTGGTTCACACCTCCTCCTTGTTCCTTCACAGATCCATATTATGCCCAACCAGTTGCTCATTCATTTCACTCTTATGCTCAGCCACAGCCTCAGTGGAATGCACCTTATCAGGGGTGGAGGCCCCAGTACAACTCTCCTCCTGCTTATTTTCCTCCACCACCTGCTCATCCACAACCATCGCCTCCTCCTCCACCAAGGCAACCCCAAATGCCTACCCAACCACAATGCCACCCATCTCCATCTCAATTTCACACCTCCACTCAACTACCCGTACCATTTCCAAAGCCATACAATGGAGTAGCTCAACCCAATTACAAAGCTGAGGCACAACATGTGCAAATGACTCCTCTTGAGCTCAATGATGTTCACCAAAGCTCAGGAAGAGTGTTGCAAAACAGAGATTATATTGACAACATTGAAGGACCAAAAGAAAAAGAAGATTCAAAAGAGGAGATCAAAGCACCATGGGATGCACTTGATGAAGAGAAGGCATCAAAATCAGAGATCGAGAGAGTTCCCTCATGGTTATCATCAAATCTTCCATGTATTCAAGAGAAAGATCAACAAAAAGAGGAAGATCAGAAGGTCATGATAGAAGGTGACATGAAGAATGATCCAAATCAGCAAGACGACCAAGGATATCAAAGCTATATTGAGATATGGTTTCAGAAGGTCACTAAGTTGCAGCGGTACTTTCTTCCTCAGCTTTGTTTGATCCCTTCAACGCCAGATCATTTGGTCTCTGAGATCTGGATAGTTGTCCAAGCATGCATTTCGAGCCTTCACATCATTTTTTCTCTAATCTCGATGTGCACATGGCTCCATTGGAAGCATTCTTATACTTGAAAATGATTTTGCTTTTCAAGTAGGGTAGGGTAGAAAAAAAAACAAAGAAAAAAAAGAGAAAAAAATGAAAATAAGAAGAATAAAAATCTAAGGTGAAAACCCCCTCGGAGGCGCCTTAGATTGGCTCATTGATTGAAAACCCCCATGAGGTGGTCAATGGGTTGGAAAGAAGAGAAAATAAGAAGGGAATAAGATCCCTGGGTGAAAACCTTCCTTGGAGGCGCTCAGGGCAGGCAATTAGGGTGAAAACCTCCATGAGGCGCCCTAGTTGTTTTTCAAAAAAAAAAAAGAGAAAAAGAAAAATAAAAATAAAACTAATTTCCATTGGCTAATTGCAGGTTGCAATAAGGAAATTTCATGACAGGAGGAGCACTCAAATCAAGATCAAAGGAATTTTTCTTGTGCCTTCTACAGGAAGCTCTGTATTTCTACAGGAAACATCCTGTAGAACCTTTGGACGAGCCAAATCCAATTTCAAAAGTGAATCTAATGGTGGGAATCTGTTGATTAGGCCTACAAGCACTTGTTTGTCCATCCCTTGCCTTTATCCATCATTTTTTTTCCACCTCCTTGTGCTTCTCATTGTGCTTCTACAGGAACTTCCTGTAGAAATTGTGGGAAACTAGACATGGATTTCAAAAAGTGGTTTGGCGAACATGGTAGCTTCCTCAAGGGTTCAGAAGTCCTCATGCAATCTTCCAACTCCTCCTCCATCATCTCCATACCTGCATCACAGCCCAAGCTCAGTTTTTCCTTCCATGCAAACATTTGCAAAAAGCCTTGAGGCAAAAATCCATAGAACAAAATTTGTTTTTGCCATAACTTGAAAACCATGCATCTATTTGACAAACCGTTTTATGGGGAATTGTACAAGGGTGATGGAAACATGCTTGAGCAGTTTCAGCCAATTCCGGTGCACGGTTTCCAAGAAATCAGCCTCCATCACCATCAGCCATTTTTGCATTTTCTCCATAACCGTGCATCTATTTCAAAACCTATTTCATGGGGATATGCATATGAGTGATGGTAACCTACCCAAGCAGTTTCAGCCGATTCCGATGCACGGTTTCAGAGAAATTGATCTCTGAAATCTTCAGCCATTTTCCATTTTTATCGAAATCTGTGCATCCATTGATCACGATTTTGCTATGGGAGGTGCATAATGATGATAGGAACATGCTCAGCAAGTTTCAGATCGATCCGGTTTACCGTTTGGGAGAAATGGCAAAAATAAGTTCTGGTCTGGTGAAAATTCAGCAACAGCAGCTTCAAGGTGCAGATCTGAGCGTGGAAATGGACTCCTGCAGCATGCATCTGGCTAGAGGACACCTGCACAAGGAAAACAACCAAAAATTAGCAGCTAAGCCACATGCAATCAGAAAAACCAATGCATGCAGCAATGACAGGCCACAACAGCTCACGGTAGCCATTCAACTTCGAGGTATGTGACTGAAACTCATTCTTCTATTGCATAAATTTAATTTAAAAACTGCATGAATTAATGGAATGGTGGGATTAAGCCACGAATTATCAAGGTTAAGTTGATTGTCTTCTCTAGAACTCAGCCGGCAGTCACGCAGTACACGTGGACAGTTGACTCACGTGAAAATTTAAAAAAACAGGAAGTGTTGGCCGTTTGAACTCTAGTGCAACTGATCCAGAAGAGAACATGTAGTTCATGATAGCACTGCAGTCTGCATGTGGCCACGTATGCCTGGCCACTTCACTTCCTCACCACGAATCACGCTGTAATTGAAAAACAGGCTCAACTGACTCTCACCACCTGCTGATTCATTTGCACCTGCAATGTTCTTAGCCGAAGTACGCGTCCTCTGCTCCCACAATCTATTAACTTGTCATCCTCCACCAAGCTTTCTCGGCCATTTTTTTTTTTAAAACCCACCTATGCAAGGGCGTTCTACAGAAAACGGGTGGGTCTTCTACAGGAAGTATGACACAGCATTTTGGAACAAAGAAACCTGAGCTTTCCCTCATCAGATTTGGAGTTCCGAGAAGGGTAGGCTCGAAATCACTCTTCCACGCATGATATATATTTTGAAAGGTGGTGAATTGAACTATCTGGAGCAGGAGAATTAGAGACCAGTTTGCCTGTAAGTCAAAAATAGCCGTGTGATTGTGTGTTGCATGGAATTTCTCAGTTTTTCTGCATCTCTCCACGTTTCTGGTCTAAAATTCTCTTATAAAGAAGGCATATGCAGCTGTGAGAGCCAGCCTGTGGATGTAACTTTTAAAATTTTCATATCTGAATTTGTCCTGAGAAGAAAACTTGGTCTCTGTCCTCTATCTGTAGAAACAAACACTTCCTCTCATAACCAAATAGCTGAAGAATTCTTAATGTCCTTCAGATCTCTTTCTACCAAAAAAAAGAAGAGAACAGAAGAAAAAAACGTGGTTAGGGTCTTTTGCATGCATGAACATAATTGTTAAAACAGAGTAAGGTATCATATCAGAATTTTATGCAGGTGATCCAGGATTGTAAAGGGATTATGTCACAGATCCAAGCTAGTTTGGAGCTGTCTAAATCAAGAACAGGGGAACACTACTTTGAGAGTGCTTATCAAAGCGATCAGGCTGGGAGTGAAAAATTTGTTTACTGTGACAGATCAGGTTTGGCAGCTGACAACCAGTTACAGCAAGAAGGATTAATTGAAGGTGGCCAAAATTGCACAAATGAAGAGTTAACAAACATTGGTGCGACTTAAAGTTGACCATAAGACTAATGAGATGAAATAAGTGTAAGGTGGAAATCAATCATAGGTTGGATCATTCAAGGCATGTAATTAACCAACCAAGAACAACAAGTTTGTGTCTTGTCATAGTACAGTCATACAATGAATAGGTGGGATCTTTTACATGATCAAGAGAAATACAAGGAGCCAAATAAAAGCGAGAGGGGGAGGACAAGGCTGGATACTCAAAGAACTAATGTTGATGAGTTAGTGGAAGTGCTGAAGAAAAATAAAGGATGGCAAGGAAGAAAAACACATTGAAAAGTATGAGAAAACCAATGATGAAGAAATGCAAGACATTCAGGCAAGGCAAGAACAGAGAAGAAAAGGAGCAAAGGCCAAATTGTTGAGGCCAAAACTGTGGGAGGAAGGAAGGCACAAACACCAAGGGAGAAATGGTTTCAAACACGGGCAGAGAGGACTAAAAATGTCAAAACAAGTAGGGACACACCCAAGGCAACCACAGCACAGTCAAGGAGAAGGCACCCTTAGCCAAGCAGGCCAAAACAGTGAAGACTGTTTCTACAGGAAGATAGAAAACAACCACTACAGGACTTTCTACAGGAAGTTTGGAAAAAGGGCAGCAAAAGGAGAAATCAGCCGAGATTTTAGCTAAGGAGGCAGCACCTGTGTTGGCCACCATAAGCACATCCATCCCCTCTATGAACACTCATTCTTTTCAGGGTTCGGACACAATTTAGTCATGGTTCAACTTTCTACAGGAAGTTCTGTATTTTTACCAGAAACATCCTGTAGAAGCCTTTGGGTAGGCTAGAATCAATAATGGAGAGGGATTTGAAGCTTGAAGACTATTGAGGAGACATGCAACCACTCTTTTCTTCCATCCTCCACTGGTTTCATCTCCTTTCGCCACCATTGCTGCCATCAGATTGAATATACTTGCACACTCATACCAAGGCTGAGAATTCACTAGGAAAAGGAACAGGCAGTGGGAAGAAGCAAAGAAGCATGGTTTCATAACAGAAAAGAGGACATCACTTCAGAAGCTTGGCATGACAAGGAGGCCACCAGGGCCATCAAAGATGAGGAGAGAGATTGGTTGCTTAGAGGATGAGCAACACTTTCAGTAGGGGGGTGATGATGAGCCCTAAAAATGGATAATTATTTGGGCTCATTCAACCTCCTAATTCGACTTAATCCACCATTCTCATTAGTTTATTGCATGTTTTTGATTATATTTATGCCAATAGAGTGAATTGGGTTAGTCATTATGCCAACAAGTCTAATGTGTGCTTTGTGTAGCCTTTTGGGTCAATTTGGAGACAAAATTGAAGGTTTTAATGAGCACTTGGCAGCCAAATTCGTGGGAGAACAAGGGAGAGGATTTGTAGGAAGGTGTCCCCTTCATTTATGGGCACTTACCTCGAATTCTCCACCATTAGCTCGGAGTTCAAGGGCCACCGAATCAATCAGCACAAGGGCAGCCAAGCAAGTCAAGTAGGACTGCTGTTAACTACAAGTCTTGGGCAGCCGAGTCCCTAAATTTTAGGAGGACTGTTGGGGTCCTCAATTTGTATAAATAAGAAGGCTTAGGGCCTCATTTTGGTTAGCTAGTGGTTAGTCATTTTTTAGCTGGTAGTTAGTCATTTCATAGTCTTGTCGTAGTCATTTTGTAGTTCGATTTTTAGGCAATAGATTAGTTTTGTTGTCAGCTCATTTTCAAGTTCTCCTTGTGGACAGTTTTGATGTAACTCTTCATTTCTTGATCAATAAAGATGAATCCAACTTTGCACCAGCTCTAAATCTCTCTTAGGAGGCTATAGCTCTTGGGGTTGGGCCCATCTCAAGCGCCCAGTACCTCCTTTGTTTACCTTTATGTGTCTTTGTTGCATTCTTAGAATAAAATCTGCTATTTGTATTTAAATCTTGCTTTGTTATTTAGATTTCTTTTGATGGTTGAAGTAGCTTCTCATGGTTAGAATAGATTGGTAGGATAATAACAAGAAAAAGGCTACCAAACACCTTGGATCTCACCTCCCCCTCAGTGGAATCATGCGCTGGGACCAATGTGACTTTGCTGCCAAAAAAAACGCTGTTTTGCTTTGCCATGCAATTCTTAGTGTTGGAATCCTCTTTTGTAGATGCTGATATTAGTAGTATTTAAATGCTTCAGTTGATGATTTCTTAGTGGCATAAGTTAGTTCATGCATTTCATTTCGAATAAACTGTTGTTCATTTCCTTTTGTTGTTACTTAGGTCAGAATAGAGTAAAGTAACTAGGTCATAGGTTTTATAAGTGTTTGTGTGTTCAGTTTGAAATACCACTTGCAGAGTACCTATTACCCTTCCTTACCTGCACATACCCCATCCAACCTACCTGTTTCATCCTTCACTCAGAACCCTTACCTTACATTTACCTCATTCGCTTACTTTGCCATGATTCTCATCTTCTTGTGCAACATCATCTCATCCCTCCTTGAACAAATCTCACCATCTACACCTTCTCCTCAACTCCATTCCCCAAGTCCTGGACCTCTTCACACCCCTATTTCACCTCCATACTCATTCCTCCATCTTTATCCCTCCATCCATGCTCCAAAATCCCATTTCGAAACATCCTGTAGAAGAATTACAGAACATCCTGTAGAAATCCTGAACATCCTGTAGAACCCCTGCAGACTTCCTGTAGAAGCTCATAAACATGGTTTCTTGGCTGCCAAACTTTGTGAAACTCTTTGGAAGGGTGTTAGGGACCCCTTAGACCCTCTCTGAACCTTCCCGACCTCTTCCAAGCATTTCTCCTCCTTGATCCACCTCTGCACAGTCAAAAATAGTTAGAAGCACATGCATGATAATTCCAACAACTTGATCAAAAATACAAAAAGATGTTTTCTTCAGATAGTGATAACTTAGACACATGTATTTTACCTTCATAGAAGTAATGGCATCTCTTTCAGTAGTTTGCATGCTCTCCTTTGCGTCAGTAGGACTAGCTGGTAGAATTAGGGTTTGCTAGGGTTTGCGTTTCTTTTTGGCTTTCAGTTTCTTTTTGCAATTATATTAGCTTCCTTCGAGTTAACTTTCATCCATCAATTAAAAAGCTTCTTCTAAGAGCTCATAGAAATTGGCTTAAGCTCCTAGTGGACTTGTGCCAGCTGACCAAGTGACAGCTGCGACAAGAGCTAGTACTTGTGCATACAGCACCATCACTTCCAAGTTTGTTACGAACTACCGGGTTGATAAAATTAAAGAAGGGAGTTCCAGGAGTTGTAGCATTATTGCTACAATACTGGAGCCCACCAGTAATCATTACTTATGTGATAGAAGCTAGTTAGAATAGCATTGAAGTGGTAGCTAGTATGCATAGATTATGGAAATAAAGGAGAACATATAACTTACACATGGAAGCTTAGAGCTTAGTTGTAATAGAGTGTATTGTTTCCATTGACATGGAGGCTTAACATGATGTATAATATGGTTCAAGATTGTATGATCTCCTATCATGGTCAAATCATATATTGGCTATCTACATAACTAAGAGTAATGGTGAATTAAGATAGGCAATTGTAAACATTAAATCTCATATCCAGCTTAGAGTGTTCTATCGCATAAAGTGTAATACAAGTAATAGTATAATAACTACAAGGTAAAGAGTGTACAACGCCAATCATACTTTAGAAACTATTGTAGTTATCATGAAATCCATATCTTTCCAGGTTATGGCACGTTATCCACATAATTTAATAGTGATAATTACAAATATTATTGACATGAACTATTAGTAATACATGTTATTATTTTCATGTTACATTCATCTTAATTATGATAACACAATATGTTTATCCTTTACCTATAACTCATACTATTACCATATGTTTCATTCATATTACCTTGTTTCATATGGTTAAGTGTTTCAAGCATATAACATAATGCAATAAGGTTAAGTGTTTCAAGTGCGATAACGGTGAATTCACTATGGAATCTATTATTGGCACAACTCGACCTTAATAGCTCTAGTAGTAGTCTTTGGCAGTCATATAAGTGTTTGGATATGATTTTTGTTTTTTTTTTTTCTAACAAGAATCATGAACTTTATATTAAAATGGCTAAGTATAAAACTCATCATTTACATTCCATCAATATCCAAAGAGACTCTCTCCATGATTCTCGATTCTAAATGTTTTCTTTTCCTATGAACCAAAACTTCGTTTTTACATATTATGTTCTAAATTGACCACTGTGACTTTTAAAACATTGCCAAAAATGGGATATCAAAACCAAAAAGATCAATGCATTTAAGAAATTGAAGATAATTTGAAAACCTTAGGAGGTGTAGTCTTCTTCAAGGATGTCCAACGAAGGCTAATTTAGAAGCCTGATCATCTCAATTGACAAAGGGGCCTCGAAATTTTCACGAACTTTCCAGGTGGCATCTATTTTGATGATATGGAATTTTATTTGCAATACAGGCTTCTTATGATGCTTGGAAGAGTAGATGAGAGCATTAGCTGATAAATCGCTTTGAGTCGTATTTAGCAGCAAGACAACTGACCCATGGATGATGCATAGATATGGCACCTAGAATTTAAATTCCACAGGATTTTCCTACATATGTGCTTCCAATCTTGTTGTTGATATGGAATTCATTGACAATTCCATCAAGGGTTCATCACCTTCCATAAGGAAATAGAACAAAAGAAATAGATAATTTGGGAAGGCCATGAGATCACTACCCCACTAGATACATAGGAAGAATTCACAGCTGAGATGGAGCTTAGATAACAAAGGGGCTCAATGAAATAGGGTGGGTTGATAGTCCAACGAATGCCAACAATTATCCATGAGGGGCCCTGCAAAATAAATTTACACAAGAAGTCAACTAACTAATGTGAAACAAAATATCTCATAGGTTACCTCTTAAATGCAATCCCCATGACCCAAGAACTAGAGTGAATGAGCTCGCAACGACAGGGCTTGTCTCTTTGTTAGTAAATCCATTTGACCGAGAGGAGCTTCCCACCATTCGCCACCACTCAGCATCATAATGTCCCCCAATATTGTCCTCAACCAGAAAAATGATGAAATTAAATCTAATCCTCCCACGAGAATCCATTGCTCTCTCTTGGATGTACCAAAGGGCTTAAGTCCCCATGAAATACACTGAATAATCATGAAATTGCATCCTTCTGAATTGTTGGAGTGTGAAAAATTATGAGGCACTCCTATGAATATTGATTTGGAGATACCCATTATAAGATGAGTCAAATATTCTGGGTGCCATCACTAGTTGAAGGCACTTGTATACCCCATCATTACCAGATGTACATGTGGGTGATGAAACTTGAGTTCAACTTATTATTGAAATCATGTGATGACTTAAGGAGGGGGCTTGTAAGAGAATTGACCATTCCATTCAAGGTCCCCCTAAGGGAGATATAACCCAATGTTATCCTTTTCATCAATTTTGAAATTGTTTTCTCTCAGGACATGATAAAGTTGAGATCTTATTTGTTGTTTTTGATAGAGTTATATATTGATTTTGTTATCTGTGTGTTGGGGAATATGCTAAATCTAATTAGAATATAATTGTTGTTGAAACATTTTTCATATCTCAATATTATGTATATTTTTTTATTTTTATTTTGCAGAAATGTAATGATAAACTCCAAGAAGGGGATAAAGATGGGGTGTTGGATCCATTTGATGATGTTACTGTGGGCATTAGGTGGATTCACTCATTGTTTTTTATACATGGAATCAAATTGAAAGGAACTTGAGATACAAATGTAAATATTTTAAAGGTCACATGTAACATACCCCTTGTTTATGAAGACAAAATACATGGAGTTATTCATTTGAAACAGAAAGAAGGAACCAAGTCCACACAGTGGCGACTAAAATATTTGAAAAAAATGGCATAGTTCATTATTATCATGTACTAGTTGTTAGACAACTTGGCTCAGTCCTTTATGTAGTAGTTTAAATGTATTGTTTAGGGATTTTTATCATGGTGTATTTTCAAGAGTTGGAAACTCTGAGACTTTTACATTTATTATTATTATTATTATTATATATGAACATCTTACAGTTCATCAAAATTGCATTATATTTTTTAATTGCACGTTACCTTTTTTTATCTGATGTTGAATCAATATTTTATCATGTTGTAGCTTGTTTGTATATGTAATATTTTTATTTGGTTTGATGTTTTAATTCAAGTTTAATAATATGTTTATTTATGTAGTATATAATTTATGTTATTTAGTAAATTATTCATATCACATAAATGAAAGTTTACTATTAAACCAGCAGTAAATATAATGATTATGCAATTAATAAGCAGTGTATCAATATACTACGAGTTGGCAGAAATCAGTGAACAAAAACAATTAAATAAACTACCAAATGATGACAATAAAAATTAAAATGACTAAATTTACTACCAATTGATGGAAATTAATCAATAAAAATGACTAAATATACTACCAATTGACAAAAATCAATGAATAAATATGACTAAATATATGACCATTTGACGACAAAATAATGATTAAATTGACTAAATATACTACCAATAGACGGAAATCATTTAATACAAATGACTAAAGATACTACCAATGGACATAAATAAATGAATAAAAATGACTAGATATACTACCAAATTGATCAGTGAAAACAACCAATAAATGACTAAAATTGGTTTAGTCATAAATTTGATCATGTTATAAATGACCGGCAATAAACTATTATGGTAACGTAACCAAACTTAGTCATTTATATGCAATTTTTAGCAGTTTTTGTAGTCATTTATTGTTTTTTTTCTACTAGTGAATGGCAAGAGTTGACATAACATTAACATTTGCAATTTGTTTTGCTTGAATCTATTTTTTGAAAATGTGGTTGTCCTATATAAATCGCGTGTCTTATATAAATCACACCATATAGGGGCACATACTTCATTGTCATGGCGAGTAAGGAATTAATCAATCACTATAAACTTTTACAATATGAAAATAACTTATATTATTGAAGAGAAATTTCCTTAACAATGGCCTACCTTAAATGAAAACTGTGCTAGGATATATTACATAGGGCTTGCAGAACAACTTAAAAAAAAAATATCAAAACAATATATGAACCAGACAAATTGTTAGAGAAATGACATAAACACTCATGCACATAAAACATAAGTACAATACTAAAAGCAAAGTGTTTTTTTCCCATGAGAAATATCTTTATATTCCATATGAGAAGTGTACATGTTTCGGTCCTCGAGGAACTACTCAGACTAAACAACAACGCTTGTAGCCATTGCAACAAATCTCATTATGTAACTTGAGGGAATCAAATTGGGGTGGGAAGGATAACAATCATTCCTCCTAACAACCTGAGATAAACCATTCATTGGAGAAAAAAAAAGTGCTATAATGAAAACCAAATTCTATTAGTGAATAAAATGGAAAAAAAACATCACAATGTGCATAACAATATAAAGTGGCCAAAACATCATTAGCTTATCTCTAAGAAGAGTTGTGATGGATATGATCATTTGTAAAAATCCTAAAAGAAGAGGTCGAAACTACATTTTATAATGATTTCAATAAAACCTAAGAAGCAAAAACCTTAAAATGTGAAAACCTTAACTCTAATATAATTAGGGCTAAGAACAAATAGTAAGCTTGAAAATTTTGAGTTGTCCAAAAATGAGGAGCCTTGACAAGATTATAAAGTTCTGCTCCATTCTCTATTAGGGTCATCTTTAGCTCTTTTGGACAAAAAAACATTATCAAACCTAGTTGATGTTGGAAAATGTAACTAGGTTCGGTCTTCATTTAATGTATTTGACTCATCTTGTAATGTACTTGTCAAAAGACTAAAGAAAATAATAATAATAATTATTATTATTATTATGACTTATTAAAGCATGGGTTTCATGCTTAGGTCACCTTGTTTTAGGTCAAAGTCCCCACTGGGGACTTCTAGGATTTATTCTGAGTCCATAGAGTTACTGTACTTTTAAAGAGACCCTTCTTGGGCTTTTGAATGATGTAAAAAGGTAAAGTATTGAGTCAAATACAATTTATTTATCCTTCGCACCATGTCATCCTAGAAGAAGATCAAGTCGGCCTAAAGACCCTATGCGACCTCACACGGAACCTATAAATACAAGCACATTGAATTCATTTGGATCATCTCTCTCACAAGAAGTTCAATATCTCTTGTAGCTGGGAAAAGTGCGAAGTATGTTTTTGGGAGGCCGAAGTGAATGCGAGTTTGGGGAAGTCTAAGGAGAAAGGAAAAATCAAAATTTCGGTGCCACTCTCTCTGTTTCGGCTCCTGGTTTGGAAGATCAAATTCTTCCAAGTTTCATTGTTGTCAGAAGCTTCCAGTTGCTAGAAGCTGCTGCCTATTTGAAGTTGTTGGAAAGGGGTTGAAATTATGGGAGGCTAACTTGGTGTGGAGGGAAGGTCTAGTCTTGGTCTAGGTTGAAGTCTCAAAGAATACTGTTGAATGGAAGAATTATCTTGATTGGGTTTTCCCCTCGAGGGGGGTTTTTCCCTAGCCTGTGCCTACATCTAGTGTCTATTGTTTTATGTGTTGTTGGATTGGTAATTGCTTGATGAACTAAAAGAAAGAAGATATAAATAATCGCAATAACAAGAAACATCACAAGTAATTATCAAGAATAAGAAAATATCTATGCCTTTCTGATTTTCTAATAGTTGACTTCTAAACCTCTATATGCAATGCCTTAAAAACACATGAGAAAGGCTTGAAAATGCATTAAAAATAGTGACTCTAAAACTACCAATGTCAAAACTATTTTTAAGGCAACCCTAGTTTTCCACCTATTGAGTTTCGCAACAACATGTCGCCCCCCTCCATCCCCACCATTATGACGTGGGATCTTCATAAAATAATGTCGATGCTTCCAAATTGTTGTTTATCTACAATTTGTAATTATTTAATATATTTGCATTACCTTTGTATATGGTTTGATTTGATTTATGTTGAATTCTTTTACAAATTTTATGAGTTTTATTTTCTCATTTGAACTTATTTTTTGAGGTTCTCCTTTGAAAATTATTATTTATTTTAATTCAATTTTATCTCTAAGAAAGGGTTTGTGGATTGTTTAAACTCTAAAAAAGGAAAGACACACCTAAAAGACATCCTAAACTTAAATCTTATAGTGTCTAAACCAACCAAATCAAATGGTTGGATACACAAAAGCAAAGGTAATCCAGATCTGGAATCAAATGAAAATTCATTACTATATACTTATCTGAATGTCAAATGGAAGGTTTTATTCAAATCTAAATCAATCTCAACAATAACTTTAGACCAAGGTGGATGGTGAAAGGGTGATATTTGGATCCGGATAGGTTTCTTAATTGTTTTACTCTAAATCCATCCAAATGCTCAAATATGTTTTAAGCTCATTTTTTTCATACTGGTGACCAATGACGTGGCAATGACCTTGTGGTTGTTATGTGGCACCTTCTTGTTGAATCATTATAACATTGCATTTTTTATGTGGTACTTTCAACTTATAAATCCATGAGAATGTTGTACTAATACGGAAATTGATTGTATCAATGTCATGTTATTCTCGACATCACAAACTCATCCAGAACTAAAGAATTATTTTTTTATTTATTTTTCTGAATGTATGTATCCAATATGACTTTGCATTCAACATTACACCCAAATCCAATAGAGGTCATTGTGGAGAAACACTTTGTTAATCTATGATCAAATTACATCCAAATTCAGGGGTCAAATAATAATTGTTTCTAGTAGGTACTTTGGACACCCAAATGTCTGGATATCTAGATAATTGTGGTATCCATATATTTCTCAGTAATGATGAATACAAATAATTTGCTAACTCATCCTACCATGTCATCATATTTTATCCACATGTCATGACACTTATATTCTATCATACTCAAGGTTACATATGTTGAATTTTCAAGTGCAATAGATACAAGCACTAATTTTTGAAAAATGATAATTACTTCTAATGATGTAGATATTCTCTTAGCACTTCTGGTTTATCATTAAGAAATTACACTTTTGAAATTAAACCATAAATGCACAAGAATAGTAGAGATATGTTGACTGCGTTGGACCTTCCAACATTCAGGGGATCTCCCCGATATGAATCCCAACTACCCCTCACACCGTTTGTAGGAGTCCTAGCAGTGGGGTGGTAATGATGTGCCTTGGTTATGAAAACACATAGAGTGGTGCACGGTAACTTTGGTGAGAGTGAGTGTGTGACCCTACAGAAGGTCAAGTGTGATGCATGGTGGTTCCAACACACAAAGGGAAAAGGAAGTGAGCCCCTTAAAATCCTGTAAAAATATGCATCTTGAAAGGAACCCACAAGCATAATGACATCGCAAGATAATACATAGAATAGTCCACACATTAATAGTGATGAATTAATACAACAACACACATTCAACAAGATTCATACAAATGCAAATGAAATAGTTCATAAGCATAAGCATAAGTTAAATAAAATACATTGCAAATACAACAAGAATAGTCATACTATATTCACAACATATGCATGAAAGTGTGTCGACTATGAGCTTTTATTAAAATTAAAAGTTCCAATCATACATACACCATTGACAAACCACTAGCCCCAATAGTGGAATGTGAAGTCAACAACACTTGCTCCTCCAAAGAAGTATATTCCCTCTATGCTATGGAGAAGCCAAGGCTCTCACAAAACTCCCAAGCTCTTTCTAAGCCTAAGCCTAGCCAAAATCTTAGCTCCCAAAATCCCTTTACATGGGTTATGAGGTTCTATTTATAATAAGAGGGGGTGAATCTTCAACTTCTTTACAAAATAATTCATTACAATACATCATGATTCTTCACATTCCAATATTGACACTTAGAATTCCACTTTACAATTTATTACAAATAATATTTCATTTTACACTCATACCCATATAAGACAAAATAGGGTAGAGACAAATTGACAGCCTAACAAGACAAAACTCTATGATTCTTGAGTTTGGGGAAACTATAGCTCAGTAACTTCCACTTGATGCTTCTCGGACATGTATTGGTGCCAAGCTCGGTAATGTGCGAAGACATCCCAAACTGTGTTCTGGCTAAAACAAGACTCTAGCCTCCATGGCATCCGAGTATAATGTTTCAGAACCAGTTTCTACTTCCCTAGGAAGCATGATCAACATTGTCTGCACTTGGAGAAGACCACCAATGTAGGTGTGCATGTTATATCTGTTCACCTCCAAGTCCTCCTTGGTGGCAATCTCTCTCAGCTTCTACAAGTATTCCTCTATCTCCTTTCTAACCTGGTTCCTCTATTTGGCTTCAGTGAGTGAGGCAATCGATGGGATCTTGTGGGTCTTCACCAAAGAATCCAGTTTTTTTGTATATACATGCATATGAGGCCCGAATGTTGTCAATGAATGAGGCAAGTTGCTTGTTGTTCTAGATCAACATCCACACTATTTCTTTCTCCATCTCTGCCTATGGCTTCATCTTATTACCCAATTCAAGCGATGCCCCTTTGTATCACATTTTCCATTCATGCACAACAATGATTGTAGCTTGCACATTTCTAAGAGTTTTGACAAAGTCTTTACACTGTTGTTGTAAGCCAAGCATGTGGAAAATTGCCTTATGCACGGTAACAAGCTCCTCATAGAGATCTTGCATGGTCTCTCCAAGTGTCGATACTTCATTAAGTATCGTTACTTTCATTTCCTCCAAGTGGACCTGTGCGAAAGCTTCATTCTGAGCTATTGTGTGGAGTTGTTCAACCTCTTTCCTACACCCTACAGTTCTTTTCCAATTTCTTATTCTTGGACATTAAACACTCAGTGTTTGAATGTGTTGCACCTTTGAAGGCCAGGTTGGCTGAGGAAATGGCTTCGGGATCTCTCCTGGTGTTGACAACAATTACCCTTTCTCTCATAAAAGCAAGATATGTGGGATCATCTGGAAAATGCTTCTTTTGCGCTTGTACAATATTCTTTTGTAGTTCATTAGATGACATATTCTACATGTCCATAACCATATCATCGTTAAGAGGAATGAATTCCCCTTCCTCTCCTAGAGTTGACACTGTTGCTGGAAGTGGTGGAGACTGAATAGTGACTTATTGTCTGCTAGGAATCAAGTCGACATCTTGATTTTGCGGCTCTAGTTTTGCCTCTCTATAATCAATATCTATCATTTAATCAATCTACTAAGAAATATCTTGATCTTGCATCTGTTCGCCCTCCTCCTTTGTTGGTGGTTGGACCTATTCTTGCTCTTCATCTTATGTCTGCGCTATTTCTTCTGTTGTTGCATGTTTCCTCTCTTCTTCCTCCTACTTCTGCTTCACTTCTTATTTTTGCTTCTACTTTTCTTCCTCCGATATCCTATGTTGTTCATCCCTCTTCCTCATTTCTTCTCCCTGCATTCTTTCTTCCCTTTCTACCTCAATTACTAAAGCCACTTTTGCAACCATTGGATCCGCTTTCAACTTTCGGCTTCTTTCTCCCCCCTGGGTTGCGAGAAACCTTTCTCTTTCCTTTATCCCACATAGGGTTGCTTCCTTCTACTATCACTTCTTCTAGAGTTGTTTCCTTCTGCGAGGTGACTTGTGAATTTATTTCTATACTGGCTGTCTCGCGGGGTCTAGAGGCATTGTAGAAATTCTTCCATGAATCCTCCTCCTGCTAGTGACATGTCTTGCTAAGCCATTGAAAGTGAATTCTTGCACATTGGTTCTTGCAAATACCATAGGTATCATACAGATTAAAGTATTGAGTACCAAATGAAAACTCATCTATTACCTTTCCTTCGGTGTCCGCGACTTTCAGGTTCTTTATCTCGTACAATCCAATTTTCATAGGAAGAGTTGTCCAAGGTGAATTCTTCTTCCTGTGCAAAGCAGTTGATAACCCTGTGGCAAGATGATACAAAACTTATTTCATGAAGAACTTGTTGGTGGCATACCTTAGCAAAACATGCAGAGGCTTATCTTCGTTGAACACTTGAAGGAAGATATCATCCAGTGAGGCAAACCAATATATGATCTATGGCATTTCCTCTATTTTTGCAGGCCACATGCAAAGTGGTTCTTCCTTAAATATAATCATGTGTAGTGGAATGAGGAAGTAGTCAATCAACTTCTCCATAACTACTCAATCGTTGCAATCTGAGAACAACTTGCAGTGGATGTGCACGGAAAGTTCTCGAGGTGACCAAGCCCAGTTCATACTAGGGAATGTGTTGTGTGCATAGATTGCATCCAACAAATATGTAGACATATATAATCTTGCTTTCCAGCCCTTGGGATAGTTTAAAACGTTACTGACACAGATCCTTAATTGTTGAGCCAACAAATCTAAGAAGTTGAGTGGCTTCCCATTATTCACAATCGGGTTCCGTTGACCGTGGATTCTGCAAGCTAATATGATTAACATCTGATAGACTCTCCTAAGATACCTTTTCTTATATGTGTCGGTGGGTGTTTGTTGAAACTTTGATGGCTCCTTCACCCAACTCTTAACGACATCCCTTGTGACCACATAGTTGTTGGTGGAATAGAAGAGTGAATATATTGTTTCTTCTGGCTCAAGAAAATGGTACATACATTGGTAATTTGCTGCTATAAAATTAGCAAGCCTCTGTATGCTTATAATGATCAAAGTCCTGGTTTTCACATCAATATGTGAGAAAATCCAACTGACGACATATGCACATGGGAAATTTAGATATCTACATGAAAACTTGTGTAGCCCTGATCTCTAAACATTAATATAAACTTGTTGGTCCTCCAGATCTGTTGCAAAGTCCTTTTCTGAAAAATATTCATTAACTTTCTGCCATGTAAGATCTGAGTCATTTTCTACATACAGTTGAGTGTCTAAGTATACTTTCTACTTTACTGGAATTTGCTCAACTGCTTCCCCAACACTTATCTCACTGGTATCTTTTGAATCAATTCTCTTAGGTGACATGGTAATAATGACTGATGGAGAGAAGTGCTCAATAACTATGGTACCTATGGGATAGAAAAGACAATCATGGCAAGCAAAAATTAGCCTTTTGAAAATATATCTTCACAGCAAGATTAGAAAGAAAACAAGTGCACTAGTGAGAAAAATTGCACAATTCTCTTGGGAAAGTGAGGGAGACTGGAAGTGAGAACTATGTGTAGGTTTTAACCCCATACAAAAATTACCTGCATACAAATTATAAAACACAGAAAAATAACCAATGCGAGAGCATAACACATAAAACACATATACACAGAGATTTTCCCACTGGATCTCAAAACCAGGACTACCAGCTTGATTTTTCATTATGTTCCTTTCAATGTTACAATACATATTTATACATGCCGAAGCATCCAATACCATGGACCGAAAACCATTTGCGCCCAATACCATGGACCGAAAAACCATCGCGTCCAAAAAACATGTGCGAAAATCATGCACAAAACCATAGGTGGGTCCGCCCAACCTAACATAGGGTCAAAAACCAAAATTTTCCAGGGCAGTGAGTGGGGTTACGGGTGCCCTTCAAACCCCCTGTTAACTACGTGGAAAGAATATAACACAACCCAACATTCTCCCACTTGTTGTTTTCTTGCCACAGGGGGGCACAAGAGAGCTTAGTCATTTTCCCAACCCTGAAATGCCCATTGTCTCTCTACACCAAGAGAACTTCTCAGAGCTCACAGATTTTGTCAATACATCTGTAGTATTCTTCAAAGTGTCCACCTTTACCAGCAACACCTTTTTGTCTTCTATCATATCCCTCACAAAGTGATACTGGACATCAATGTGCTTTGTCTTTGAATGATATGCAGGGTTCTTTGCCAAGAAAATTGCACTTTGGCTATCACAGTCTATCCTTATAGCTTCCTGTACTAACCCCATACTTGAACACAATCTCTGCGACCAAACTACTTCCTTGCTTGCATGAGTGGCTGCCATGTATTCTACCTCTGTAGTTGATAGTGCCACTACAGATTGTTTCTTACTCATCCAACTGACTGCACCTCCAAATAGGTTAAACACATACCCACTTGTAGATCTTCTATAATCCAGATCTCCAGCCCAGTCTGCATCAACATAGCCATGAATATCCAACACTCTTTCCAATCCTGGTCTTCCTTGGTAGCACTACCATAATCACTTGTGCCACGCAAATACCTGAAAACCCGTTTCACTGTTGTCCAATGCTCCTTTCCTGGTTTTGACATAAACCTGCTCAATACTCCTATTGCATGTGCAATGTCTGGTCTAGTACAGACCATTGCATACATCGGGCTACCGGCTGCACTTGCATATGCAACATGGGACATATCCTCTTCCTCTTCTTGTGTCTTGGGACACTGTTCAACAGATAACTTTACACCTACAGGAATAGGAACCTTCACCGGTTTACTATCCTGTATATTAAACCTCTGCAATATTGTCTCGACTTACTTCCTCTAGTTTAACCAGAGCTTCCTCTTTTCCCGATCTCTTTTAATTTCCATGCCCAAAATATAGTTTGCAGCACCAATATCTTTCATGTCGAATTTGGAGGACAATTGGGTCTTCAAATCCTGGATAATTTCTTTGTCATTTCCAACCAGCAACATATCATCCACATACAAGACTAGATAAATAACAGGGTCACCAATTAATTTAAAATACACATAGTGATCCACTTTGCTTCTGGTGAAGCCAAATCAAATTTCTAATACCACATCCTTGGTGACTGTTTTAACCCATACAGAGACTTCTTTAACTTGCATACCAGTTCCTTCTTACCCTTTGCTGCAAAGCCTTCAGGTTGCTTCATGTAGATTTCCTCTTCTAGATCCCCGTGAAGAAATGTTGTCTTCACATCCATCTGTTCTACCTCAAAATCAAAAGCAACAACAACAGATAAAAGTAATCTAATAGAAGTTACCTTGGCAACAGGAGAAAAAATATCACCAAAATCAATTCCCGACACCAAGGAATAACCTTTTGCTACCAACCAAGATTTGTATTTCTCCACTTTTCCTTCTACATTTGTCTTCTTTTTGAACACCCATTTGCTGCCAATGGGTTTCCTTCTAGCTGGCAACTCCACCAGATCCCAAGCCTCATTTTTGTGCAAAGGTTCCATTTCATCAACCATGGCCTCTTTCCAGAGTTTTCCATCCTCTGAATCTACTGCTTCCTTCACAATTCTGGGATCATCGTCAGTAATAGATAAAGAAAAATTTGAACAGAAAGCAGATGGACTATACCTTTCAGGTTGCCTTCTTTCTCGAATTGATCTTCTCACAACCGGAGTTTGTGGCTCTTCATCTTCTGATTCCTCCTCTGCTGTAGAGTCTGATTCTTCCTCCTTTAGCTCAAACTCTATCTTCTCAGGTTCCTTTCGTTGGACTTCATGTTTAATAACATCTTTCACCTCTCTGAACACCACATCTCGGCTGTACACAACCTTCCGTGTGACTGGGTTCCAAAGCTTATAACCGTTTAAACCATCCTTACACCCAATAAAGATGAACTTTTCAGATTTACTATCCAACTTGGTTCGTTTCTCCTTTGGAACATGTACATATGCATCACATCCAAATACCCTCAGATGTGAAAGAGAGGGTTTCTTACCATTCCATACCTCTTGTGGAGTCTTATCCTCCAACACTGATGAAGGTGACATGTTGACCAGGTAACATGCAGTATCCACCGCCTCTGACCAGAATTCTTGTCCTAACTCGGCACCAATGAGCATTCTTCTTGCCCTTTCCATCAACGTCTTATTCATTCTTTCTGCAACTCCATTTTGCTGAGGTGTATATGGAGTAGTCTTCTACCGTGCTATACCACACTTCTTATAGAATTCTTCAAATTCGTTACTACAAAACTCTCCACCATTATCTTTCCTCAGCACCTTTATCTTCTTCTCTGTCTGGTTTTCCACCAGAGCCTTAATTTCTTTAAACCTGTCAAAGACTTCAGATTTCTTCTTAAGGAAATATATCCATGTATTCCTTGATAAGTCATTTATAAATGATACATAGTACACAGATTTACCCAGTGATGGGACCTTCACAGGTCCAAACACATCACTGTGCACGACTTCTAATATTTGTTTCGCCCTCTTGCTACCAGAGGGGAAACTCACCCGATTCTGCTTCCATTATACAAAATTTTCACAGAAATCAAAATCCAGAGAGCTATTACTCATACCTTATACCATACCTTTACCATGAAGTATCTGAAGGCCCTTTTCTCCAATATGTCCAAGCCTTTGATGCCACAGCATGGTCTTCTCTCCAGAGACCACTAGATTTTCTACACCACTTTCAGGAACCACAAAACTATTGCACCCATCAATAACAGTGCTACCTTACAGCTTGTACAGAGTTCCAATCCGAACTCCCCGCATCAATACCAGTGCTCCCCAAACCATCTTGTAGGTATCCTTCTCGAACACTGTTTTTACACCTGCATCATCCAGCTTGCTAACAGAAATCAGATTTTCTGGCTAATGCAGGAATATGTAGAACACCTAGAAGCATTCTAACCCTTCCACCTTGCAACTTCAACTTTACTTTTCCACGACCAACAATTCTAGCCTTCCTGTCATCCCCCAAGAAGACATCACCACCATCATATTTCTCATACTCGCAGAACCACTCTCTATGGGGAGTGAAGTGAAAGGATGCACCTGAGTCAATCAACCATGCCTCATGATCTACATGTGTACTTGAAGAAGCCAAGTACACATCCCCACCTTCATCTGAGGTGGTTTTCACCTCTACAAAAGGAGCCTCATCAGATCCCTTTCCTTTGTCAGGAGCTTTAGATTTACAGTCCCTTTTGTAGTGCCCTTCCTTTCCACATTTCCAGCACACCACCTTTACAGGTTTTCCTGGAGATTTAGATCTCCCTTTAGATTTAGATCTCCCACTTGATGACTTATTTTTGTTTCTGTTCTGGGTCCGCCCTCGTACAGACAAGGCATCACCATTTTGGCTCTCCATATTTTTTCGTCTCATCTCCTCCATCAACAAGGATGAGACTATTTCATCAAAATGCAAGGCAGTTGCATTGCTACCTATTGCAATAACCAGACTATCCCACGAATCTAGTAGAGAACACAACAAACTGATGCACTTATCTTCATCTAAAATTTTAATATCAATAGATGCTAACTGACTTGCCACAGTATTAAATGCATTCAGATGCTCTGTCACCGAGTCTCCATCTTTCATCCTCAGGTTATACAACTTTTTCCACAGGAATAGTTTGTTCACTAGAGACTTAGATTGGTACAAAGTCCCTAACTTGTCCCACAAAGCCTTCACCATAGCTTCCCCCTGATACATTCAGCAATACTGAATCTGAGACACACAATCGTATTGTGCTCTTTGCCTTCCAATCCAACTTCTTCCATTCTTCATCAGACACTCCTATTGGTTTACTACCCGGATATACCGCGATCCACTAGTCTTTATCCACCAATAGATCCTCCATCTTGAGTTTCCATAACTCAAAACTTCGACCATTAAATTTCTCGATCTCTATCTTTCCACTGCTTGCCATCTTCTTTCACCACTAGAATCGATCTCGCAGATCTCCCACTGAATAGGGTCTACCACAGGCCCGAGCAAAACCCCTCAACAACAAAGGCATCCCCTTGAAGCCAAAACAGCTCTGATACCAAATGTAGGTTTTAACCCTGAACAGAAATTACTTGTATACGAATTCTAAAACACAGAAAAATAAACAATGCGAGAGCATAACACATAAAACACATATACATAAAGATTTTCCCATTGGATCCCAAAACCAGGACTATCAGCTTGATTTTTCATTATGTTCCTTTCAATGTTAAAATACATATTTATACATGCCAAAGCATCCAATACCATGGACCGAAAACCATCGCGTCCAACACCATGGACCGAAAAACCACCGCGTCCAAAAAACATGTGCAAAAATCATGCACAAAACCATAGGTGGGTCCGCCCAATCTAACATAGCATCAAAAACCAAAATTTTTCGGGGCACTGCCCCGGACCCCATAAAGTGGGGTTACGGGTGCCCTTCAAACCCCCTATTAACTATGTGGAAAGAATATAACACAACCCAACACTATGCATTGTGCCGTATCAGCAGCTAAGGGAGAACTTGAGGCTTGAAACTACTCAATGCATAGTCCTAACCTGGGTAGCGACTGGGACAGACTATGAATTGCGCAGTCTTAGTGGCCAAGGGCAAGACTGAGCCCTTTAACTGCACAATGTGTAGTTTGGACATTATGTATTGTGCACTGCGCAGTCTCAGAGGTAGGGTCTCAGCTTGTGTTTTTGAACTGCGCAATGCCCAGTTGGGTACTATGAAAACTGGCCAAGGAAAGTGAATATCTGCCCGATGCAAGTGTGGGAAACAACTAGATCTAAGTGTTGATGTGATTTTGAGTGTATATATGACTAAGCAAATATGAATCAAAGTATATCAAGTACAGAAACTTAACAAATGGAAATAAAAATAAATGCGTGAGGAGATTCGTCACAACGACAATCGCTGGTGTGCAAAAACAAGAAAATCAATGCACACTTATGAAAGTAAAATGACAAAATGAAACAACACTTATACAAGTTAATATAATTTAAAACAAAAACAAACATGAAGAGAAACAAGCAAAACAGGTAGAAGTGAAATGAAAAAAAAGCGACAAAAAAAAGCAACAAAAGATGACAAAGGAAAAACTCACCTGGAAAAGTAATAACAACTCCATCAAAGTTTCCTTGATCTCCTCGTGAATTCTACAGCTTTAAGATAGAATGTACAGATGAGATCTAGAGGCGTATACTAAATATATTTTAGCAAATTAGGGTGTACGATGTGCACGCCTAAAATCAAGGAAAAAGAGATACTTGGAAGAAATTTATAAAAATAGGGGCAATGCCACCTTCGAGAAACTAATGATTAATCCCTACTTTCTAGGGATTTATTTTTACTTTTCTTATTTTTTCTTTTTCGAAAAACTTACCATGCACACTGTTGGGAAAGATTGCACAATTCTAGGGAACTGGAAAACTCTCTGACTCAGTGCACTGCGCAATTTCTGAGCTCAATGATGGATTGTGCAGGAACTGGGCTTAATGTTGGGATTCCTTCCATGACTGTGTAGTTTTTAAGCTCAAGGCATAAGCGTCATTCTGGATTGTGTAATTCCAATCATCAAGGCTAGTTTTCCATCATGGATTGTGTAGTTTATGGAGGCAAGGCAAGAACTGCTATAAGGCCAAGTGAGGAGGTTAGCTTGTGACTTAGAAAGATTAGCTAAGTGTAAAAACAATAAAACATAAGCATACATGAAAGGGATAAGCCTCAGTCAACATGAATACTTGACAAAAATAAAAGGTGAGCTCATGTCAATAGAAAGGAAGGCTCCAAAATCAAAGCATGGGAAAATTTTGGAGGGTGGTTGTCTCCGCTACAACACTTGGTGACACACTGGTAGAACACTAGCGCTCTGTATGGGCCATTTCTAATGAAAAATGGTTCTATCTCTTTAGGAAGTATTGTTTAGTTCATCGATTACCATTTTCCTTCACTTAACTTGCGTTAAAGAGGTAGTCCCTACCATTCTCTTCATCGGCGGCACACTGATCCAGCCAAGTCAGACTAAGTTTTTTTGATTGGGGACGAAGAGTATATAGATGCACAAGAGGAAAGAAATGTCAGATTCTTAGTTTTCATCTCTGGTGTTTCTTCACTTCCAACAGGCTTGGACAGTACCCCGATGGAGTCATTTCAGGAATACGAACATTGCTCCGCTGTCAATGAGACTGGAAAGTACCCTGGCAAAGTTGCTTGCTTCACCTCTCTGTGCAGGAAGCCTTTCGCTTCTTTCTTCATTTTTTTTTCATTTTATTCATAGAATTGTGACTTATTTATTTAATGAGGTGGAAGAGAGATCCCAAATTATTAAGATCAAAAGAGGTTGTCCATTCAAAGAAGGATATTTATTTATACCTCTGACACACTTGTTAAGGTTTTCCTCCCCTCCTTACTCTACTTGACTTAACTAACAAGGATTAACCAAAAATAAAAGACCAATTAGAGTAGGTGGCACTAGTTATAAGTTTAAGCATCGTGATTCAACTATATTTTTCTCTGAAAGGAACGTATTTTACATCAAAGTATCATCGACTAAAATAATGCAAAACATGTAAAGAGAGGGAATAAGAGATAACCATGCTTTGACAGTAGCACAACTTCCTCATGAACTTCACCATGATTACTTCGGAAACCAAACACAGTTTCATGCAGAAGCTATCCTACGACAGAAAGAAAAAAACAAAAGGAAAGAGTTGAGCAAAAATTATATCAAAGAAAATAAAACAATTCAAAGCAGCAAAGAAAAATAAACAACTACTCCTACTCTTAACCTAGTCATAGAATAGGCTAGACTCATGTAAAATGAAACTTCCAGTGTATCCACTAGGGCATCGGTTGACCTATGTACACGAGGTAATTCTTACCAAGAAAAATATTCAATAGTAAACATAAACAAGAAAGATAAGACAATGCAAACCAAGATTCTCGAAGTTCGGATATGCATGCAGAAAAGTATGAAATAAATGTGCATGGAAGACATTCTATGGATGCATTACGATGTTTAGAAACATTGTGACTTGAAGATATGCAACAGTAAACTTTCAAACTACAGAACTAGGTGAACATAAAGAGAGAAGAAATATTTTATTTTGAAACCCTACTCGCTAGGTATGACTCTTCCAATGACTGTGAGAAAGGATCGTGCAATGCAGATGGAGGATGTGAAAATTACAAAAGAGATTGATTTTCAATGTGTGTGATAGAGTGATGAGGAGCCTTGAAAGATACATCACTATTCTGATCGGAATTGGAACTGGTCTCAAGACTGCGAGAACCTAACATAACCATTAGCTCGGGTTGAAGTGCCTCGACAGCTAGCGGAAGTTCCAAATCATCATAAGGTAGATCATAAAAGACCCGTGGCTAAAAAATAAATAACAGGAAAATTAGAACCATGGTCAAATGAATGAGTGAAAATATCACAACATCCATGATCAAAAAGTTCAAGATCAAAAACATAGGCATCCTCATGATCTGACGAATCATAAAGAGGGGAAGATGGAAAAAAAAATTCACCCTCTAATTTCTTAGAATGATGAGATGATAGATTGGGGAGATTTAAGATAGAAGATTTTTCGTCTCCGCATTCGGATGAAAAACTAATATTCCACCAGTTCTGAAAATGATCGGTAGTAATAATATCATCATAGACTAAATTTTCACAAGATTCACCAGGAATGACAGAATCACAGAAAATGTCAGGATAATGAGGGAGAGTTGCAGAAAGAGAAAAATCAACCTTCATCGTTGCTTCTTGTTCAGATGTCTACTCCAACACATAGTCATCATAAATGATATTGCAAGTTTTCTGTGAAACATGAACTCCATCCAAAACTTGATTCTCTTGAAAGTTTAGAGAAATAATCGGAATGGGTGAACACAACAACTCAAAATCTGGAGGACCAAAGGAACCGAAGGATGGAGGATGAGGAGATAAAACTTCATTGCAAACATTAGATTCGCAGTCCAAACTTGCGCTGGAATTCTCAGTATGTGGGGTAGGATAAGAAGGTGGTAAATCAGCAGATGAATCCTCAAGTTCTCCCAACTCAACCTATGGAACAGGAGTTGTTTGATTAGAAGGAGATGGAGAGTCACTCAGAACAACAACTTCGTCCATCACATATTTTGAAGCTCTAATATCGTAGTATGTTAGGAGACTTTCAAAAGATTGATAGTCATGTGGATTCATCAAAATGTGAACAAGAAATTAAAATTTCTCTTTCGCTAAAGGAAAATCAAAATAATCTTTAGAAAATTCAAAGCACAAATTAATGAAAAGATCATGAAAATCATCCAGAGATTCATTAGGTGCTTTTCACAATCACATAATTTTCTTGAACACAGATTTGTAATCATACCTATCAAAGGCACGAAAAATTTATGTGGCAAGATGTTCGAAAGAGTGTATGGAATCGATAGGGAATGTGTAACACCATTACCTTCTGCACCCTTCGAATGTAAAAGTGAAAAACCTACAAGCATCCTCCTTGCAATGAATATTGTGCTTTGTGCAGAATTCAAGAAAACGAGAGATGTGCCTAAAGAAGGTTGTTTCACCCTCGCCATTGAATTTAAGATTTGACAAGTCATTAATGATTTCCACTGGCACTTTTAATTTTTGATGTTTTATAAAAACATGTCGGGGCTAAGATATTAGAAGCATTTATTAATGAGTGTGGAAAGTTCAAACAGATTTCATGGGCTCAACTTGTCATTTGGCCCTCCTTCTAGTGCCAAAAATGTTGATGGTGTTGGACACGCCAACATTTAGGGGATTTCCCTAATATGAAGTCCCAACTAGACCTCACACTATTTGGAGTAGGAGTCTTGGCAATGGGGTGTTAATGATGTGCCTTTGTTGTGAAAACGCATAGAGTGGTGCACGATAACTTTGGTGAGAGCGAGTGTGCGACCCTGCGGAAGATCAAGTGAGATGCATGGTGGTTCTAACACACGAAGGGAAAAGGAAATGAGCGGCTTAAAATCCTATAATAGTACGCATCTTGAAAGGAGCCCATGAGCATAATGACATCACAAGATAATATGCAGAATAGTCCACAAGTTAACAGTGGTTAATTAAAACAACAACATGCATTCAACAAGATTCATACAAAAGCAAATGAAATAGTTCGTAAGAATAAGCATAAGTTAAATAACCTAAATTGTAAATACAACAAGAATAGTCCTATTATATTCACAACATATGCATGAAAGTGTGATGGCTCTAAGCTTTTATTAAAAGTGAAAGTTCCAATCATACATACAACATTGATGAACCACTAGCCCTAATAGTGGAATGTGAAGTCAACAAAATCTGCTCCTCCAAAGAAGCATATTCCCTCTATGATACGGAGAAGCAAAGGCTCTCACAAAACTCCCAAGCTCTTTCTAAGCCTAAGCCTAGAAAAAATCTTGGCTCCCAAAAGCCCTTTCCATGAATTATGAGATTCTATTTATAACAAGAGGGAGTGACTCTTCAACTCCCCTTTGTGACCTTTGGACTACCCTCATGACTCTTGAACGTCTTTACAAAATAGCTAATGACATTACATAATGCTTCTTCACATTCCAATATTAAGACTTGGAATTCCACTTCACATTTAATTACAAATAATATTGCATTTTACACTCATACCCATTGTAGAGTTCCATAATTGTTTTGTTTTGACACCCTTTTTCCTTCATTTCCTCTTTTCATCATCACAATCAACTTAATAAAAGCAGTAAACAATAGATTTTGATAAGGTAAAAACTCTCATATGTCTTATTTTCCATATTCATTAATGTGCCTTATTATTATGTTAAATATTGCATTAGCTACAGAATTAACATGATTCTACAGCTATTTTACAAATATGCAGCTATCTCCATGGTTTGCAGGGTTCTGGTGCATCAACGAAGCAAGCAAGCACATGGGTGGTTGAGGATTGATCCCATCATGGATCTCCTCCTATTCGCTCGAGCCAATTCACTGAAGGAATCGCACAGTGGCACGGTGAAAGGCACGATTCAAACACGTACAACAAAAGTCTGTATGCATCATGTTTCTCCGATTTGCTTTCCAATAGTAAATCATTGAGATAATGCTTTTAACATTTAAGTTTCGAATTTGAATAAGGATTGATTAAAAGACCTGTAGGTGTAGATGTATCAAACTATTGAGCAAGCATTATATATATAAATATGTATCCTCTATAAAGGATAACATGAAGTAATAGTTAATCTCTGAAGAAATTGTGTGAAACAGACCTTTTGCTCTCATATTGAATTAAAGTTACATTTATGTTATTTGATGTGTATTTGAGTGTGATTTACACCTACTGTATGCGGAGGGCCCCTATAGACATTCGAGGTTAGGTTTATTTCATTTTATTGCTTTCTGTCATCACATTGTCATTTCGTTCTAGCTTAGTTTCCTTAATTCACTACTTTATCATTTCGTTATAACTTAGTTAAATCTTGTTATTTCATTTGCATTTGAATTTATTTGCAGACGTTTAATGGTTTAGTTTCTTTAATGTTTTTCTCTTAATTACAATCAGCGTTAAAAGATTTTTTTCATGCTTTTAGAATCAAAACTTGTATATACTTTGTAGATAGCATTAAAAGATTGTCTTCATGCTTTTTAGAATCAGAATTTGTATATACTTTGTAGACAGAATTTAAAGGATCGTTTTATTGCTCTTAGAATCATTTGAATCTCAATACTATGTTTTATTGCAGCAAGGTGTTTAGGTTAGGTTCATAATTTTAGAATGATTAACATAAGATGTTCTAAAAAAGGCTAACTCATAGATCTCTTTTGTTCCAACATAATTTATTGAAAACTAGTCATAGGAACGATACTCAATATATATATATATATATATATATATATATATATATATATATATAGATAGATAGATAGATATATGATCTGGTAGATTAGTCTAACAATAGCTCCACTTCCACTCATTAATTTGTAGAAATATAACTCTAATCTAATGCTTACAAATAGGAACCTAGATAACAACGAAAATCCCCAAAACAAATATAACCATCATCTTAAAAATTAAAAGAAAGGCTTCTAGCATATATAGTGCACTTGCACTTCATAAGTTTACCAACTCCGGTCGATAATTTATGCTTGCAATTTAAGAACATTAAATTGACCAAACATTTTGGTGCCATTGATGAGGAAGTGTAAATAGAAGTCTTAAAAAAAAAAAAACATGATATGCATAGGGAAAGAGACTCTAGAGGTAGGTTTACAAGTCGAGGAAGAAGTCTAATTCCAATATCATCACTCACTCCACCACGACCGTGTAGTGCCACACCGCCCACACAAACTCGAATTCCATCCATAACAGGCCAATATAGACTTCTTGAAGTCTTGAGATCTGAAATCCAACCTAAATATTCACCGACAGAAGTTGTAATTGAAGTAGATCCTACATCCCCAACAATAGGAATAATTTTTCTATCTTCAACTGGAGAACAACTTCTAGCTCAAGAGTTGGAAGTTCCTATTGAAGAAGAGGAAGAAGAAACCTACTTCAAACCATTGATAGAGGAACCAAAAGAACTAGAAGAAAAGCTAGATAATCCTATTGTAGAACTGGATATTTATTTTGAGGAATCCATCATGGCTGAAGAGGGAGAAGGAGAAGTACACAATGTCAATGGTGAACAACATAGGATTGGAGGAGGAGGAAGAAATAGGGGAGGTAGAAGAGGTGGTGGTAGAGGTAGAGGAAGAGGAGATCCAGAACCTTTTGGATTCCCTATCCTTGATGAGGATACAACATTAACAATGAAAAACATCTCGCCTTCTATCCTCCCTAATTTTCATGGAATAAGAAGTGAAGACCCAGAGACATTTCTCTTTGAATTTGAAGTATTATTTAGATCATATGATTATCTGCATGATGCTCAAAAACTAAAATTGCTCCCTACCACCTTAAAGGATTCATCATTAAAATGGTTTATGAGTTTAGGAACGAATTCTATAAGAACATGGGGACAAATGAAAGAAGCATTCTTGGAGAAATACAAGGATTATTGTATGCCTCATAGCATTAAAGATGTAGTCTTTAAAATGGTACAAAAAGAAGATGAAAATCTTGAAGATTTTGTCGAAAGATTTGTTTATAATATCAAAGGGGAAAAATGAATAATCTGGATGAGGAAACTTTGAAAGCTCTCTTATTAAAATCCATTAAAGATGAGTGGATTGATCTTCTCAATATAATGGTAAAAGGTAATATTTCTCAGTTACCATTTGTATATATTTGTGATATATGTGTACATATTTCAAGAGGTAAATAAAGAACAGGGAAAAGTCCAAGGGATCCTCTTTTATCAAGAGTAAATAAATCTACAGTCAGGACAGTAAGTAGGGCAGAATTAGGTAGTTTGCTTGATAATTTTAAGACAGATATTTTAGGGAGTCTTAGTGAGAAAATTGACACCCTTAAAATATAGAACAAGCAGAAATCCAAAAATATTTCATTATCCATCTTTTGCCCTAGGTGTACAAAGAAACATGCTCTGAGAGAATGTCCTTTAGATTTAAAAAGCATAGAAACTTATGTTATATGTGCATAAAATCATGATACAAAAGAATGTCCCTCTATACCAAGCCTTAAGGATGTGTTCATTGAAGAAGGAATACCAAATCAAGTAGACCCTCGTTACTTTATTGCCAAAAGACCATGGAAAAATCCTCAAACAAATCAAACTCAAGGCTTTAATCCTCAGCAATTTGCACAATATTCACAAAATAATTGGAATCCACCTATGCCATGGAAACCTTGGGCTCAATCACAATCTTGGAACCAAGGATGGAAAAATCCTTATGGAAGATATTCTCAATATCAATAATATCTGCCACCTTATCCAAATTTTCCACTACAATACTTCCCTCAATCCAACCAGTTACCTCAAACTCAAGCTCAAAATGCAAATCCACAAATTAAATTCAATTGAAAATAATGAACCCTATTTATATTGTGACAGTAGTCAGAATTTGCAAGAACAATGTAATATTGAATATCTATCATCTAGACAAATGTCTTTACATTCTATGGAAAATTTTGGAAATTATTCAATAGAAATTTTTCCAAGGAAATTTTGAATATCAATGAAAACGTGGAAGAATTACAGAAAAAG
Organism: Pinus tabuliformis; assembly: GCA_031772625.1. NCBI lineage: Eukaryota > Viridiplantae > Streptophyta > Pinopsida > Pinales > Pinaceae > Pinus > Pinus tabuliformis. Next base: position 1,130,192,783 of record CM062807.1, read on the forward strand.
AAACTGGTAGAAATATTGCAAAAACACTATTTTGCGTATGCATTGGAATATAATGATATTAATGGAAATAATCCTAAAACTTGCATGCATCATATTTATATCAAAGAAAATGCTAGACCAATTCGACAACCACAAAGAAGAATGAATCCAAACTTAAAGGAAATTGTTAAAGAGGAATTGCAAAACTGTTAAATGTAAATTTCATTTATCCATATCAGATAGTTAATGGGTTTCACCCCTAGTAATTGTGTTGGCAGTATGATACATGTGTTGTACTTGATGGAAACCCACTCGTAACAGAAAACTCACTTGTATATGGTAACTAGATGAATCTACAGGAGAGATATCAGATGTGACAAAATGTATGGCAGTTGTGTTTACAAACATGACAAAATGCAGGGAAGTTCAAAGGAATCAGTTCAAAATTAATGTACAATGGAAAATCACATTATAACAGGTCTATTTAGAGGGAACAAAGTAATGGTACAAAAGAATAGGATGAAGGAATAAAGGACTACATATCAAAATCAAGAAGTTGAAGAAAAAGGACATTTTCAGGTATGTTAAGTTGTATACGCGGTTCACTTTACAAAAAGAGCGTATACACACGAGTTCACTATACAAAAAGAGCATATACGTATGGACGCACTTTAACAAGGGGAAAAGCGTGTATGGGTTGGAAAATCAAGGAAATTCAAGATTAAAGAATACCAATGGTCAATACCATGGTATTAGCCAACAATATTGATTGGAGTAACGACTATTTGATCCCGTCCAAGAATACCACAGGTTCTAAATGTTGTTTTGCTCTGAGGTATTTAGAAAGGCTAAAACTATATAAGGAGGAGAAGATCAAAGGAGTATGTGCACAAGTAATGAATATCTTATGAAGTGTTAGATCAAAAGAAAATATGCATGTTATGGGTTTCTGATTCTTTGCTTGATCTAGACTAAGTATGCACCTGAGTGTTTGATGATGGCTGAGATCTAATGATGGATCAGGATCATAATAACTTATCATTATGTGATCTGATAATGGATATGATAGATCTAAGTGCTAACAAATGTTTTGTGCTTTAAATGATATGATATGGGTATATCTAAAGTCTGGAATAGCTACGAAGTTATAAGTTTTTATTTTCAGATCTATACGTTGGTTCACCTTGGTGAAGGCACGTATACACATTGGTTCGACACTTCCAAGTAGCGTATGCAGAAAAAAATCTTGTTGTTCAGGGATGACTGATCTATCTGATCAGTGCTATTGTTTTATTGTTGTTTGTCAATGATGTCTTCTTAGATATGAAAGTAGAACTGAATGCATAAGAAGATTGAGTCTAATTGATTGATTTATTAAGTGAGAAGGGTGATCTTTGCTGCTGTCTATTCAGATATCTATAATTTGATAGTAGATCTTCAGATTGTTACTGGTTGGTACAGTTTTGATTTAGAGATTTTTATGATTCATTAATTTTGGAGGTATACTCAGGTTTTGTTAAGGGAATTAGCGTATACATGCAGGTTGGCTTCATTGAAGTAGCGTATACATTCTGACACATGATTTTTGAGGTTACAGTTGGTTCTGGTTGTTGATGTAGCGTTCTGGGTTCAGATTAGTGTACTCGTTACAGTGATATGTTTGTTGCAGTTGATTGGTTGAAGTTTGATTAAGGTTTGAATGAATGGTTGATTCAGTTGTGTCAGAGATTCAGGGATTGTTTGATTCAGTGTGTCAGAGGTTTCAAATTGATTCAGGTATGGTTGATTCAGAGATTGATGGCTGGGATTTAGTTATATCATAGATTGATGTTGGGTTTCAATGATTGGTTGATGCAGATGCATGTGTTGTATGTATTGTAGTGGTGATTGATTTTGAGCTTCAATGTTACTAATGGGTCCAGTGTGAAAATTTGATGAAACGCGACCTTCATATTGTAGTGTTGTGTACCAGGAGTATCCAGTATGGAAATTCATGAAACATGGTCCCTGGAGGATACTAAGGGTTGGTGATCAATGAGGAAGTCGAAGCTTCTTGCCAGTAGTGGTTGATGATTAGATTAGGGGGTTGGAGCTCCCTTCCAGTAGGGGATGGAGAAAGAGTGAAGGTTGTTGCCTTTTGTAGGTCGGCACCTATGTACTGGTAAACATATCGGCTAGTACAAGAGCTAGGGGGTTGTGCTCCCTTCCAACAGAAGCTGGAGAACGACAGAAGGTTGTAACCTTCTTTAGTTGGGTGCCTACACACTGGTATGATTATCCATCAATACAAGATTATAAACAGATTATTATTTATATTAAAAAGAAGACAGAGACAACAGTAACAGGTGGTTTTTCTCTTGCATTGGGTTTCCACCTTAAATCTTGGTGTTCATGTGTGTTGCTTATGTGTGATGGTTTATTCTATTATTACTACACATGGTTACTGTTTAATGTTTAATAATGTATTGATGCACTGACTAAAGATCAACATATGATGAATCAACTTAATCATAAGTTCTCTGGATGTACGTTGGTTGTCTTAAGAATAGTTGCATGCACACACGAGTTCCCTTCACTGAAGTAGTGTATATAAAATTGATTATGAAATGGAAAAAGTTATTGATTTGTAAATATTGATTCACCCCACCCCCCTCTCTATATTATTTCCAACAATTGGTATCAGATAAGGTCCTTTGGCAAAAGCTTGTTCACTTGAAGGAGATCCGTAGTAATAATGGGAAAGAAGCAAAAGAAGAAAGCACCTCAAAAGAAGACATCTCAAAGGAACCGTGACAGTGTGAGAGACTATTGGCCACTATGTGGAAGCAACTTTTCATATTCAGAATCACATCAGAATGAAGATGAACAAGCAAAAGAATTATCAGGTATGAATTTATTGTCCTCTGGTGATACATTTCTTTGTTCATTTGAAGATAATTAATGTGACAGCGAAACAACTGAATTTTCTCTTATGGATGAAAGAGAAAGAAATCAAGTAGAGGAAGAATTTAAAAAGCTCACAAACACAATTAGAGATCAAAAGGATCTAATTGATAAAAGGGAATGTGCCTACAAAGAAGAAGTTACCAGATTAAAAGCTTAGTTGGAGGAAGGAAACAAAGTAAGGAAGCAGTGCAAGGAAAAGGAAGATCAATGTCAAAGGTTGTAGGATGAAGTGACATCATTGAGAAATGAAGTAAATGAAAATGATACAATAATCAAGAAACTTATAGAAAGATCCAATTACTATAAAAGTCTTGAAGTTGAGATAGTCTCTCTAAAAGAAGTTCTTGAAAATTCAAATAAGCAGAATGAAGAACTACCTCAAGAATGTGAAAATGAGATTCTCAAATTAAAACAACAAGTGGAAGAAGGAAGTAAAGCTAAAGAAATCATGAAGAAGCAATATCTTGAAAAGGAAGAGAAATATCAGGTAGAGGTAAATATCCTAAAAGGTAAATTTGAATAAAAGGATAAACTTTTACGATTTCAAGATAGTACTAAGATTTTGGATGATATTCTTAGTAGTCAAAGGTCTCCTGCCATCAAATTTGGTCTTGGTTTTCATGAAACTATTAAAGGTGAATCTAGCTCACAAACGGAAGCAAGGAACTCTAATGAAAAATCTGAAATGCTCAACAAGGAGATAAGATGTCAACCCCATCAACAACCAAGGAAAGAAAGTCTTCAAAGAAAATCATTTACTCCTAACTATGGAAGTGATAATCGGTTCTTTCCTCTGATGAATAATGTTGAATGTTTTGTATGTCATAATTTTGGACATGTTGCATCCAGATGCAAAATTAGAATGGTTCAAGCTAATAATAGTCACATAGAAAGATCATCATCTTCCAGGTACTTTAAGGGATATTGTTTCTCTTGCAATATGTTTGGTCACAAAGCCATTGACTACTATAGAGGGAATACGAAACATATAATATGTTATGCTTGTAACAAGTTTGGGCATATAGCAAAAGAATAAAGGAGCAAATTTTGGCCAACATACCAAAAGGAGCAAACATCATCACACTCCAAGGTATGGAAGAAGAAGGAATTACAGACATAAATATGTGGCATAGCTTAGTATACAGACAGAATAGACTCAGGAGGCACTGAAAGTATGAAATTTCAGTGTTTTAACTCTCATATGCAGTTATCATGAAGACAAGTTGCGTATATACGCGAGTTCTAAGCTACTCAGTCATGTATATGTTGGTTTGATGAAGAAGCAGTGGGACAAACTCAGAAAAGGGGTCCAATATGGTTCAGACAATTATCAATTATCTTTTCTTTCTAGATGATTGATGACTACAGTTTGTGAATGTTACTTAGAAGTGATTTTTACCCTCATAAGTTGTTGATGACTTGATGTATATCTGATTGTTGAAGATGCCTTGATGATTCTCACTATAATCAGATCTAACAATGAATAGTTGGCATAGGTTCAGGGGGAGAATATGTTATGCTTCTAATAATGCATTCTTGGCATTATGTTTAGAAATCTTTGGTACATAATGATTCTTATCAATGGTGAGGATGCTTATGTTGTTGAAGTTTTTAAATGATACATCATGATATGCTAGTCATGAGTTGCCTATCTCAGATGATACTTATATTGCTTGAGACACATAGTTGTTATGTAGATCAGATTTATGGATGATTCAGATGATTCATTTGATGATGCATATAGTACATATGGTATGTTTCTTACATAGTAATATTCATAAGGACAAGGAGAAGAACAAAGCTTCAATATAAAAATTCATTATTTGATAAGTGTCATTTATTTTATGTTGTTGTCATCACGCCTTCAAAAATGCATAAACTTCATATGGTGTAGTTATGGTGCAGGATTCCCATAGTTCTTGGCTCTCACATGATATATTGGTTGAGGATTGTTTCTCTTGATGGTATCAAGAATGTTTGACAAATGACTGTGAGCTCATGGTTTTCTTTTCACATTGATGAGAAGCTAGATACATATTGCTATCTCTATGATGGATACATATTATGTTGGATACATGGATGATTACTTAAGTTGCATATTGGTAAATAATGTTGGTTGGCCAAGAGAATGGTGATATTGCAGGTTTCATGAAGACATATCTATTTGGAGACATGGCTTACTTAGTCACATAATGATGATGACTTCTTACTTTATGATGATAGGTTTGATACTCACATATGTTGATTATCATGGTTGATGCTTATCAGATGTGGGATGTTTCCTAGTGATGATACATGGTTGATATATTGAGGAAAAATCATGCAGTTCTTGATGATGATGTTATGATCATAGATGATGACTATGGTGTTTTCACATACATATGATATGATGTGAATTATTTTGTGTTACTGCTTGGAGATATGACATATGCTTAGTTGATTCATGGAAGGTTATGATAAGGCTCTTTCTACTAAGGAAATGGAGCAAGTTGATCTTGATGAGATCAAGAGGATGAGTTGATATCTATATGTGGCATAATTTGTCACAGGTTGATGATATTTACATTGTCATATCTTGGGAACTAATGATGGACATATACAGGTTGTTGGTCTAGATGTTGCTGACAGATGCTTATGGTGCAGATCATATATGGTGTATGATAGTTGCTTATGACTATCATGGTCTTGTTTAGATCTTTGGTCTTTGTTATAAATGTCATGTATATAATTCGATGTAAAGTTCATATAAAGGCCCATGATGTAATAATATGTCTCTCTCTGTCATAGTCCTTTAATGAGTTTTGTTTGGTCATATGATGTAATTTGTACCCCCACTATGCATGGGAAGGATGATGTAATAATTGCTATATTTTAGTGATGTATAAACAATTGGTATATACCCACTTGGTTGAGTAGATGAGTCAAATTTGGTATATCTCCACTTGGTTGGGAGATTAATGTATGTATGAGTCATTGGTGATAGGAAGGTCATACTCACATAGTTGAGTTATAGAGTCATGTTATTCTTTTGGAAAATATTTTTGCAGACTCTGCATGTGCTCAGGGGGAGCATGGATGGTTTAGTGCATCTCAGCATGTACAAAGGGGGAGTTTAATTAGAGAATTCAACATGTTCCTAGGGGGAGCATGATCAATGTTCATATTCAGCTATTCAGATATGGAAGTCTTCATTTTGGTCAGCCCTTTGCCCTTGATCTCAAAAGGAGAGAATATCTTGGTCTGCCCTTTGCCCTTGATGTCAAAGGGGGAGAGTATCTTGGTGTTGCTTGATACATCTAACAGGTTCTACAGCTTGAAGTAATCAACACCAATATGGTTTCCATCAAGTCCAAAGGGGGAGATTGTTGGCATTATGATGCATGTGTTGTACTTGATGGCAACCCACTTGTAGCAGAACAACTCACTTGTATATGGTAACTAGATAAATATACATAAGTAGATGAATCTACAAGAGAGATATTAGATGTGACAGAATGCATGGTAGTTGTGTTTACAGATGTGATAAAATGTAGGACAGTTCAAAGGAATTAGTTCAGAAGTAATGTACAATGGAAAATCACATTATAACAGGTCTATTCAAAGGGAATAAAGTAATGGTACAAAAGAATAGGATGAAGGAAAAAAGGACTATAGATCAGAATCAAGAAGTTGAAGAAAAAGGACATTTTCAGGTATGTTAAGTTGTATACGTGGGTTCACAATACAAAAAAAGTGTATACACATGGGTTCAATCTACAAAAATAGCGTATACATATTCATGCACTTTCACAAAAGGAAAAGTGCGTATGGGTTGGAAAATCAAGGAAATTCAATATTAAATAATACCAAGGGTCAATACCATGGGATTAGCCCACAATATTGAGTGGAGTAATGACTATTTGATCTCATCCAAGAATACCACAGGTTTTAAGTGTTGTTTTGGTTTGAGGTATTGAAAAAGGCTAAAACTATAAAAGGAGGAGAAGTTCAAAGTGATATGTGCACAAGCAATGAATATCTTATGAAGTGTTAGATCAAAAGAAAATATGCATGTTATGGGTTTCTGATTATTTACTTGATCTAGAATAAGTATGCACCTGAGTCTTTGATGATGAATGAGATCTAATGATGGATCAGGATCATAATGCATTATCATTATGTGATCTGATAATGGATAGTATATATCTGAGTGCTAGCAAATGTTTTGTGCTTTAAATGCTATGATATGGGTATATCTGAATTCTGGAATAGCTGCGAAGTTACAAGTTTTTATTTTTAGATCTATACATTGGTTCACCTTGGTCAAGGCGCGTATACACGCTGGTTCGGCACTTCCAAGTAGCGTATGTAGAAGAAAATCTTGTTGTTCAGGGATGATTGATCTATCTGATCAGTGTTGTTGTTTTACTGTTGTCTGTCAATGATGTCTTCTTAGATCTGAAAGTAGAATTGAATGCATAAGGAGATTGAGTCTGATTGATTGATTGATTAAGTGAGAAGGGTGATATTTGCTGTTGTCTGTTTAGATATCTATAATTTGACAGTAGATCTTCAGATTATTACTGGTTGGTACAATTTTAATTTAGATGTTTTTATGATTCAGTAATTTTGGAGGTATATGCAGGTTTTTTTAAAGGAAGTAGCGTATACACGCAGGTTGGCTTCATTGAAGTAGCGTATACATTCTGACACGTGATTTTTGAGGTTACAGTTGGTTCTGGTTGTTGATGCAATGTTCTGGGTTCAGATCTGTGTACTGGTTATAGTGATATGTTTGTTCCAGTTGATTGGTTCAATTTTGATTAAGGTTTGAATGAATGGTTGATTCAGTTGTGTCAGAGGTTCAATGATTGCTTGATTCAGTGTGTCAGAGGTTTCAGATTTATTTAGTTATGGTTAATTCATAGATTGATGGTTGGGCTTTAGTTATCTCGGAGATTTATGATTGGGTTTCAATGATTGGTTGATGCAGATGTATTTGTTAGATGTATTGCAGCGGTGATTGATTTTTAGCTTCAATGTTACTAATGGGTCCAATGTGAAAATTTGATGAAACGCGGCCTTCATATTGTAGTGTTGTGTACTAGGAGTATCTAGTCTGGAAATTCATGAAACGTGGTCCCTAGAGGATACTTAGGGTTGGAGCCTTTAGTGAAGAAGTCGAAGCTTCATGCCAGTAGTGGCTGGTGATTAGATTAGGGGGTTGGAGCTCCCTTCTAGTAGCAGCTGCAGAACAAGTGAAGGTTGTAGCCTTCTGTAGGTTGGCGCCTACGTACTGGTAAACATATCGACTAGTACAAGAACTAGGGGGTTGTAGCTCCCTTCCTATAGAAGCTAGAGAATGAGAGAAGGTTGTAGCCTTCTGTAGGTGGGTGCCTGCATATTGGTATGAGTCTGCACTAGTACAAGATTGTAAACAAATTATTCTTTATATTAAAAAGAAGACATAGACAACATCAACAAGTGGTTTTTCTTCCGCATTGGGTTTCCACCTTAAATCTTGGTGTTCATGTGTGTTGCTTATGTGTGATGGTTTATTCTGTTATTACTACACATGGTTACTATTTAATGTTTAATAAAGTATTCATGCAATGATTAAAGATCAAAATATGATGAATTAACTGAATCATAAGTTCTTTGGATATGCATTGGTTGCCTTAAGAACAGTTGCGTGCACACGTGAGTTCCCTTCACTGAAGTAGCATATATAAATCTGATTATGAAATGCAAAAAGTTATTAATTTATAAATATTGATTCACACCCCCGCCCTCTAAGTATTATTTCCAACAAATCGTTCCTAAAAAAATGGAAAATGGAGAGTATGCATTGATTACAGGGAATTGAATAAATCTACTTTGAAAGATCATTTTCCACTTCCTTTCATAGATCAAGCTTTAAATACATTAGCAGGAAAAAAATATTTCTCATTCTTGTATGGTTTTAGTGGGTATAATCAAATTCAGGTAGCACCTGAAGATCAAGACAAAACCACATTCACCTGTTAGTGGGGAACTTATGCTTACTGATTACTTCCTTTTGGATTATGCAATGCCCCAGCAACATTCCAAAGAGCAGTACTAGGAATTTTCTCTAATCTTATTCATGATTGTCTAGAAGTGTATATGGATGATTTCACAGTTTATGGAAATTCTTTTGAAGAAGCACTTCACAATTTAGAAAAAGTTCTCCCAAGATGCAAAGAAGAAAATCTTTCATTAAGTCATGAGAAATGTTTTATGACGTTTAATGAGGGAATTGTTTTAGGTCACCTTATTTCAGGAAATGGAATTAAGGTAGACTCATCTAAGGTAGAATTATTTCCAAATTATCAGTTCCAAGTTGTCAATGAGATGTTAGGAGTTTTCTTGGTTTTACTGGATATTATAGAAGATTCATAGAAAACTTCACAAAGATTGCATCTCCACTCTTTAAATTAATTACCAAAGGCTGTGAATTCAGTTGGAACTTTGATTGTCAAAAGGCCTTTGAAACTTTGAAAAAGAAGATCTCTGAAGCACCTATCTTAAAAGGACATAATGGGAAATTGCTTTTTCATATATCAACTGATGCTTTAGACACAACTCTAGGAGTTGTGTTGGGACAAAAAGATCTTACTCCTTACGCCATTTATTATATTAGTAAAAATTTAGCTCCAAGATCTATGGGCTTCCAAAGATCCACAAAGAGGGGGACCCCCTGAGACCAATTTTCAATACCATAGGAGGACCAACCTACCTCCTAGCCAAATACCTTGCTTCTAGGCTTAAACCCCTCGTTGGTCGCACGGAGTCATTCGTCAAAGACTCTTCTTCATTTGTCAATGAGTTAAAGGGCATAAAGTTGGATCATGGGGACATTCTTGTGAGCTTCGATGTGGTTTCCCTTTACACTTGCATCCTGATCCATGAGGCCATTGAGGTCATCAAGTGCCTCACTAACCCCAATACCGCTCACTTAGTTGAGATTTGTCTTACTTCCACTTTTTTTTTGCTCTGAAGGGGGATTCTATGAGCAGACTTGCGGGGTGGCAATGAGTTCCCCCTTGTCCCCGGTTGTGGCTAATATTTTTATGGAAGATTTTGAATCCAAGGCTTTGGAGCCTCAGCCCGTCTCCTACCCAAGCTATGGAATTTATTTGTGGATGACATCGGTTTCATCTGGTCCCATGGCCAGGAAGAGTTAGATCCCTTTTTCCAACATCTCAATAGTCAATCTTCCTCCGTAAAGTTCACTATGGAGCAGGAAATTGATGGATGATTGCCTTTTCTTGATGTTCTCATTTCGAAGAACGATGACGGTTCTTTCTCCCATCAGGTTTTTCGGAAGAAAACTCATATTGAGCAATATTTGCATGCCAACTCCTGTCATTTCCCTGATCAAAATTTGGGTGTTCTCAACACACTAGCTACTCGTGTGTTGAGAATTTCAGATGAAAATTCCCTAGATAAAGAGAAAGCCCATCTCCTTAATGTTTTTGTCAACAATGGATATAGCAGGCACCAAGGTCTGAAAGCCTTCCGTAAAGCTAACATGGGTTAGAAGGTCAAGAAAGATCCTAAAGATCGATTCTCGGGGTTCATCTCCCCTTCATCCAAGGGACCACTAACAAGATCGTTAGAGTCCTTAGGAAGCATAACTTTCCATCAACCTTTAGACCCCTTAACACCTTATGCATTTCCCTAAGGTCGGTTAAAGACGTCGTTGACCCCAAGGACATGATAGGTGTTTATGTTATCCCTTGCGCCTGTGGGACCCCCTATGTGGGTGAAACAGGGTGAACCATTAATCAAAGGATTCATGAGCACGCCGCTGACATCAAACATGAGAGGACACGATCTTAAGCCCTGACTGAACACACGAAGAAGACTAAGCGTCATACATGTATTGAAGAGGCCCAAGTTATTGCTAAAATTGCTCCTTTTCAGCACTGGAAATTTAGGGAGGTCATTGGAATTGAAAGAAGGTTGTGCAATATCAACAGAGATGATGGCTGGAAGTTTAGCAGTTGTTGGATCCCCGCCCTTTCCCCCTAACACACACACACCCCCCCCCGCCACCCCTCCCACCTCCTTCCCCCTGGTTGGTTCCCTTGGGGCCTTTTTCTATCTAGTTTTTTCTCTCGGGTCCTCGAGGTTGTTTATTTCCCCTTTATTTCCTTTGCTAGGGTTTTGATTTTTTCTCATTAACTTTTATTTAATTAATTTTTTACTCTTATTATTTGATGGTTACTAAAGTCTCCCTCCTTTCCTTTTATTAGATTTAGTTTCCTATAGTCTTGCCTTTACCTAGGTTTTATTTTTTATATACTTATAAATCTTAAATATAGTCTTATTAACTAATTTGTGGGTTATTTAATAAACTTTTAGACCATGATACCTTTAATATTTAATTTAACTAAGTTATTTATATTTAATTTATCCGATAAATCTTCATAAGATTTACCCTTATTGTATTACCTAGGAAGTTACATATATAGTTAAAGTAAATAAATAAATGCACTTATGGTCATGCTAACTAATTAACTAACTATTTATTAGTTTTATAATAGTCCTTTAATAATACATATCTTAAGGTAGTCTTAAAGTATTAAAGAGGATATAAAAAATACTTAGGTCTGAGGTTTGATGTTTAGGTTCCTTAAAACATTTAGTTGATTATAAATAATTTTGTTGGTTAAAAATAAGAAACACTAATGAATTGTTTTAAAAAAATAAAATAAAATAAAAAATTGATAAATTAAATAATTTTGACTTCTTTCCTTGTCTCTTGGTCCAGTCAAATGTAGTTGTTTCCCTGTCCTTTGTATTTGTTTCCTTGGTCAAAAGCAGTCGTTGAATGATGGATCTCTCTATTTAACTTGGGGCCATGATCTGATTCTTCATCTCGTCCTGACGATGAACCACACTTGTTGATCCGAAACGCGTCGACAAATGAATTTTGATGTGAAACCATCTTAATAATCTTGATATGGATCACAAAAGCCTAAATTCAACAAAAATTTAACTCCTGCAGAGCCAAATTATACTGTGACTGAAAAGGAGTTTTTAGTTGTTATTCATGCCATTAATAAATTCAGACATTACATCACTGGCTATGAAACTTTCATTCATACATACCATTCTTCCATTAGATATTTAATGAAAAACCAGTTACTAATGGTAGAGTAACAAGATGGTTATTACTATTCCAAGAATTTAATATCAACATTCTGGACCGACCTGGAAAACAAAACACAATTGCTTACTTTTTATCTAGAATTAAAAAAGATAACAATGATACACCTGTAGAGGATAAATTTATTGATGAGTATATTTTTGCATTATCTATTAAATCACCTTGGTTTTCATATATTGCTAATTATTTGGTTACAGGGAAGTTCCCCTCCTATTTGTTTCCTAGAAAAAAGAGAAGAATAATCCAAACAAGTGCATCTTATTCATGGATAAATGAAGAATTATACAAAACATGACCATATCTCAACATCTGAAGGTGTGTAAGAGAAGATGAAATACGTGAGATACTTAAAGCATGCCATGATGAACCATGTGGAGGTCACTTTGCTAAAAAAAGGACTACTTATAAAGTCCTCTTAGGATATTATTGGTTTTCCCCTTTTATGTATGCCAACGAATATGTTAAGAGGTGTGATAGCTGTCAAAGAATGGGGAAACTTATTCCTTCAAATGAAATTCCACTACAACTTTAAGTACTCATTGAACCTTTTGAAAAATGGGATTTAGATTTTGTTAGACAAATTAATCCATCTTCAAAATAAAAACAAAAACAAAAATATTCTTGTATGCACTGATTATGTTACTAAATTGGTAGAAGCTAAAGCACTTTCTTTTGCTACTGAAAATGTTGTAGTTTCATTTCTTTCTGAGGATATTTTTACTCATTTTGGTCTCCCAAGAGAAATTGTGATAGATCAAGGAAAGCAATTTACATCCAGAGTAGTGCAAAAGATAGTGGAAGAATATAAAATTAAGCATCAGAAATCTACTCCACACCATCCACAAGAAAATGGACAAGTAGAGTATACCAACAAAGTGATTGAAGCAATCCTCACCAAGACAATTCACTTACATAGAATGGATTGGGCAAAAAAGCTTCCATAAGCCTTATGGGCCTACCATACCGCATGCAGAAGCACTACAAGACATACTCCCTATGAACTTGTTTATAGGAAGCAAGTCCTATTTCCAATTGAGTTCCAGATTTAGACCTACAAGACAATAGTCAAGTTGGGACTTGACTTATCATAAGCACAAAAACAAAGAATTGGACAACTCAATGAGCTTGATGAAATAAGGCAAGATGCTATCCAGAAGACTAGTTTAGTCTAGTAATAGAGATCCAGATGACATGATAAATGCATCAAAGAAAGAAAATTTCAGCCAGGAGACTAGGCATTACATTTTTATTCAAAGTTCAAAAATTTCCAAGGAAAGTTTCAAACTCACTGGCTTGGGCCTTATGAGATTGAAAAAGTTTTTGATAATGGAGTAGTAAGAATTAGGACTATTGATGAGGAAAAAGTTCCTCTCTTAGTGAATGGACATCGATTCAGTATATATCATAAGTCAATGACAACGGAGGAATTTGTAAATATTTTCCAGAACAACTCTGATTTGAAGTTGGTCAAGAAGAATTCTTCTTCTTCTCCGTCTTAAAAACTTTCTGTATAAACATGAAAACCAAAAATTGTTGGCATGTTTATACAGAAAATTCAAGGTGAAAACCAAGAATTCTTGGCATCTTAAATTTTCTTTGTATCCCATTTTCTAGAATTCCATTTTTATTGCATCCCTTTCTTTTAAATAAATAAAATGGCCACATAATTGTTTATTTTCTACAGTTCTGACAAATTTATATAGCCAATTTAGCCAAAACTTTTGATCATACAATTGAAGGAATGATTGACTACCTCCATTGCAAAGCACCTGTAGACAACATAAAAAAGGGTAACCAAAGGTTAGCAAGCAAACAATTCAAAGGTATGCAACTCTTTAATTTAATAATAAGACTCAAAAACATTACGTATATGAATTATATAGACATGGTACTACCAAAAATCAAAATCATTATTGCTAAGAGTTGATAGTATCATGTCAAATCGAGTATAATCCATCATTCGTTCCCCATCATCATAACTTATATCTTGACTCACATCATGATCTATTGATTTGATCGCTTAAATCATAAACATAAATGCTCTTAACGGTTAGATTCTGCCACATTCCCTTATACTCTCACTAACTATGCTCTCATTATTCCATCACTCACACCCTTGCCCTTTCCACTCTAAAAACCCTATCAAGTCATCCTACCCTGTAAAGAAAAATGGTTTTTGAAATGAAGCTTCTGAGCCATGGGAGTGATGGTAAGAATAGAGCTAACAGGGAAGAAATTTTTGGAGGGGTATCCATAGACAAAAGAATTTTTACAAAGGGCGTGGTGGCTAGAATTTATAGAGAAATTTGATGGTTTCCATAAATAATTGACCAAATCCTTCACTAGGGATTTTGATGGATTCAAAGTAGAGATAGGAGTCATCAAATTCATAGTGACAGAGTTGTTTATAGCTGAAGCTATTGGACTATTGTGGATTGGAGAAAAATGGTTCAAAAATAGAGGTATTGAAAGAGAAGACTGGAATGTTTTCCTGAAGAAACCAAGAATGGACACCACCATTTTCAAAAAGGAAATCTCAAGCACAACATTGAAAAGTAAGTGGAGGAATTTACTTTTAATACTCCAAAAATTTGTTACCTACGAAGGAAGGTTTGGATGTATTTTTTTCTATCATAATTGGATGATAATGAATTTTATTGAAGAAAATGAGATAGACCTTCCATATTTCTTACTGAATAGTCTAAAAAAGATGTCAGGGATCTTCAAAGGATAATTTTGTCCATAGATAAGACAATGTATCACCATGGTCTAGTCAAAATACTTTTTTAATTTCATCTCCAAAACATAGGTGATAATTAGGAATGCTTTTTAGTAAGGAATCACTTTCAGAAGGATACTCATGAGAAACCAAATAGCATAAGAACTAAAAGAGGAAGGAAAAGAAAAATTGATAGAAAACTGGAACAAGAACCATAGCAGTCATGGAAACTATCAGAGGATGACATCCCTCTTGTATAAATTTTAGAGAAAATAAACAAAAGAGATGTTAGAAGAAAGAAAGCCAGTAAAGAGACAAAGATTTCACCTCAAACATAGAAGCCTAAAACAGAAAAGAATAAAGCTCAAAAGACCCTTGTCATAGGTCTAAGAAGGAGTACCAGACTCAACTCAGCAAAAGAATTACCCTCAAAAAGCATAGAGCATATCGATGAAGAAATAGAAGAACACTCAGAGGCAGAAGAATATTTAGGAATTTCTCTGAGAACATCTCCAAGAGTTTCATAATCAAGGGTTTCATCGCCAACTTTCACTTCGCCTCCTCGGAGTTTGGGTCGAATAATGCTAGAAATCGATCCTATGCAGCAAGAGATTTATGATTATATTGGATCCCTGGAGAAAAGAGATGCAACAAGAACATCAATTCCAATTCAAGAGGAAGAAGAAGTATAGTTTAATGAACCACAAGAACCTTTAGTAATCAATGTATTAAACAGGTACATTAAAAATGAAAATCAAGCCTTGAAAGCACATAATGAAATCCAAATAGCTAAGAGTGACAACCTCATTTCACATCTAAGTCTGTGGTTTAAGAAGAATAGGAAACTGAAGAAGAAAAACATGGCTTTAGAAAGACAGGTTATAAACTTGAAATACAAGATCCTCATGAGAAAAATGTTGAAGAAAGTGTAACTAGGTTCAGTCTTCATAATAACATGATCTTTGTAAATGATGTAATAAAGAGAATATATTATTTCTGTATACCTTGCTACATGGGTTTCATGAGCAAGAAGTATCTCTAGGTAAAAGACTTATTCTTGATGTATTTAGGATTATGTCAAAGAGTCATGTTATATGTAAAATCTCTTTAAGATCCTATATAAATATATACAACTCATCAATAGTGTGTAACAACCCTCCAAGACCAAGAAAAATCTGCCAAATGCAGGCACACCTAAGTCTGTGAATAGAATAATCAGAAGATCACCATGTCAGCTCGAAAATGAATTAAATTGCATAAATGGAAGTCATGTCGGCTCAAAGAAATGACATGTTGGTTCATGGATCATGTTGGCTCAAATAAGTGGCACAAACCACTATAAATACCCACTTAGGGTGAACGCAAATACACAAGAAGAAATCTGCATTTCTCTGAAATTCCGTGGGTGCAGAGGATCTGAAAATGTGAAGGGACATAACTCGCATAAAGCAGTAGATTATTGGGTGAAGGAGTCGCAGTCAAGGAGGAACAGCTCTCAGGTATCTGCAAATAAGAAAATGAGATCTTGCATGAAGGAACAAATTCACACCTAGGGTTTTACTGCACCTCGGTTGGGTATTAGGTGCAGTCATGGATAGATCTTGGTTGCAAGCATTGATTTCGGGAGACGATGTAGTTATAACTTAAGATCTAGCCTAGATATGATCTCAGCATAAACTCTGTGATGACAATCTTGACATCTCTGTCATAACGTCCTGGCACTTCTTGGTATACGGATCTGTCTGATATATCACAATTGCATGGCTAATGGTCTCGGCATACCCTAAGCAGATTCTAGCGCAGTGATAGACTTGGTGAAATTAAAGACGCAATCACAGCAACCTCCGTGCATAATATACATTACAGTCACGACATTACAGTGAAGTGTATACTGTCTCCTAGCAGCCTTAGAATACATGTGTATCGATGCTCTCACTACAATGAATTATCTTGACACTTATACACAGTCACCTATGGATAGATAAGTCTCGGCATATGTATACATATACTACATCAGTCATGCACAATGACTCGGCATAATTATGTTTCGGTGATGACTGTGATCACAATCACATCTCAAGCATCTCGAGGAACAGTGACGAGGTTTGTATATAGTATAAAGGGTTGCAGTATTGGTATGCTAAATGGGAGTAGTAATAACCATGATAGGCACAGTCTCGACAAAGTAATGATGACAAGGAGTATGATCTCATAATGCTACACATCATCTCTATCTACAACAATGTGCAGTCACAAGTTATGATCTTGTTCTTGAAGATCATGTTCTCGATGAAGATATAGAGATCACCTCAGTGGTAATCTCTGGGAGAAGCCTTGGTATAGTAATAATGTTATCAATGATAAAGAAGTAGTGAAGATATCAATGATGCATCAGTGAAGCAATGATGAAGATCTTAGAGAAGAGGATTGATGTCTTGGTCTTGGAGAGGAAGATTGTGTCAAGGGCCATGGTCTTGGTATTTGTTATTGGAATCTCCATAAGAATAATTTTTGCATGAGTTTTCCTCTCCAAGAGGGAGATGTTTTGGCCCTGGTAGACAGCCAAACATTTGTGTTCTTGTCTCTTTTGTTTTTGGTAGAAATTTGATGAAGTAGACACACACACTAATAATGAATGGAAGATAAAGTTAAGATAAATTGTAAAAACACTTCACAAATTATTATCATGCTAAGAAGAATCAACTTAATTATGATTGCTTTATATTCTTCAACAAAAACCAAGGATGGCAATGACTGGTAAGAAAGTGAAAAGGATTATTAGATGCACTGATAGAAGTGTCCAAGAAAATAAAGTAGTTAAACAAAGATATCAATTTTGTGTTTTGTATGAGGACATACACAATCTTCAGTGTGGGGGAATGTAGAGTTCCATAACTGTTTTGTTTTGACACCCTTTTTCCTTCATTTTCCTCTTTTCATCATCACTATCAACTCAATAAAAGCAGTGAACCATAGATTTTGATAAGGTAAAAACTCTCATATGTCTTATTTTTCATATTCATTAATGTGTCTTATTATTATGTTAAAGATTGCATTAGCTACAGAATTAACAAGATTTCATAGCTATTTTACAAATTTGAAGTTATCTCCATGGTTTGCAGGGTTCTGGTGCGCCAACGAAGCAAGGAAGCACATGCGCAGTTGAGGATCGATCCTCTCATGGATCTCCTCCTATTCACTTGAGCCAATTCACTGAAGGAATCATATAGTGGCGTGGTTAAAGGCACGGTTCAAACATGTAGAAGCGGAAGTCTGAATGTGTCACGTTTCTTTGATTTTCTTTCCAAATAGCAAATCATCGAGATAACACTTTTACTGTTTAAGTTTCGAATTTGAATAAGGATTGATTAAAATACCTGTAGGTGTAGAAGTCTCAAAATGTTGAGCACACATTTTATATATAAATATGTATCCTCTGTAAAGGATAACAGGAAGTAATAGCTAATCTCTCGAGAAATTATGTGAAATAGACTTTTTGCTCTCATATCGAATTAAAGTTACATTTCTCTTATTCGATGCGTACTTGAGTGTGATTTACACCTACTGTATGTGGAGGGCCCCTGCAGATAGTCAAGGTTAATTTTCTTTCATTTTATCGTTTTCAGTCATCTCATTGTCATTTCATTCTAGCTTAATTTCCTTAATTCACTATTTTATCATTTCGTTATAACTCAGCTAAATCTTATTATTTCATTTGCATTTGAATTCCTTTGCAATCATCTAATGGTTTAGTTTCTTTAATGTTTTCACTTAATTACATTCAGCATTAAAAGATTGTTTTCATGCTTTTAGAATCAGAACTTGTATATACTTTGTAGTCAACATTAAAAGATTGTCTTCATGATTTTTAGATTTAGAATTTGTATATACTTTGCAGACAGCTTTTAAAGGATCGTTTTCTTGCTCTTAGAATCATTTGAATCTCAATACAGTGTTTTATTGCAGCAAGGTTTTTAGGTTAGGTTCATAATTTTAGAATGATTAACATAATATGTTCTAGAAAATACTGACTCATAGAAAATACTGATCTCTGATTTATTGAAAACTAGTCATAAGCATGATACTTACTATAGATACGACCTGGTAGATTAGTCTAACAATAGCTCCACTTCCACTCATTAATTTGTAGAAATCTAACTCTAATCTAATGCTTATAAATAAGAACCTAGATAACAACGAAAATCGCTAAAACAAATATAACCGTCATATTACAAATTAAAAGAAAGACTTCTAGCATATATAGTGCACTTGCACTTCATAAGTTTACCAACTCTGGTCGATAATCTATGCTTGCAATTTAAGAACATTAAATTGACTAAACACCCATATAAGACAAAATAGGGTATAGACAACTTGACGTCCTAACAAGACAAAATACTATGATGCTTGAGTTTGGGGAAACTCTAGCTCAACAACTTCTACTTGATGCTTCTTAGTCACGTATTGTTGCCAAGCTCAGTATTGTGTGATGACATCCCCAAACTCTGTGATAGTGTCTGGCTAGAAGAAGACTCTAGCCTCCATGGCATCTAGGTACAATGTCTTGGAACCTGTTTTGACTTCCCTCGAAAGCATTATCAATATTGTTTGCACTTGGACAAGGCCACTAATGTAGTTGTGCATGTTTTGTGTGTTCACCTCCAAGTCCTCCTTGGTGAAAATTTGTCGCAGCTGCTCCAAGTATTCATGTGCCTCCTTTCTAACCTAGTTCCTCTCTTTGGCTTTAGTGAGTGAGCCAATTGATGGGATCTTATGGGTCTTCACCAAGGAATCCAGAGTATTGTATATTTGTTCATATGAGGCCTGAATGTTGCTAATGAATGAGGCAAGCTGCTTGTTGTTCTGAATTAACATCTGCACTCTTTCTTTCTCCAACTCTGCATGTGGCTTCATCTTCTCACCCAATTCAAGTAGTGCCCCTTTGAATTGTGTTTTCCATTCATGCACGGTAGCGATTGCAGCATGCACATTTTTTAGATTTTTGACGAAGTATTTACACTACTGTTGCAAGCCAAGCATGTGAAAAAATTCCTTATGCATGGTAACAAGCTCCTCATATAGATCCCACATGGTCTCTCCAAATGTTGACACTTCATTAAGTATCATTGATTTCATTTCATCCAAGTGGATTTGTGCAGAAGTTGCATTCTAAGCTGCTAATCGAAGCTGTTCAACCTCTTGCCCAACAACCTGCAAGCTCTTTGTGAATTGCTTATTCTCGACCATTAAACACTAAGTGTTTGACTTTGTTGCACCTGTGAATACCAACTTGGGTGAGGCAATGGCTTCGGGATCTCTCCTGGTGTCGGCCACAATTACCCTTTCTCTCATAAAAGTAGGAGATGTGATATCATCCAGAAAATGCTTCTTTCGCACTTGTACAATATTCTTTTGGAGTTCATAGTACAATAGATTGTACGTGTCCATAATCGGATCATCATCAAGAGGAATGAATTCCCCTTCCTCGTCTAGAGATGACTTTGCTACCAGAAGTGATGGAGACTCAATAGTGACTTGTTGTGTGCTAAGCATCAAGTCGACATCCTGATTATGTAGCTTCAGTTCCACCTCTATATTATTGATCTCTATCATTTTCTCAATCTATTGAGAAAGATCTTGATCCTGCATCTGTATTCCCTTGTTAGGCCCCTATACTACTAGTTTAACCCCTTATTGTTATTAGTACAACTCCCTTATTATATTTTTGTACCCATGTAGTCCCCATAGAAGCCCACTATTGTTATTATTGTGCCCTTACATTATTATTGTTAAGTCGACTCTGATTTTATTATGACTCCTTAGACTCCTATATATAGAAAGGAGGTCTTGTCATTTGTATCATCCAAGAATTTTTTATTTTTGTAATGTAAAGGAGGTTGCCCCCTCGAAGAGGCTGAATTCTAAGGTGTTTATCTCTCTTTTCTATATTTTTGAGAGCTGGTTTCATAACATTTGGTATCAGAGCTTTGGATTCTAGGGTTTCGCTGCTCTAAACAGGTCATCGTGGCATTTGCGCTATAACTTTTTTCTGTGACGTTTCAGACGCTGAAAAAAAACCCATTTTGGTTGAAATCATTTTAAATCTCCGGTTTGAATTTCAGAGCTTTTCGTATTATATTTGCGGAGATATGATATGAGGAAGCTGGCCTTTTTGCAGACACCCGAATTACATTCCAAACAGGTGACTTGGGGATAATCGTCATAACTTTTGTTGTGATCTTCATATTTAAATTTTGTAAGAAGTTATAGAAAGAGGATGGACTGTAGTTTCCTGTGTATTATTTTCATATCCTAAGGTTAACACAGTGACACGTGGAACTTCATTCAAGTTCGCTCTTCTAAAAAGGTATATAATCAGGTCATCTTGGGAGATTGTGCATAACTCTTTCTTGGAGAATCTAAATTCGATCAAACTGGTGGCATTGGAAAGAGGACGCAAAGGGCTACTACAGATCGTAATTTCAGAATTGGAAGAATCAAAATTACAGAGTTATATTCGTTTCAAAATTGAGCTCCTAAAATCAAGAAAAGGAGATATGAGGAAGTTTGATGGCAAGGATCTGGTAAATTGGATACTTCAGATGGAGCAATATTTTGATCTACATGGTGTACCATTGTTACAAAAGGTATGTGTTATCACCCCAATAAACTCTCCTAGGTTGTAGCTCGGAGATGCTCGGGAACATTACAAACTCAACTTAATGTTGGAAATGGATGAATGGAAGGAATGATGCATATTCAAGCCAGATAACCACTCCTACTTTGCTTGACTCCAGACATGCGTGAACACCCCCAGAATATAAGGCTTTAGACCACCAATTACTCACAATTT
Organism: Pinus tabuliformis; assembly: GCA_031772625.1. NCBI lineage: Eukaryota > Viridiplantae > Streptophyta > Pinopsida > Pinales > Pinaceae > Pinus > Pinus tabuliformis. The sequence continues at coordinate 1,130,214,455 of CM062807.1, forward strand.
AAGGATTGGGTGAATATGGAGAATACTGACCACACTAGCAAATGCACAGGACCCTGTGATGGCCGGCTACAACCAGTAAAAAGGTCTGCAAATCTAATTCCCTAGTGCACAGACAGGATGACAGCTCTCTGTCACTAAGTGAAAAGAAACCTGATCAATACATTCACTGATACATACAAGATTATAACATAGAGGTGGGATGACAGCCCCTCTAATGCTAAACATCAAGAGTTCAAGAAAAATGCATATCAAGCACAGCCTAGAACAGAAAAGAAATGGAAAGTGAGCAATTAATAGCAAAAGAAGCTTGTATTAGTTGAAAAAGAAGATGAGACGCTGTGAGTATCAAAGCAGTTACAGTCTCCAGAAGTTGAACCTTACATCAAAACAACAACCATCAACCTTGATTACATCTTCTTTGTGGATATATATAGAGTTTCATTACAAAGGCACTCGACCATTCTAAGTATGGAGGGGTCATAATTAACCACCAACCGCTTTAACTGCCTGATGGAGTCTGAGTGCGATTACTTGCTGTAGTGGATGAATTTGACCTTCTCGGGTGCTCTGCTATCTTCTCAGGTGGCTGGAGTGTCATATGGGATGAAGTCCCATAACTGTTAAATGTGGTTACCTACTCGAGCTCTGACCTTTTCCTTTTTGGCCAAACTGTCTATTGAATGCGGTTGTCGAGGAGGAAATGCACCTGGTACTGGTAGATTGGTTACCTTCGTCCTTCAGGAGCACGGAATGGTCAAGAGATGTGGACTGCGTGGCGGATGGATGAGGTGGATGAGGGAGAGAGGTCAACCATCGGATCGGGAGGATAGACGGTGGAGATGGCCTGGTGAAGGATATCAGAAGAAGCGAGAGTGGAATGAGTGTGGGCCATTGGATCTTGGTGGAGGGATGATTAGGCGAATCACTTCATCGGGCGCAACGAGATTTGTTGGGTCGGGTTTTGGATCTTGGGCCTTTACGTATGGCGACGTGCGATTGCGATCAGATCGCATCGCAATATCGCATTGACAGAAGCAGAGGGGCACGGCTTTTATACACTCACGGATGCGATTTGCGATCAGATCGCATCGCAAAATCGCATCGGTGGAAGCCGAGAAGCGCGGTCTTTGATACACACATGGATGCGATTGCGATAGGACCGATGAAAGGAAAATGAGCGGTGTGAGGGAAGGAGAAAGTGACCGTTATGAGTCTCTCTTGGGTGAACCAAGTGGACTAAGCTCATTTCTCACCTTCAAAAACCGAAGCTATGTAGCAGCGCTAACACTGGCTCCTTCTGGGATGAGATCCTCCCTATGAGGTATCAAGAACCGTAGACCACTTCCTTCTACATTAGAACAAGATTAAAAACATTGCCTAGTATTCCATTGGGCATGGAGTCTAATTAAGTCTACACTAAAACCTGTAAAAGAACACATTTACAACATTAAGTCTTGAAAACCTTAAACAACCTAAATTTTCAAAAACTGCCCATTTACTGGGCCACCAAAATTGTTTCCCCTTCTCCTGGTCAATATGCATGTCAACCGATTCTTCAAAGACTTGCAAAATCGGGTTGATTTGATCATCTACCTCAAAACGTTTAGGGCATTTGACCTTATTAGGTAGAGATGGTTTATATTTCACCCCCTCTCTGTATGCTCTCATCCTTGGATGTTCTTCGTGGAATCTTTTGTACACCTGTTGAATAACAATGGTTGATGTGTACTCGGTTGTGTCATTTGTGGCCTGCACAATTAATATAAATGGTGAACCGATGTATTCTTGTGTGGGGGGCACAAATACCTCACCTGCTCCTGTAGCTTTCTTAGAACAAACCCCATCCAAGGAGGTGTCCCAAATCTGTGCACCTTCCTCCTCTGTGATCTGGTGAACTTCCCTTTCAAGTTGTGTGGAGGCCACCTGGGCAGGCTTCAGAATATCATGACTGAGATTATCAGTATCAGCCTTGGGCATTGAGTTATGGCCAGCCTCAGTGCCTAGGGGGAAGCTATGAGGGATTGTCTTGTGAACAGACAGAGGAACATAAGATGATGGGGAACTGAATTCACCCTTTTTAATCACTGGGCTGGGGATAACAACAAGTTGGTCAATTCGCAGATTGCATAGTCATTGGAAGCTGCGTTGGCTTTAGGTTCAGGGTCTTCGAGGGTGGATTTATTGAAGGACTCATTCTTCACTGGTTCAATCAGAGGCATGGGTATTCTTGGTTTCTCAATTTCTGACTGAAAACTGAAAGAAGAAGGGGAACCTTCAAGGCCTCTTACCTTTATGGTTGGAGCTTTGAGGATGACGGGATCTACTGCTAGCTGCTTCTGCTTATAAGTTTGTTGTTCTGCATGTACAACAAAATTATGAGCAGGGCCTTTGAATAATGATTTCTCATAAGCAGCTTTGGTTAAGAAAGTGGCACTACCCTTGTCTTCCATACCATGGACCTCATCCTCTTCTTCGAATTGCTCTTATTCCATGACTATGTTCTGAAAAAGGGGCTTCACCCTTTGGCCTTCATTTGCATTTTTGCTTTCCTGCAAAATCTGCAACTGCTCCTTTCCTCCTCTATATGGATTTGGATTTGGAAGAGCAAATGAATTAGGAGCTCCTGCTTTCCCAGAATGCTGCTCAACTCTTAATTTGGAAACTTCAGAGGCTAATGACTCTATCATCCTGGCCATTTTATCGATCTTAGGATCTGAGAATGCTGAGAGCTCACCCCTCTGTCTTCTTCTATCATCGTTACCTTCAAGCATATCTGCAGCCATAATGTTTGCTTCTACTTCCAGGGCTGCATCTTGCATATCAGCCAAATAAGCACATCTTCTCTCCCTTAGTAGTAAACAGAAACAAGAATCGAAGGCATTGGCATAAGTAAGCTTAGCAGCATTTTTTCTTTCCTACAAAATCTACAACTGCTCCTTTCCTCCTCTATATGGATTTGGATTTGGAAGAGCAAAGGAATTAGGAGCTCCTGTTTTCCCAGAATGCTACTCAACTCTTAATTTGGAAACTTCAGAGGCTATTGACTCTATCATCTTGGCCATTTTATCGATCTTAGGATCTGAGAATGATGAGAGCTCACCCCTCTGTCTTCTTCTATCATCATTACCTTTGAGCATATATGCATCCATAACGTTTGCTTCTACTTCCAGGGCTGCATCTTGCATATCAGCCAGAGAAGCACATCTTCTCTCCCTTACTAGTAAACAGAAACGAGAATCGAAGGCATTGGCATAAGTAAGCTTAGCAGAAGTAGGGGTGGGTTTCACTTCAGCTGGTATTCTGCTATACATGCGGTTAAATCTCTTATTGAAATCAGACAGCGGCTCACCATTTTCCCTCTGCAAGTTCCCAAAATTAGTATGATAGTATAGCAGATCTTTCTTATCCCCCCAATGCTTTAGGAACACATCATCTAAGGCCTCAATGTCTGCTATAGACCTAGGGGCTAATTCTTTGAACCATTTCCTAGCCTCTCCATCTAAGCTTTGGCCAAAAACCCTCATCCACACATCATCCTCACTGATATCTAAGTTATCAGCATAACTATAAAAAGACTCAAGGTGTTCTTTAGCTGTTACCCCCTATGTACCAGTGAATTTGGGCATATATTTCTGATATTCTCTTGCAGGCATAACATTCAAAGGAACAGGCAAGACTAGGGGTCCATACCTAGTAGCTATGATTCTTTCCATCTTTGTGGGAGCTTGCTGACCTGCCATGACTAGGGTAGGTGGAAGGATATTGGCAGATTGAATGGTAGGAAATAATGAAATAGATGACAGATACAAGGGTATATGATGGACTGTAAGGGAGGCTTTCTTTGGACTGAGGTCCAAAGGGGAACTGACTGAACAAGGAGCTCTATTAATCTCTGAAGGAATTTCTTGACTAACAAAGCTGGGCTCTAAATCTTCAAACTGTATATCCTCAGGTATAACCTTCTCCTTCAAAGATACATAAGATTTCTTAGGCTTACCTGATCCTGATGCTCCTTTCTGTGAGGTTTTCCTCTGCTTGACAATCTTCCCAGGGTCAGGCACTGGGTTAGCTGGCGATTTCTGAGGATTTCTTCGGGTATGCCTCGCAAACTGAGCCAGAACTAAAATGTGGAGTCGCCACCAGGTAGGTCCTCCAGTAGAGTCGCCAGATAGATGATTACAACTAGAAATGTGTCCAGACTTTGTCTATCATCAAAGCATGGAACTATGTCGTTCTCCCAGGGAAGTTGAGCTTCAATCTTCGATCCCCGGCAACGGCGCCAATTAATGTTATCACCCCAAGAAACTCTCCTAGGTTATAGCTCAGAGATGCTCGGGAACATTACAAACTCAACTTAATGTTGGAAATGGATGAATGGAAGGAATGATGCATATTCAAGCCAGATAACCACCCCTACTTTGCTTGACTCCAGACATGCATGAACACCCCCAGACTACAAGGCTTTAGACCACCAATTACTCACAGTTTAAGGATTGGGTGAATATGGAGAACATTGATCACACCAACAGATGCACAGGACCCTATAATGGTCGGCTGCAACCAGTAAAAAGGTTTGCAAATCTAATTCCCTAGTGCACAAACAGGATGACAACTCTCTGTCACTAAGTGAAAAGAAACCTCATCAATACATTCACTGATACATACAAGATTATAACATAGAGGTGGGATGACAACCCCTCTAATGCTAAACATCAAGAGTTCAAGAAAAATGCATATCAAGCACAGCCTAGAACAGAAAATAAATGGAAAGTGAGCAATTAACATCAAAAGAAGCTTGTATTAGCTGAAAATGAAGACAAGACGCTGCGAGTATCAAAGCAGTTACAGTCTCCAGAAGTTGAACCTTACATCAAAACAACAACCATCAACCCTGATTACATCTTCTTTTTGGATATATATAGAGTTTCATTACAAAGGCACTCGACCATTCTAAGTATGGAGGGGTCATAATTAACCACCAACTGCTTTAACTGCCTGATGGAGTCTAAGTGCGATTGCTTGCTATAGTGGATGAATTTGACCTTCTCGGGTGCTTTGTTGTCTTCTTAGGTGGCTGGAGTGTCATATGGGATGAAGTCCCATAACTATTAAATGCGGTTACCTACTCGAGCTCTGACCTTTTCCTTCTTGGCCATACTGTCTATTGAATGCGGTTGTTGAGGAGGAAATGCACCTGGTACTGGTAGACTAGTCACCTTCGTCCTTCGAGAGCACAGAACAATCAAGAGACGTGGACTACATGGTGGATGGACGAGCTGGATGAGGGAGAGAGGTCGGCCATCGGATCGGGAGGATAGACGGTGGAGATGGCCTGGCGAAGGATATCAGAAGAAGCGAGAGCGGAATGAGTGTGGGCCATTGGATCTTGGCGGAGGGATGATCGGGCGAATCGCTTCATCGGGTGCGACGGGAGTCGTCGGGTCGGGTTTTGGATCTTGGGCCTTTACGTATGGCGACGTGTGATTGCGATTAGATCACATCGCAATATTGCATCGGCAAAAGTAGAGGGGCACGGCTTTTATACTCTCACGGATGCGATTTGCGATCAAATCACATCACAAATCACATCGGCGGAAGCTAAGAAGCGCGGTCTTTGATACACGCATGGATGCGATTGCGATATGACCGATGAAAGGAAAATGAGCAGTGCGAGGGAAGGAGAAAGTGACCATTATGAGTCTCTCTTGGGTGAACCAAGCGGACTAAGCTCATTTCTCACCTTCAAAAACTGAAGTTATGTAGCGGTGCTAACAGTATGTATTGCATCTTCGTATTTAGAACTTGATAAATTTTTATGGTATAAAGGGCTTTTTTCTCGTAAACCACTTGTTATGTGGTCAATTTTCACGGAGGAAATGATAGCACATTATGAGGATACAAACAAAAAATCCTTCTTTAGCCAATTGATAAATCCCAAACAAAAGGGTTCAATGGAAGAGAACGTTGAGGACTTTCAAAAATTGAATAGAAGGGTAAATTATATTCCAGAGAAGCAAATGATTGATGTCTTCATAGGGACTTTAAAGGATAACGTTCAACATGAGGTTCGTTTTTGGGAACCTGATTCATTGGAGGAGGCATTTGAGTTGGCAAGAAAAATTGAAAGCAAAATTATGGAAACAAGGAATCCCACCACTCATGACTATAATTATGAAAATGTTTCTTCTCCTAGGCTTCCACAACCTACAAGGATTACACCACAACAATTGGAAGAAAAAAGAGAAAAGGGGCTTTGTTACAATTGTGGTAGCAAATCCACTAAAGGTCATAAATGTGCTGAGAAGAAATTATTTTACATAGAGTATGAAGAGGAGGAAGAAAAGGATCAAGAAACATCAAAAGAAGAGGATATACACCAGGAAAAAACCCAAGAGAAAGAAGAAATGAATCTGACCATATCTTGTAAAGCATTGACAAGAATTACCACTCCTCAAACTCTCAAGATAGAAGGACATATCAAGAAGAAGAAGGTTCAAATAGTGAAATATCAGGAAGAAAAGTATTAAGAGACATCAAAAGAAAAGGATACTCACCAGGAACCAACCCCAAATAAAGAAGAAATGAATCCTACCATATCTTGTAATTCATTCGTTGGAATTACCACTCCTCAAACTATGAAGATAGAAGGACATATCAAGAAGAAAAAGGTAACAGTGTTGATTGATTCAGGTAGTACCCATAATTTTATTAATTGTAAGATAGCCAAGGACTTGAATTGCTTCCTAGATCCAACACTAGAGTGTCAAGTGATGGTTGTAAGTGTAGGAACCATAAATTGCTCTAGAAAGTTCCATAATATCAAGCTATCCATGGGATAATATTTATTGAATAGCCCAATGTTTTCCGTTCCAATGGGTGGTGCTGATGTTGTATTAGGAGTCCAATGGCTACAATCCTTGGGTACAATAGCTTTTAATTTTCAAGAACTTTTTATGAAATTTTCTTCAGAAGGAAAGGAAGTTGAATTAAGGGGTATCACAGGGAAACTAGGAAAAATAATCAACTCTGGCGGAATGAAAAAGCTTCTAAAGAAAGACACTGAGGCGTAATTGCACAATTATGTTTGCTAACTGTTCGCACATTGAAATCATGTATTTCTCCAGATCTCCAAAAAGTCTTGGACAATCATTCCAAGGTATTTGAGACTCCCAAAGGTCTCCCATGTATTCATGATCATGATCATGCTATTCATTTTATTCCAGGATATGTTCCTCCAAACGTAAAGCCTTATAGATATCCTAATGCCCAAAGGAGTGAAATTGAACATATGGTTGCAGAAATGGTAGAGGTTGGTACAATTATCCAACCAAATTTGATAAACAAAGGAAGGTATGAATGGAAGAATGGTGAAGCAGGGTGGGAACTCATTCAAAAGTTGCCGAATATCCCAGTTCCAACAATATTGCCAGAACTTGACAAGGAAGGAAAAAGCATATTGGAACTTGAAGCATTTACAGAACTGAGAAGTCGACGGCTACGAAGTCGATCAATTTCAAAGCATCTCATCAAGTGGAAGAACTTACCTATTGAAGATTTCACATGGAAGGACAAGAATTTTATACAGAAGCATCAAGAACTACTCAAGTGTTGAGGACAACACTTTTTAAAGGAGAGGGGCATGTTAGGCCCCTATACTACTAGTGTAACCCCTTATTGTTATTAGTACAACCCCCTTATTATATTGTTGTACCCATGTAGTCCCCATAGAAGCCCACTATTGTTATTATTGTGCCCCATAGAAGCCCATTATTGTTATTATTGTGCCCTTACATTATTATTGTTATGTCGGTTCTGATTATATTATGACCCCTTAGACTCCTATATATAGAAAGGAGGTCTTGTCATTTGTATCATCTAAGAATTTTTCATTTGTGTAATGTAAAAGAGGTTGCCCCCTCAAAGAGGTTGAATTCTAAGGTGTTTATCTCTCTTTTCTATATTTTTGTGAGCTGGTTTCATAACATCCCTCCTCCTCTGTTAGCCATATTCTTTCTCTTCATCTTGTGTACGTGTTGTTTCTTCTGATATTGCACATTTCCTTTCTTCTTCATGTCAATTTTTCTTCTCTTCTTGTTCTTTCCGATTAGGGGACTTTTGATGTCTAAAATGGGCCTCCTGACAAAAATGTACAACCAAAATAAATTTTATAAGGACCATTAGGATTCAAGATGATGATGTCAACCATGGGGGATGATTCACCATTTTTGGAGTAAAAAAGTAAAAATATTAAAAAGGAATAAAATAATAAAACTACTTTTTCAACTCGGATTTTCAACTTATCTCCCTATCAGTTTACTAAAATTTCGAGCAGAAATATTCATTGGATGCACAATTCTATTCCTCATCCAAGGAGTACCCATGTTGCATAATTTCTATGGACCCTGCTATATGAAAAATGAGAAATACATGAAAAATGTGATTGCAATCACGTTTTTCATGTATTTCTTAGTTTTCGTGTAGTAGGGTCCATCAAAAGTATGCAACATGGGTACTCCTTGGATAAGTAATCAAATTATGCATCCAACGAGGGTTTTCGCTCTAAATTTGAGTAAAGCCATAGAGAGATAAGTTGAAAATATGAGCTGAAAAAATAGTTTTTTCTTTTTTCCCTCTAAAATTTGATGATGTCATCTAATCTTATTTTATTATTTCCATTATTTTATAATTTCCTTAGGAGGCCCATTTTAGACCTCAAAAATCCCCTAATGGTTTTTTTTTTCTTCCTCCAATCTCCTCTGTTGTTGTTCCCTCTTCCTTCATTCTGATCTTTGCATCCTTTTTTTCCTTGCTTCCTCAATTGCTAAAGCAATTTTTGCAACCATTGGATCCGCTTTCATCTTACATCTTCATTCTCCCTTGGGCTATGAGTATCCTTTCTCTTTCCTTTATCCTACATGGGGTCGCTCCCTTCTACTGTCACTACTTCTGGAGTTGTTGCCTTCTACAAGGTGACCTATGAAGTTCCTTCTATATTGACCAGCTCATGGGGTCTGGAGGATTGTAGTAATTCTTCCATGGATCCTCCTTCTACTAGTGAAATGACCTACTGAGCCACTGAAATTGAATTCTCGTACAATGGTTCTTGCAGATACCATGGGGATCGTACGGATTAAAGTCTCGAGTACCGAATGCAAACTTCTCTATCACCTTTCCATTGGTATTTGTGACTTTCAAGTTCTTTATATCATACAATCTAATTTACATTGGAATAGGTGGCCAAGGTTCTTTTTTATTCATGTACAAAGCATCTGATAACCCTATGATGAGATGATACGAAACTTGTTGCATGACAATCTTGTTAGTGGCATACCTTGGCAAAACATGCGGAGGCTTCTCTCTATCAAACAGTCTAAGGAAGGTGCCATCTAGTGAGGTAAACCAATCTATGATCTTTGATATTGCCTCCATTGTCGCAGGTGACATGAAAGGTATTTCTTCTCAAATATCATCCTATATAGTAGAATGAGGAAGTGTTCAGTTAGCTTCTCCATAAACCCTCGATGGTTGCAATCCAAGAGAAGCTTGCAGTGGATGTACACGAAAATCTCTCGAGGTGACCAAGCCTAGTTCATACCAGGGAATGTGTTTTGCACACATATTGCATCCAAAAAATATGCAGACATATAGAATCTTTCTTACCCGCCCTTCAGAGGGTTCAAGGCATTACCGACATTGATACTTACCTATTAAGCCAACAATTTTGACTAGTTGAGCGGCTTCCCATTGTTCACAATCTGGTTCAGAAGAATTGCCCACCCTTCCGGAAAGGTCTCTGTGTTCTGCTGACCATGGATTCTGCAAGCTAAGATGAACAGCATCAGATAGGCCCTCCTGAGAGACATTTCCGTTTATGTGTTGGTGGGTGTATGTCGAAACTTTGATGGATCCTTCACCCAACTCTTAACAACATCCCTTGTGACCACATAGTCATTGGTGGCATAGAAGAGTGAATCCATGCATGCTTCTGAATCAGGAAAATGGTACATACATTGGTAATCTACTACCATAAAAGTAGTGAGCCTCTATTCGTTGGTATTGCTCAAATTCATGGTTTTCACATCAATATGTGAGACAATACAGATGATGACATATGCACATGGGAAAGCTGGATATCTGCATGCAACCCCATGGAGCCTTGATCTCTAGACATTAATATAGACTTGTTGGCACTCCAGATTCATTGTGAAGTCATTTGTTGAAAAATATTCATTAACTTTTTGCTATGTAATATTTGAGTCCTTTTCTACATACATTTGAGTGTCCGAGTATACTGGAAAGTTTACTAGATTTTTCTCAACTACATCCCTGATACTACTCTCAGTTGTATCTTTTGAAGGATTCTCCTAGGTGTCATGGTAACATTGATTGTTGGAGAGAAGTGCTCAACGAATATGGTACTTGTGGGACAAAAAAGACACTCATGGAAAGCAAACTTTAGCCTTTTGAAATTTTATCTTCACAGAAAGCTGAGGCAACAAATTGGTGCATTGGTGAGAAAATTTGCGCAATTATCTTGGGCAAGTGAGGGAGACTAGCAGTGGAAACTGCACATTATGTAGTCCTAGTAGCCAAGGGATAGCCCGAGGCTTGAGACTGCGCAATGTGCAATCCAAGCCATGGCAGGGACTGGGAGAGACTACACAATGCGTAGTCTCAATGGCTAAGGGGTAGACTAAGCCCTAGAACTGAGCAATGTGCAGTAGGAATAGCCTGTACTGTGCACTACACAATCTTAGAGGCCAAGCCTCAGGTTGTGCTTCTGAACTACACAATGCCCAACTAGTTACTATGAAAACCAGTTAAGGAAAGTGTGGATCTACCTAGTACAAGTGTGGGAAACAAGTAGATCTAACTGCTTATGTGAGTTACATGGCATATCTAACTATTTAAAGATGAATCAAAGTAGATCTAGTGTATAAATTTAAAAAACGAAAAGAAAAACAAATGTGTGAGGAGAAATGCCACAATGGCGATCACTGGTGTGAAAAAACAAGAAAATCAATGTGAAACTTATGAAAGGAAAACGAAAAAATGAAACAACACTTCTACAAGATAATACAATTCAAAATGCTAGAAACCACGAAGAGAAATAAGCAAAACAACACTAATAGAAGCGAAAAGACAAAAAACGATGGAAAAAGTGGCAAAAGACGACAAAAGAAAAACTCACCTACAAAAGCAATGACAACTACACCAAAGGTTCCTTAATATCCTTGAGAATGCTAGAGCTCCAAGATCGAATGTACAAATGAGCTCTAGAGGCATCTATTAAATAGATTTGAGCGAATTAGGGTTTATGATGCACATGCCTAAAATCAAGGAAAAAGTGACACTTAGATTTTTTTTATAAAAATAAGGTCAATTCCACCTTCAGGAAACTAATGATGAATCCTTACTTTCTAGGGATTTCTTTTTTCTTTTCTTCTTTTCTTCTTTTTCCTTTTTCGGGAAATTGTCAAGCGCAGTGCTGGGAAAGATTGCTCAATTATGGGGAACTAGGCAACTTTCCGGCTCAATGAATTATGGAGTTTCTAAGATCAGTGATTGATTGCACAATTTTTTGGCTTAGTGTTGGGCTTCCTTCCATGATTGCGTAGTTTCTGAGCTCAAGGCAGAACTTCTAGTCTATATTGCACAATTCCAATCATCAAGGTTGGCTTGCCCTCATGGATTGTGTAGTTTCTAGAGGTAAGGCCAGAACTATTGTAAGGCCAAGTCAATAGGTTATATTGTGACTTAGAAAGATCAACTAAGTGTAAACACAAGAAAACACAAGCATATATGTAAGGGATAAGCCTCAATCAACATGAATACTTGACAATAGTCAAAGGTAAGTTCATGTCAATAGAAAGGAAGGCTTCAAAATCAAAGCATGGGAAAAATTTTGGAGGGTGGTTGTAGCCGCTAAAACAAGGTCACAATGCATAAATATAACACAAGATTTACCCTTGGAAAAGCCATGTTAGGGGAAAACCCCAACAACCCTTTTCCTTAGATAAATTCTTCAGTTCAACAAGAGATACACCTAATTATCATAGTCAATATGATGGTAAAATTGACCATCAATACAATGGTCAAACCTAGTCAAACTTCACTCTTGTCAATCTCAACAAACTCATCCCTTTCTTATCTTCCTAGCCCAAATTTAGGCCTCCAAGTATTTTCCCAAAGACTCGGCCCTTCTGCCTAGAATATGTTGCCTAGAGTTTCGACTTTACTGCCTAAAATTTTGAGTTATTGCCTATAATATGCCCAAACACTCACACGTGTGACGTTAGATAGAGAGAGACAGAGATACAATATGCTTGAATGTATTTGTCCTTCTTCTTCTTCTCCTTTACATGGATGCCCAAAATATATCTTGTCTTATGAGAGACCGAACTATACCTTGTCGAGGAGGTTGAATACCTTATATATAGTTTTCTACCTAGCTTGAATGGGTGTCTCTTCACTGGGGTTGACTTGACTTGAAGGAGGGTCGACTTAACAAGTTTGGAGACAAAAATTCAAGATTCAGATTTCAAAATTTTCTCTTTTGAAACTGACATGAAGAACATGTCTTATATTAATTATTTCAAGGGTTAGTCAATAAAATTACATGAAAATCATGTCTTACAATTTCATCATATATTTCAAGGGATAAACTATTGATTATGAAGACCAAACATAGCTACAAAATTCAACACTCCCTCTTATTTAGGGAGGTATTCATAATGATTATCCAGATGTTCTCTTGTTAAAAAAGTTATCTAAGAAAATGTTATAATAATCCATCATCAACATCATCCAATTACCACAATTATGGTCAACAACTTTGACACATGGTAAATCAACAACATCAACAAATTACCATAATTTTGATCAGTACCCTTGACTTACAATTTATCCTCACCATAATCCTAGTTAATACTCTTAACACATGGTACATCATTAGCATCAACTAGTCACCATCATTTTGGTCGATGCCTTTGACCCATGGTATATTAAATAGTCTTGGTTCACCATCATCCTGTTTAATATTTTTTACTCATGGTGAAACCCTAGGGACATGCTCGACCCATTTGAGTACTCTGGTCCCAAATCCAAATGCTTCACTCTAAGCCATGATGTTGAATGACCCCACTCAACCTTTCTGGAGATTAATATGAGACAGATGTTGTAAGGCACTTAATAAACTCTATAGTTGAGTAATTTTGGGCCTCTAGGACAATTCTTTCTAATTTGGTCAACATTATTGAAACAATAACAATGATTATACTCTGTCAGAACATTCTCCCTAATCACGTTCAACCTGACCTAGGGAGAATTTTTCTCCTTGATGCTATCACATAAAAACTCCCTCTCATTGAGGGAGGTATTCTCAAAAATTCCAAGCTTGTCCCAAGTATACAAACTTCACTCTAGGCAGAGGCTTTGTAAGAATATTAACTATATTCTCATCAGTAGATATGTACTAGAGCTTCATTGCTCCCTTCTACACCATGTCAAATCAAGTGGTACTTGATATTGATGTGCTTCAACATGTCATGGAAATCTAGATTATCTGGAAGTTTCACCTAGTTTATATTGTCACAATATTTCACGGTCAATTCTAGCACATGATCAAATAGTCCTGCGAGAATCTTTCGAAGCCAGGTTGCTTCACAACTTGCTAAATTGAATGTGATATACTTAGCCTCAACAGTGTTGAGTGAAATAAATCTTTTCTTCCTTCTCATCCGTGAAATCATAGCAGAGCCCAAACTGAAGCAACTTCCAAATGTACTTTTTATGACTTCTACACTCCCTGCTCAATCTGAAATTGTATATCCCTATAGTTTTATATCATCATTTGAGACATAACTCAAACCATAATAAACAGTACCACGTAAATATCTCAATACATGTTTGTCTGCAATCGAAAGATCATGTCTTAGTTCCACCTATAACTAGCTCAATTGTTTACTTCAAACCAAGTGTCCAACCTGGTAGTAACCAAATACATCAAAGATCCAATCAACTTCATGTACATGCATGGATTTGTTGAATCTAACTTAGATTCTCTCAATTTCCTCAAATAGTCACCATGGGAGTCACCATATATGTACAGATCATCATTCCAAACTTTGAAGGATCTTAATAATATACTTTCCTTGACTAAGGAATATTTCACCAGGAATTTCCATACTTTTACTCCCAAATAGTATTCCATCAAGCCAATATTCTTCATATGAAATTCAGAAGCCAACTCCCTCTTATACTAAATAATCGGATGTTCTACACTTGTTAGAATTAAGTCATCAACATGGAATACTAAAATCAGAGGTTCATTCTTCTCAACCTTGATATCTAGGCTTGGATCAGCCTCACTTTAGGAGAAACCAACTCTTGTTAGGTAGAATTCAATTAAATAATACTATCCTTTAGGTGCCTACTTGATTCCATACAAGTCTTTCTTCAATCTAAAAACATGAGAATCTTTCCCATGAACCTCAGAACCTTGAGGTTTTTCTATATGCACTTCTTCCTCAATCACACCATTAAGGAAATAAGTCTTTACATCATCTAATGTAAATTCCAACCCATATAAGAAGCAATAGAAATAATATATATAATAGTATTGTACCTAGCAAATGGGTAAAAAGCCTCATCCTAATCCTCTCCCTCTTTTTGGGAGAATCCTCTAGCCACAAATCTCACCTTGTACTTGTCAATATTTTCATCCACTACATGCTTAATCTTATATACATATTTGGAGGTCACACTAACTTCCCTTCAAGTCTAGGCATAATTTTCCATGCATTTTTCTTCTTAATATATCGTTATTCTTTCATCATCGCATCCTTCCAAACTTTTTCGATAGTTGCCTCCTCATAGTTTGATGGTTTAGAATCAATGAGGTTGGTCATCAGTGTTGCATATATAGAATACCTCTTTAGTCTTTTTCTCTACCTGAAGGTGTCACGTGGTGTTTCATTCCCTTGTGCTTCCTACAAGGTAGATCTAAACCAGGTTGGCCTCTTCCTGATTTCAGGAACAACAAATGGACCCATCAGTTCACTAGGTCCTTCTGGCTCTTCTTGATAATCTATAGGATATTCTGAAGAATTGGATGGACTTGAACCATTTTCCTTGGGAGATTCATGTTCTTTGTCATCATCAAAGTCCATGGAGACTTCTTTAGACTTATTGTAGGAAAAATTTGATGAGGACTTATATTTTTAATATAGACTACTATCATGGATGCTTCACTCCATAAGAATGTAGGGAAGGATTGATCATGCATCATTGCCTTAACATATTCTTCAATAGACCTATTCTTTCTTTCAACAACTCCATTTTTTTGTAGATTGTAAGGTACTATCAACTCTCTTAATCTTATCTTATTTACACAAGGAAACAAGTTCCCTGGAAGTATATTCTCCTCCATTATCTGATCTCAGAATCTTTATTTTCTCTCCTAACAAGTTTTCCAATTCAGCCTTAAATTCTTAAAACTTGATGAAGACTTCATCCTTGGTCTTCATGAAGTAAATTCATGTCTGTGAGAGAATATATCAATAAAGGTTATGTAGTACAAAAATCCTCCAAGATATTTTACTAGCATTGGACTACATACATCAGAATGAACTAGATCCAAGATTTCCTTGGACCTACTTTCACTACTTAGAAAATACTTCTTGGCATTCTTTTCAAGCACACAGACTTACATAGTCCTTCATGCTCCATAAACAATTCTGGAACACCTGGAACCATCTGATTTAAAGTTGGCAGAGCTCTATAGTGAAGGTGAGCATATCTTCTATTCCATAGTTCACATGGATTGATATCATTATGTACTGATTCTTGACCTTGTTGTTTCCAGAGTCTATATAACCTTCGTACACGAACTCTAATTACTCTAGCAGAGCCTATACTTGAGCCCTTGTTCCATACAAGGACTTTTCCATCAAAAAATGTTACTCTAAGTCCTTTATCTTCCAAACATGAAATAGAAACCAAATTATTTTTCAAACCTGGTACATATAGTATGTTGTTAATATTAACGTTTTCACTTGATTCCAACTCAATGGATGTTGTCATAACTCCTTTTAATACATAATTGTTATTATATCCAAGATATACCTTTTGAGATCGTCTCTTTTCCATCAAACTTGAAATATTGTCATGATCTCCTATCATATATCTTGAGGCACCACTATCAACTAGCCACAAGTCATCGTTATTTACAACAGAACATGTAAGAGCATAAAAGTAAAAGCAAATCCTTGTCACCCGAATCTTCATTCTTGGGTTTCTTTGGATGTTCATCAATGTCTATTGTGGTAGCATGTTACTTTCCCTTTCTCTTTTTATCCTTCGATCCTTCGGTAGATTGGATTTTAAAATAACCAAATTTGTGACAATGATAGCATTGAATATTCAACATACATTTCTTCCTTTAGGAATAGGTATTCTACATTCATATCTTCTTTGGAAGCCAAACTTCTT
This sequence comes from Pinus tabuliformis, assembly GCA_031772625.1. Lineage (NCBI taxonomy): Eukaryota > Viridiplantae > Streptophyta > Pinopsida > Pinales > Pinaceae > Pinus > Pinus tabuliformis. The sequence continues at coordinate 1,130,230,946 of CM062807.1, forward strand.
TCTTCCTCCAGCCTTCTTGGAACATTTTGTAAGTGCTTGAGATTTACCTTCTTCATATCTTTGCATCCTTCCTTTTGATATAATTATAGTTTCTTCTTGAATACATTAGATCCATTGTTCTTCAAAACTTGGAATCTCCTTCCTGCCATAGATATTAGATGCCAACAAATGTCGTGAATTAGGAAAACCAATAATTGTTGTATTCACAAGTTATTTATCAAAAATAATTTCATCAATTGCTTGAATTTGATCTCTTAGTTGTTGAGAGATCCTCATGAAATATGAGGCCGCGTTATCGTTTCTTGACATGCTGACATCACGAAGCTCATTCTTCAAACTCATTTCTTGAACAATGTTGTTTGTGGTGTATAATCCAACTAGGGAATCATACATATTCTTTGAAGTGTTAAGATTTGTGACATATGGAATCAAATGATATCTAATAGAATCTACAATAATACTTTTGGTTGTGATGTATTCCTTCTCATATTTTTCTTCCCCTTCATAATATGAAGGTTTAGTAACCTTACCCTTAACAATATCCAAGAAATCATTCTTTGCAAGGATGGAATCAATTCTTGTTTTCCAAGCCCTAAAATGTGTAGCTCCTTCCAATTTGTTTTCTGACTTCATAGAGGAACCCATGGCTATATATAAGCAATCAGATTGTAGATGTAGGCCTTTTCAAGAGTAATATTAATGCTCTTTCTTTTACCAAATCTTCTTCAAGAGTGATATCAATGTCCTTTCCTTCACCAAATCTTTGGTACCATGTTGATTTTTCAAGTGCAATAGATACAAGCACTACTTTCTGAAAGTTATTAATTACTTCTAATGGTGTAGATTTTCTTTTAGCACTTCTATTTTATCATTAAGCAATTACACTTCAAAAATTCAAACATAAATTCATAAGAACATTATAGATCATAATGCACAAATATAACACAATATTTACCCTCGGAAAACCCACTGGGGGAAAAACCGAGCAACCCTTTTCCTTAGAGAAATTCTTCAATTCAACAAGAGATACACCTAATTCTACTAGTTAATGTGATGGTCGAGATGACCAACAATATAATGGTCAAACTTGGTCAAATTTCCCTCTTTTAAAGCCCAATAAAATAAGCCTTGTATGATCTACCTAGGCCAAATTTCAGGTTCCAAGAAATTTCCCAAAAACTCGATCCTTTTGCCTAGAATATGCTGCCCAAAAGTTTGGCCATTTTTCCCAAAAGTTTGACCTATTGCCCAAAATTTCCCAGAAACTCACACATGAAAATGTAGATAGATAGATAGATAGATAGAGAGAGAGAGAGAGAGAGAGAGAATATGCTTGAATGCCTTTGTCCTTCTTCTTCATCCTTCTTCTTCTCCTCCTTTGTGTGGATGCCAAAAATATATCTTGTTTTGTGAGAGATTGAATTGTTTCGTGTGGAGGAGGTCAAATGTCTTATATATAGTGGTTTTCCTGGTTTGAATGGGTGTCTCTTCATTGGGTTTCACTTGCCTTTAATGAGGGTCGACTTGACAAGTTTGGAGCTAAAAATTCAAAATTCAAAATTTTCTCTTTTGAAATCAACATGAAGAGCTTGTCTTATAATAATCATTTCAAGGGCTAATCGATAAAATGACATGAAGAACATGTCTTTCATTTTCATTATATATTTCATGAGCTAAAATATTAATGATGAAGATAGGCCATAAATACAAATTCAACAACATGGTGGTCAAAATTTGAGTTTCAAATGTTTTCCGGGCTAAAATTTAATTAACTCACTATGCACTACAACCCATGAAACAGATCAAATTAGTACAAGTTTATAAATAATGAAATTATCTATAACTCGACCAATGTGGTATTATTAACAATAAATTGTTGAAACAAAAGACACGTCATTACAACCCATCTCTCATTGAGACTGTTAATCTCATATCTTGTTTCTACAAATGTGAGTTGAATTCATTGTCGTAAGTAAATATTTTCTTCTTGTTCAATTGTTGTAAGTTTATTTTATTTTTAGAAATAAAAAAAATATTTAACTCTATGCAAGTGTTTGTGTGTATATAAGGGACATACGATTAATCCCAAATAGGTAGAACGAGGAATTAGAGGAGGATTTGGACAAGTGAAATAAGGAATTAAGCTCGTAAACAAATAAGAATTGTACACTTTCATATTCAAATCAAATGCAGTTACACTTTCATATTCAAATCAAATGCAGTTACATTTGTAACAAAGTTAAATTTATTATTCAACAAGAAATTATTAATTTAGAAACAAAACAACACATATGAATCTCATTACTTAATAGAAATCATGTTGTCAATTAGGCAATAAATTTACAAGTTCGAATCAAGAATCTGGAAGATGTACAATGCATTCAAATATCTTAAATATCAGCCTGATCAATGGACTCGGGGTTGGCTAGACAACCTGTCGCTATATATTTTTACATTAGAGAGATAATAAGATTGAAGGAAAACATTTCTATTCAATTTTTTTAAGTGTGAATTGATGATATTCCACATTGCATTCACGTTGGCGAGCTATTTGATGTTTACATTTTTTTTATCACTTGAAAATATTTTCAGTGTTCTCCAATTTCCTTACACATAACGAGATATGATATTGTTGTTATAAATAATTCTTTACTTAAACTAGTAATAATAGTATATCTACACCTACTAATTGTGTGGTTGAGTGAATTCTTTCCCAACCTAGCAATTGCCTCACTTCTGTGTCTACAAACCAACACATTCTACTCCTACCTATCTAGGGAAACTACATAAGATAAAATATATACATATATTTATAATTTAGTTAGAATATATTAGTGTTAGGAATTTTTTTACATTTAGAGTGACTCTTGGTCATTTCAAATTCATTTTGGTGGCCAATGGGTGCACATATCAGTGAACATCACCATACCAAATGAGTACAGGCCTAATTGGAGCCTTGATTAGGTGATGATCCCCTATTGAAGGATCAATTTTACCCCCTATCAACACCACCTAAATAAATATTTACACCTTAAGTGGAAATGGTTCCCATTGCATAAAATTTGTATGCCAAATGGAGGAGCTTCTATTGGATTTGGTTTGTAGTTAACCACCTCCCTAGTGAAGATGTTTCCTTGCTTTAACACCCTAGTAGACTTTTATGTTTTGTTGATGGGTGTTCTTAATCTTATTGTCCATTATCTATTCCATATAGTGTTTTCATTGAAATAAAATATGAGCTTTGTAATGGCCAAGTGCTCTACAACCTCCAAGGTTTCCAACATATGTTGAAAATTTGGTTAAAGAAACTCCACATTAAAGAAAGGGTGTAAGTTAAGGAAGTATGGAGGTTGAAGTCAAAATCTTTCTCACACATAGCCTTGGTGATAGTGTAATGCTCATATCAAAGTGATCTAAACTTCTTGGTGGGGGTTGAAAGTCACTCTTTCTAAGAATGTAGACATGTTTTATTCCCAACTTGAAATTTGTGTGGAACCTAATGGTGATCATGATGTTGCTTTTGGTGTTTGATGTGTTGGATCCATTTAACATTTTTATACTTTGTCTTCCTCATTTTTAGGATGGAAGGACTCTTCATGTGCCAATGCAATGGGGATAGCTACATCAAATGGATCTAATGGTTAGTAACCCAAGCACACTTGAAAAAGGTTGTGGCCTATGTTGACACCTAATCTTCATGATTGGGGAATTTTGTGTAAATAAATAAATTAGGAATGTGAATAGTCATCGGGAGATGAACTGAACAATCACTCCTATTGTATATAACAATGACCTACCTATGGAATAATAGATGAATCAGTTTTTGTTTTGTGGAGTTACTGCCTGGCCTGACAGCCTATAATAATATAAAAAGAAATTGTCATTGTTATGTTGAATGTAAGGAAGGAATTTGTAACATACATAAATACACTTATAATTGTTAATTGGATTTATCTTAGGTGGTTGGGAGGAATAATTGTTATCCACACCTTTAGTTCTCACAAGTGACATGTGAAAAAAAAACTATATGCTTATAATAATAAATATATATGACCCCTTGGTGGTGAAACAAGGGAACCGCCTCCACCTAAATGTATAAACAAGCAAGGAGATAATAAGCACATGACCTTGCATTATGATCCAATGAATCTATTAACTCTACAAAATACAAGCATGAGTCTCTTCAAATTACCACCACATGGCATACAATCGTAACTATAGTGCGATGAATCATTCATCATATTAGAACATTAAGAACCAAACAAAACACATGGAAAAACATGTGTTGATATTTTTGGTATCATCCTCAGTTGAATGTGATTTTATTTCATCTAATATTATTCATAGGTGTGAACTTGAAAAATATATGTGTTTGAAAGATTCAACACAATGGAATGAAGGCAACAGTTACATATGTGAATAATTGTGCTCGGAGTTTGCAATTACTTATTCATATTGGAAGGATTAAATTGAAAGGTCAAAAAATGGATGTTGAAGCCTTCCACTTCGATATAAGTAGGACTTTCACTAACAATAATAAGTGTAACAAAAAAGAAACATATCATGATTAATTTCCAAAGTTATATATTACTCATTAGTATTGTGTTTGCTAAAAGTAAATTATTTATTACTTACTAATAATGTGCTTTATAAAAGTAACCATGTAATAAAATCGGATTTGAACCCAAATGACAAGGGTAACAAGTTTGTCTTTATAATTATTTGAGTTACATCCAATTTATGACCACAATGTGATTATAATTTTCAATTTAAACGTGGATTGCAAAATCCTTGTTGATTCTTCTTAGATTCCTCACTTTATAGCATTTGTTACTTCCTCTTATAGTATGAATTATGGCTTACTGATGAAATTTGGAAGCTCAGGGAGGAATTCCCTCCTTTAGGAAGCCTTCCTCACCCTGAGAAGGCCCCTCTAGCCCTTGGAAGAATTTAATTTGCATAAGGAAAAATATTACTTTTAATGTGAAACCCACAACTGCATAAAAGTACAAGTTGGCCTGGGCAAGGAAATTCATCCTCCAAAACCGCATGTAACTAGCTCACATGTCTCGTCACTTGGGGGTATCATCAACAAATAACATATTCTCTTGATTGTTTTGTATAGCTCTGAATTTTCCAATCCAAGTTCACAAGTGTGAAGGAGAGAGAGGCAGTTTTGTTTTGACCAACGTTGACTTTCTGTTTAGGATTGCTTTGACCAGTGTTGAACAAGGAGAAATTGACTTTGTTTGACTTGGATTTTGACCTATTTTGGGAGGCCAAGTTGACTAGGCTTTGGAACGAATTTTTCTGGGCACGTTGACAGCCTTTGACTGTATACTTTGACAAGGTTTGGTTGCATATCATATAGGGTTTGACCACAGACCCTTCTCTCTCTTTTGACCTAGATTTTGAGGCTACTTTGAAAGCATATGACTAAAGGAAGAAGGTCACATACATTTACTGTTTGACCAAGTTATTTGAAGGTTGATTTGACCATTGACTATTGACTGGTTAGGGATGCTTTTGTTGTTATTGACTTTGACCAGAACTTGTAGATTTGAATTTTGACCAATTTTTTTTTCTATGTAAGACTAATTCTATTAATAAAAACAAAAAGTATAATTACACCAAGGCCCCACCTCAACCTTTGTTGCTAGAGTTCATCAAAACAGTCGAAACTGCCCCATATTGGGGAATCCAGTTTGACATTGCAAAAATAGCAAACATATAACCCTGAACTGTCATCAACGGACACCCATACTTTGGACTTGGATCCCAGAAAAAGATACAACTCAACACCACTGGACTCGATACCAGAACAAAAAAACCGTTGATCAAACAAACAAACAACAAAAACATCAAATAATTGGACCAACCCATCATCAGCGGAAGGCAAAGCTGGCTCGTGGATGGCGACGGATGCCACTTGGCGTCATTTGTTGTCATCCTCATCAAGTGTCTCCTCGACCACGAGGCAGGCATACTGGTCCCATTCTTCATCTTTCTCCGCCACATCGCCCTTCTCAGCACCACTTGGAGGCCCCCCTGCATGCTGGGTGCCGCTTGAGCTGCCAGCGAACCCCACCGTCAGAGCAACTCCTGCAGAGCTGCCACCAGCCCGCTGAATGTCACCTGCGTGAGCTTCTCCTCCATGCATTCTGCTGTGACTTGCGCCCTCGCCATCATCCTTCGACTTTTTCTCAGAACCCCTTCCCATTTCCGGAATTCTCACCTCCTATGAGTGCTCTTCAGAATTTCTCACTTGTTCATTGTTCAGCTCATCTTCTTCAGTGAAGATGATAGTCACATTGGCAGTTATAATGGGTCTATTCAGACGGCTTTGGAACCTGAATTGGGTAGCATGAGGGACAGGGCCGGGACGCAGCTGAGAAATTGCAAAATGGAGCCTAAAATCGCTGTGCAAAGCCATTGAGGCCGACCCTTGCCCCCGCCCGCTGCGCGTATGGGGATAATGTCTATGCGGCGACCTGGGGGAGGCGAGTTTTCCTGGTGCTGAGGGGGAGAGGGGGGAGCCGAGCTCTGCGCTGCCTAAGGGCGAGCGCTGCCACCTCGAGTTCCTCCTCGATGACTCCTCATGCGGTGACGGACCATACCAGTGAGGTTGGAGAGAAAATCAGTTGGATAAGCGCTTGGGAGGGACAACTGGTTGTGAAGACAGGGCTCCTAAGAAGGATTTACAGGGTATTGCTTGGAGTGGGAGAAATGGTGCCCATTTCCGAGATCAATGCAACAGAGGTGCCAACATCGTCTCCCTGTAGCTATTCTGCTACAAGAAAATTTAGCCTGCGGCAGACAAAAGCTAAGGAACGGGGGATGAACTGAAGGTTCAGGAGGCGCCATTCAAATTTTAGCTGTTTCCAACTCCCGGCCTGAGGGGCCATTTATTGCAACATGCACGCTGGCCAGGTTTCATCTGAGATGAGCCTGGATCAGAGCGCATTTCACTACCTGGCAAGTCCTTGTGCCAGCAATCCTAATGGTGACCATTAATGTTCTTGGGATACACCCGCATCCAGGTGCGCTTCTTCCTCCTGAGTCATTTCCCTCTTCACCAATTCCTTATACTCCAGAATCTGGTGTTCAGTGGCTAGCATAGAGAGTGTATCTGTATGTAGATCCTTTCCACTTTCTACTCCTATATTCGCCAGTAGGTCAGCTACTTTGTTTCCTTCCCGTCGTATATGCTTGAGATTGATTGCCCTGTGGGTGGAGAGCCAAATTTCAATTAGTTTTAATCGACTCGCTAGCCTCCAGCTGTTGCTCACCTTACTTGAGGGTGTTCCCTGCAAGATTTTGGTGACCATATTTATAAGGATCTGCGAGTCTCCTTCTATAACAAGTGGAAATAGTCCATGTTTATGAGCTAAGATAAGACCCTGCCATAATCCTTCTAATTCTGCAGAGTTGTTAGTGTCCCATCCATTTGAGCCGAGGTAGATTAGACAAGGATTACCTTTATGATTTCTGATTATTCCTCCAAATCCAGCCTTACCTGGATTCCCTTTTGAAGCTCCATCAAAATTTAGCTGGAACATGTGACGGGGAGGAGGAATCCACTTATCCGGGGTACTTCTTTTTGCTTGAGTTTTTCCTTTGATTATCATTTCTTGATTCCACTGTAGATTCCAGTTCATCCATATGGTTTGTTCCTGTGGGATGGAGGGGAAGTCCTCCTCAGACCAAGTTTGAAGAAGTAAAGTTTCCCTTATATTTTGACATACTGTGTTCCAAAGGGATTCCACGGGCATAGATTGATCCTTGAAGATACGTCAATTTCTCTCCTTCCATATTGTCCACATGAGAAACCCCGGTATTAGCTTCCATAAGGAGTTTAGAAGCTTGCTTTTGAATGGATTATATGCCCAATTGCAAATAGTGGAGATAATATCACCTTGTGTCCGCCCATCCTTTTGGCATCTAAAGTTGACCTTTTCCCAGAGCTTGTGCGCTAGTGGGCAAGATTTCATAATATGCTGAGTGGTTTCCTCATCTTTCTTACAGTTGGGACAAAAGGAGGGCCCATGGAAGCTTCTCTTCCTGAGGTTGTCCCATGTTAGGATTTTGTTGTGACATAAGAGCCATAGAAAGGTGGAGATTTTCGGCCAAATTTTGGGGTCCCATATTTTATTCCAGAGAGGGTCCTTGACAATGTGTTCCTTCATGATGATGTGATATGCCTCCCTTGTAGTGTAGGTGCCTTTTTCCTCATATCCCCACCTAAGCACATCTGTTTCCTCTGAATATTGTATTCTTCTCTTTGTTAGTTCTGTTCCTAGAGTCTGTTTTGCTAATTCCATTCCCTGTCTTAATATGTCATCCGTGCTGCACCATTGCCTGTTACCCTGCATTGTGGATGGAAGCCAGAAGTGCTTGACTGTGCTTGATGTTTGCAGTTCCTGTTCCAGGATTTGATGAGGTAATATTAAGTCCTTTAATTTGGGTTGCTACTGCCATGAGTCATCCCAAAACCTTGTTGTATTTCCGTTTTTAACTTCCCAGAAGCTATGTTGCTGTATTAAGAGCTTGTGTTGCTTGGCCGCATTCCATATTAGTGATCCTGGGCTGACTTCTGAAATTCGGATTAATTCTTCTGTGGGTCGACTGTTAGCATACTTTGCAGTCCAGAGATTGGCCCAGGGGGTGGATGGCACAGTGAGCCATTTCCACCAAATGCGAGCTCCCATAACAACGTTGTTGTGATAGGGATCACGCAGACCCGTTCCTCCTGCAGATTTTGGAAGGCAAACTGTGTCCCATTTGACCAGAGCCCATTTGCGTTTTTGATCAGTATTACCCCACAGGAAGGATCTCTGTAAACGTTTGATCTCTTTGAGAACCCATTTGGGTGCAGCTAGGATTGAGAAGAGATACAACGGCATGGATTGGAGAACCGCCTTGATCAGGACAAGACGACTAGCCATATTAAGGGTCCTATGAGTCCAGGAAGATAGGCGCGCCTCCAACTTTTCTAAGAGCAACCTCCATGAGGAGTGTTTCAGAGCAGAGTCAGTCAAAGGAGCACCAAGATACTTGGAAGGTAGAGTGGCAATTGAGAATCCAAGGATTCGAGCTATAGAAGCTTGGGTGACAGTGGGAGTATGGAAAAAGAATAGTTGAGATTTGGCTTTGTTTATTTTTGCTCCCGAGGCATCTGAAAAATCTGACAATATAGAATTGAAGTGACGAGCTTCCTGGACTGAAGGGTGACCGAAGAGCATATTGTCATCCACAAATTGCTGGTGGGTGAAGGTGGGAGAGTTAGGAAATGACAGGCCTTTGAGTTTCTGGGAAGACAGAGCAGCTTTAATACTTCATCCTAGACCTTCCGCCATTAACACAAAGAGGAAAGGGGAAAGAGGGTCTCCTTGTCTGATTCCCTGGGATGGCTGAAAAGGTGAGGAGGGAATTCCATTGATCAAGATTGAGAAGAAAGAGGAAGAGATGAGACTCATGACCCAGCGCGTCCAAGTTAAGGAGAAACCAAAAGCAATTAGGATTTTCTGAATGTAAACCCAACTTAAGCTATCAAAGGCTTTTGAGAGATCGATTTTGAGGAGCATACCTGATCTCTTGGTGTTCTTCAGAGAATGGATGATTTCATGTGTTAGGATTATTCCGTCCATGATCTACCTACCTTCTACATATCCCGACTGCTCCGGCGATATGAGAAATGGTAATAGCAGCTTGAGTCTTGTGGCTACAATTTTTGAAACAATCTTGTAGATGACGTTGCACAGGGAAATGGGCCGAAATTTGTCAGGGGTATTAGATTGAGCCTCTTTTGGGATTAGCGCTATGAATGTGGCATTCATAGCCGGCAGCATCCATCTCAGTGTTCTTGATTCCTCCACAACCTGCCAGACTTCCATTTTAATTAACTCCCAAAAATTATGGAAGAAGTTGGAAGTGAACCCATCAGGACCTGGCGCCTTTCCCTCTTTCAGTTGATGAACCGCATTTTCCACTTCCTGTAAGTCGATCGGCTTGAGTAGAAGTTGATTGTGCTCCTCTGTGATGACTTTGGGGATGTTCCTTGTAATTTTTTCTATAGCTTGCGTTCTGTCAACCTGTGGTTCTTGATGGGCTTGCTTAAAGTAGTTGAGAAGTTCAAGTTCAATTTCTTCATGTTTTTCCACTCTTATCCCCTGCTCATTTTGTATGTGGGTGATGTTATTATTCATTCTGCGTTGTATAGTGGTTCTGTGAAAAAATATTGTATTTTTTCCCCTTCCTTTAGCCACCTGATGCGAGATTTTTTCCTCCAGAGCATTTCTTCTTGTTTGACCCTTTCTAAGATCTGTGCTTCAAGAGACTTTTCCTGTTCCATATAATCCTCTGTTCTGCCCTCTGTGATAATTCGTTGCTGCAGTCGCTTCATGTCTTGGTCGAGTGCTAATTGAGCCTGGAAAATGTTACCAAACGAGGAATGGTTCCATTGCTTTATTTTACTTTTGAGGTATTTAAGCTTCTGCTGAAATTGGAGCATCTTTGTACCCTTTGGTGGAGTATAGTTGGTCCATTCCGATTTTACTAGATTGACAAATTCCGGATGTGTCATCCAAAAAGCCTCAAAGCGAAAAGGCTTGCGACTTGTGTTGCCTGGTCGAGACCATTGAAGGGAGATTGGCCAGTGGTCTGAACCTGAGAATGGCAGTATTGAAGCTGAGAGGTCTCCTCCTAAGTGGATTGCGTTGTCAGAGATTAAGAATCTGTCCAGGCGAGACGCAATTTGTTGGGAGCCTGTTCTTTTGTTATTCCAGGTGTAAAGTCCATTGTTGAAAGGCATGTCAATAAGCCAATTACCTTGAATGTATTCTTTTAGATTATTACTCTCCTTATCCAGATTGTTCCTTCCTCCTCGCTTCTCTTCCATCTTGGTTATCATGTTGAAGTCACCCCCATTTATCCATAGTGGATGAGACCTATCTACATTGATTGAGGAAAGGGTATTCAAAAGTTCTACCTTATGCACAGCCTCCTGGGGAAAATATACATTAGTTAAGAGTCCATGTATATTGGTTCCTGTAATATGGAATGTCGCTTGAAGGAAATTCTTGTTAGCATGTATGTTATTGAGCTCAATGGTACGAGCATCCCATATAATTGCTAAGCCTCCTGAGGCACCAGAGGCATCTACTGCTGCTACTTGACTACCAGGCCAAGCTTTTGCTGCAATTCGATCAAGAGAGATGGAATTGCATTTAGTTTCCTGCAAAAAGAGAATTTGGGGCTTTTCTTGCTTTATCATATTTTTAATCAGTCTGCATTTCCGGGGCTATTGAGCCCTCTAATGTTCCATGAGATGAGCTTCATGATGGAAGGTTAGAGAGAGAGTTGTAATACTTTGTGAGCTTGGAGTACCTTCCTGACTCCACTAGCATTTCCCCAATGCGTATGGTGCGTTGGAGATCCATTTTCTTCCTCTTTTTTTGATATCTTTGCTGATGTTTTTCCCGTCCCAGAGGCTTCCAGTTTGAATACCTAGTGATTTTTGTCTTTGAGCTTTGGATAGAATTACTTCCAGATTCTCCAGCTGCCTCTCTAGAATTTTGTCATAATTCTTTGTTTTGCATGCCTGCTCTAGGCCAGGAATATCCAAATCCCCAATATCTATGCTTTCTGGTTCTTCTTCCATATGTTGTATATCACCTATTCCTTCTGTTGTTTCTGATGCCTTTGTAGGGTCGGGCTGCAAGTTGTCTACCTCCATTACTTGAGAGAACCAAGTGGGGATTGTACTTTTAGCCGTGGGGGAAAGATCTGTGGGTAATGATTCTTTTTGGCTTTCCTTGGGATCAGACTGTGCAGATTGTATGTTCATCAAAGGATCCTCCTTAGAGGGGGCGTGGATCTCAGGGTTGTGGATATCTTGCTGGGCTAGCGCTTCAAAACTATTGCTCGTGGAGGGCTTTGATGTATTGGCTTGAGGCTTCTTAGGGTTTGAAGTAGGTCTCTTGTGGTTTTTCCTGCGATTGGAAACTTTTGTGAAGCCGCTCAGATCAGGCTCATCCGAGGCAGAGATATTCGAGGGTTTCTGAGTTAAAGGACAATCCCGAAACAGGTGACCCAGTGCATGGCATCTCCTGCACCGGAATGGCACATGTTCATAATCAATTAACTGGACCCATTCAACATCATCATGAAAGATACTTACCGCATCCGGGAGTGCCTTATTGAGGTGCATATAAACGCAGATTCGGGCATAGGATGTGTATCTTCGGAGTTTTGTCTCCTCTGCTGTTTTGACAAATTCACCGAGACCATTTCCTATGGTTTGTAAGGTCTCCTCGTCCCAGTATTCCATGGGAAGAGAATAAAGACGGATCCAGACTGGCGCCCAGCTGAGATCTTCTTTGTCTGGATTGAAGCGCTCCACCCAACCTCTCAGAAAAAGACCAGCTGCGTTAAAGAAATAGGGCCCTCCATCTAGGACCCTATTTCTGTCCTCTAAGCAGTTAAATATGGCCGTGAAGAACCCTTTAGGTCCTAGCTACAGTGTTATGTGTCCTTTCGGCTTCCATTTAGCCGTTATCCAGTCGTGCAACGCTTTTTCTGTTGGCCACATTCCTATGAATTTTCCTATCAATGCATGGTCTCTCATGTACTGGATCTAGGCATTGATCCAATGACTTGGGAGTTCTATCTTCGGGCACTTAGCAGCTACCGGTCTACAGGTGCTTGAAGTAATCTGGGGATTCTCTCTGTCACTCGTTTTGGTATCTTGTGGTGTTGTTTCTTCTTTGTCTTCATTTGGTTCAGCTTGCTTGGTACCTTCCTCGTACCGCCGTGGAGAGTCGTCAGCTCTTGGGGGAGGCGCAGCGTCCTCCCCCTGGGGGGTATTCATGCTTCTGTCGATGTTCCTAGTTGGGTGCAGTCTTTCAATATAGTACTGGTATGACAGTAGTGCAGCGTTCTGCTCAGATCTGTCGTTGCAGGTTTTGCAGAAACCCTACTTCTCTATCTCATGGAACCTCTTTCCCCAGCAAACACCGACACAATACAATGTTACTTAATCGGCCAATTTTGACCAAATTTTACTTTTGAGCTCATATTTAATTGGAATTTGGATTGGTGTTTGGGATAGTCAAGGTTTTTACCTTTGACTCATTGTTGATATGCTTGGACATTGGATCTCTCCTCTGAACAATTGATGACAATCTAATCGAAGAAAAAATTGGAAAAGGTTTCCCCCTTATGTGGTTTTCCTTGGTGTTTCACCAACTACTATGTCTCTATTGTTCTTGGTTGTCTACTTTTGTGCATTTGGTTTACTATTCTATATACAAATGCTTATTGTTATTGAAAGATTGAAATCTTATTGTACAATTGATTGCTAATTGAATAAGAATTGTTATAAGTGATCGTGCTAACATAAAACACAGAAAAATTAACATGATATCATAATTGAGGTGAAGACAAGCCCAAGGAGATAAGAGAAATCACCTTTGAAAGAATTTGATTTGAAGAAGCCTATTTGACTTGGTCAAATATGTCTATCTCATAATTCAAGGTTGAAGAGAAAATGACTCAACTAAATATGTTGTTCAAAGAACGAGGTTGGAAATGACCTTAGATCAGAATGATGTTTGTTAGGTGTTTTAATTGTTTAAATAATCGGTCTTAATTAAAGTATCAACCAGGGACCATAAAATTTTAGTTACAACACAATATTAGTCTAGGCGTGCACTCTTACTTATACTATATAACTCTATACTAACAAGATATTGTGATTTTCAAAACTCTGGTAAACCACAAAATTCTAAATTGTAACCTATAGGTTTTTCGGTACTGTAATATGTAGTAGTTCTAGTACATAATCTAGGTGCTAAAATATGTCAAAGAAACTAAATCTAGGATTGAATGAATGTTTAATATAGAAAAAAACTAACTTACACCTGATCACACAATACTTAGAATGAATATCCTAAATCTGAAAATAGGGGAAAGGATTTTAATGCAAGACTATCTAAATTACAGATTAGAAAATCACTGAATTTGAATGTTAAGCAAGTTCAAGAAACTAATGTGGCCACATGGAAGAAAACTAAATATATTTTAAGTCCTAAAAGAATATTAATCTAACCAAAATTCCATAAAGAAATATTACAAAACAAAGACCGTTTTTAACCTCGATCTACTTATCTAGTCAACCATTCGATTCAATCTTGTTACCAATATTGCTCATAAATTTTAATCTATCACTATAATATGTTAATCACACATAACTAAATCCTCTTCGTCAATCCATTCATATGCAGATAAATTAACAAGAAAAAGAATTGTTAATCTACAAATACTGAAAGGAAAAGAGTATAACAATTCTATGATAAATGAAAACTAACTATGCATACAAAAATTGAAACTATCTCACAATAGCTTGATTGGGATCATTGGTGGGCCCTTTATAGTGAGATTACTGCAAAAAACGTAGCTACTTTTCAATACATTAATAATCAGGAACCATCATATAAAGATATTATATTAGCTACTTTTCAATACATTAATAATCAGGAACCATCATATAAAGATATTATATTAAAAGTTTTCAAGAAAATATACACAACACAGTTCAACTATCCAATTTTTTGGGCAAAGTTCAGAAATGCATTCACAATAACCTCGTTGCTTTATTCCTCCTCCTCTCTGCCTTTTGAGGACTTATTTATACATAAAATTCATTGAGTGAGAATAAGATCCAATCCCCTAAACTTAAAAAACTAATTTACAACTTTAAAAGAAATTCTCAGAAATCTCATTTTTATGTAATTTTATATAAATTGGTGTTATACAACCAGCCTCATCTCCTCAACCATGATGTATTTTGGAAATTTGTTTTTATTGAGCCTAATTTTCCATATTATCAACAAAATCCATGTCTTGAAATTTATTTATTCAATTCCATGGCCTCGAAAATTGCGCCTGAAGTTGATTGTTTAGTTATTTTTCAAATCTAAGTTTTTCAAAAATTGTGTACAAATATGCTTCAAAGAACTAGTTGTAAATTTGAATTTGTATTGAATTTTGTGAAACAGTTTGACAAATCGGTAAATTTCTATTTTTTTCATAAAACCCATATGCTAGAATTTTTAGATTCGCCATCATATGCATATAAATTGAGGAAAAACATGGTAGTTTCAAAATTATTACCTTTTTTTATTGTAGCTTAAATCATGTGCTAACGTCCCACATGTGTGATATGGGTATATTCCAAGGCATGTATAAGCACATTAAGCCCATGTGGCACCTAATTTGTCTTGCTTTAAGAAAGAAAACTATATTTTATAATTTTCACTTTTTTCTCTACTTGTGCAAGTCTATAATTGAGTGTAGATGCAGGAAATTGGTACTGAATTGTCAAATTAAAACTGAACTGGTACATAAAAAAATATTTCATACCCAAACATTTTTCTTGGCCTCATAATCACATTAGTAAACCGTAATTGATAAAACCATGTTAAAAACACATTTAACCATTAAAAATATAAGAAATCCATCATAATTAACCACAAATTAAAAGAGGCGCATTTAGTAGAAGTTGGTGGTATAATTACTGTGGAAACTGTCATACATGCAAGAATATGACTTATGAATGGCAATGTTATATACTGAATAATATGAGATATTTAGATCCCAACATTCCCCCATGCCTAAGATGTTTCTTCCCTCATGCAAACAAAATCCTTGCTTATTACATACTTCTATAACATTATTTCTTTGTGCAAGTGTGAGTTCTTGTGGAGAAACATTGTTGGAGGTTAAAGGTGATCTTCCATACTGACATATACTTGATATATTTTACAACATAGTAATATAAATTAAGGATAAGAAAAATATGGACTGGAAAGGGATGGTGGATGATATAAGGTGATGATCAAGATAATGGTTGGAAACTTTGTAAGACCATTATTCACTTTGTGGTTCTTTTATTATATAAAAAACAATGACTTCATCCTCTTATTGAGAGCATTTACATGATGAATTTGTGAATCTTTTATGATGTACAAGGAGAAGACATTATAAATATTGCTTTGTATTCATGTACCCCAATACTTTGATTATCATTCTTATGGTCTTACTAGAATATGCATTGATGGATTTAGAAATGGGGGGTTTAATGGTGGTTTAAGAAAGGTAAATATTTATGGAACAGGAAGTGGTTAATCATAGATCTTCCTTAAATTCTAATGATTTAAAGAGTCTTAAACATGTTTTACTTCAAGTATACCTTTTAAATTTTGATTTGTACCACAGGTTACAATGGAATTTGTATAGAATGAACTAAATATGTTGAAAAGGTCCCAACAACCACTCCCTCATGCCTGAGGTTTTGCATGTCCTCATGCAAACAAGATCATGTACTGAAGAAGTGAGGAGGGATGTTGAGATGTATCTAGTACAAAAAAGGAATTGAAAAATAAAAAAATGGAAGTAATGAGATTAATATTGAACAAAAATAAGTCATCCTTAATTTATTGAAATAATGCAAAACTAACACCAAGCATAAAAGAAATTCCAAATCACTCATTACATATGATTTCATCAATCCTTAACAGTTCCATGCTCAAGAAAAGAAACCTTTTATAAATTGAAGGGGCTCTCCTTCTTTGTAGACAAAATCGCAGGAGGGTTTTTATGATCACAACAAATGATGAACCAATGAAAAATTATTTATTACTAACCAAATCCCAAAGTATTATAGTCATCCAAGTATTACAAATAAGATTTGTAGTTGAGAATTATTAATTCTCTAGGATCATAGGTCCCACTTCTAAGGTAATTAAATCTGAGATATAGTATGAAAAACCAATAACAGAGGTCTCAAGGTTACCTTAAGGCCATTATTTAGCATCAAATTTATGCACTTTGTTTTTCCCTTGACTTCAATCCACACATGCTTCCTTTTGATCGTAACACTATAGAGTAACCATCATACATGTAGATAAAATCCCTAGCTCGATTAACACTTATTTATAAAGAATGCCCCATTGCCCGCAAGTGTCCATAGTCTAGTGGTTTTTCCTAGTGGCATCACACTCAGTACCCACTGCCAATAGGAATCCATAGCCTTAATGGGTTAACCTCTTAAACCTATTTTACACTGAAGGCTCTAGTCTCATGTTTCCTACCATTTTAGGTTTATATTTTGGACATTTATTTTGCAATTGGTAGATGGGAGAGTGGCTTCAGAAATCCCCTTAAAGGCATAGGATGATACATTTCATAGTGACTTTTATTACTTACATAATTCTTGGACACATAAGGTACTTTATATGTACTCAAAGGACATAGCATGAATGAGCCATTTTTAATGTGAGATGGATGAGGCTAACCAAAGAGTAACCAAAAGACTCCTAAATTCCTACCAATCATGGTTTTCATATATGCTTTTGTTTTTAAAGTAGTTTTCCACCATTAGAAAATATTTCATTAACTCTTCTGCAAGTCTTAATAAAGATGCTCGGATATTGTGCTTTGGTGTTATGGTTAAAGTATTCAAGTTTTTTCATTGATATCATTGTATGGACCTCTTAATTTTGTTTTAATCCACTTAGTATGCTTTGGTAACCATATTTTGAGAAATTGTTTCGTATTGATAATTAGAAATCTATATGAATAAAAAAAATGAAATTCCAAAACAAAAAAGGTATATCAACTATGAATAGTTTGGAATTATCATTCAATTCAACTTCTATGAAAAAGATCACTTAATCAATCATCTTTATGAAATAACGGTGTTAAAATAGATAAGTAATGATAAAGCATGAATGCATCATTTTTAAAAACTTAAGGAAAAAGCAAGATATCAAATACTCTCCTAAGTGTTCCATTATGTTGATGAAGATGTCTTTTCCACTTTTGAAAATATTCTTCAATATTTACACGTCCCAAACTAACAAGACCCCTGAATCCAACTTTGTCTTGTTGAATAGCTTCGGTATGGAAATTATGTTGCAGATGCATGGAATTAGCGAAATTGGTGCTAAAATTTTGGGTAATGGTACCAGAGTAAGTATCAAAATTATGGAAACTAAAATTCTAAAAACTGAAATTATAGGTACTAGTACTAAATTGAGTACCAAAATTTTGGGTACTGGTTGGTAGTAGACTTGGTATGTAGCACTGGATGACGTTACAATACAATCATATTGATTTTAGACAGCGAAACTAAATATTAAGGAGATTATCTTCACATAAAATTCCAAACATGATGTTCATAGCTTACTTTATTGAAAATAAAAATAGAAACAAGTATAACAATAATTAAAAGAAATAATAATAAGTGGGAAAGGATTGTGGTAATTGAACCATTTTTTGGTTTGAAATAAGGCTGAGTAGCAATCTTCATTAAAACAATATGTAGTTGAAAGATACCACAACAGAAATACGTAATAGGAAAATAGATCTCCCATTTTCAACTAGTTGTCTTTAACTATTAACATTCCCACTTATACATGAAAAAAACATGATAAAGATGTTGCACAGTATTTAAGAGCTAAACTAATTTTTATATGCAACATTTATTTATTTATTATCCTACTTTACCTAAGAAAAATATTATTGTCCTTATGTATAGGAGTATTTCCAATGTAACCATGTGCATGAGTTTAGATGACACATAAATTGTTGTGGATATTCCATTGGACAGTCCAGCACAACAGATCTGATAATATTATATTAAAAAATTGAAATTCTACACTATTACAGTTTTATTAAACTTTAATATCTGTAGATTTAATTGTAATTAGTGCATGCATACGAATGGAAATTATGAAGAAAAATAGAAAACAACAAAATAAGCTCACACACACACATAAGACACAATATGCTCTGGGAAACCCATTCGAGAGAAAACCCATCTAGAAGGTGAGGTCATTTCGCTCTCTTTCTCTGCCTGGAAATATGGTTGCAGGTACAAAGAAGTAAGGCATGTGGCCCATGGGCTGCTATAGTGCACAAATCCTCCATGTTGGATTTACCTCATATCCCATTTGGCTATATTTTCTCAGTTATGGAACAAAATTCTCTCAAAAGAATGGAATGCCTCTTTCTCATAGTGACTCGATTATAACACAATCTGATAGCCTACTAGTGGTTTAGTTTGACTACATCAAATCTTAAGTAGAGATACAATATAAACTCTTCTAGAGTTTCTTACATCACAAACACGTGGCTAGCCCCTTTTCCATGAATAATGGGGGCTGATGTGGCATCCTCCCGAATTCTAGGTGTGAAAAAAGGAAAGTCAAATTCTGAGTGGCATAAATTTTGCATACGGACTCTGATTGACGTGCTTCTTGCGTTGTTGGAAAGAACTTTATGTGTAGAAAAACATAAAATTGCATTATGTTGAATTAGTAAAGTTTTACCCCAAAAAATGTCATTTGATGCCTCAAAAAGCTCTCAAAAGGTTTAAGACCTTGTTTTGCCAAATTGGGTCCCACCGACAAAAACAGTACCGTGAGATGATTCCTCCACTTTTTCCACTCTTAATGCATCGAGATGGATGAAAAAAATATAATGATCCAATACAAATCACACCTCCCCGTTTTGGGAGGATTTTGGCCCCAAAAAGCTTTTACGAAATGAAGTGAGGAAATTTTTCCTCCATCTTCTCTTCAATGTACCATTTAGCTTTGCCTAGAAGTTGTCCCTTCAACCCAATCTACCAAAGCTCATTCTGCCCCTGTCTTGTAGTTTTGACCTCTTTTGCAAAATTGTATCTTCTATCAACTCTGCCTAAGCATCTGGTGCCAAATCCTCCACAGAAGGTAGGACATGTTCCTCTTCTTGATCTAACATGGAAGGCTCATAGAGTTTCAAATTCTCTACATTCACAACTGAGTACATGTGCATGTATGGTGGTTGTTGGGTCCCTATAATACTAGTGATTACCCCATTACTATTATAGTTATACCCCTTATTTATATTGTTGTGCCCCTATTACCCCCATATTGTTATTTCTGTGCCCCATAGAATCCCTCTATTGTTATTTTTGTGGTTTTATATTATTATTTTTAGGTCAGCTGGATTATATTGTGACTCCTTAGACTCCTATATATAGAAAGGAGGTTTTGTCATTTGAATCCTCCAAGAATTGTTCATTTATGTAATGTAAAGGAGGTTGCCCCCTCGAATAGGCTGAATTCTAAGGCGTTGATCTATCTTTTCTATCTTTTCTTGAGCTGGTTTCATAACATTTGGTATCGGAGCTTTGGATTATAGGGTTTCGCTGCTCCAAACGGGTCATCGTGGAATTTTCGCTATAACTTTTTTTCTGTGACGTTTCAGAAGTCGCAAAAAAAACCCATTTGCGAAGAAATCACACTAAACCTTGGGTCTGAATTTTAGAGCTTTTCGCATGATATTTTTGGAGATATGATCTGAGGAAGTTGGTCTTTTTGCAGACTCCTGAATTACATTCAAAACAGGTGACCTAGGGAAAATTGTTATAACTTTCTCGCTGGGAATCAGATTGAAATTTCGTAAGAAGGTACAAAAAGAGAACGGAATGTAGTTTCTTATATATCTTTTTCAGAACCAAGTAGCAAAAATTGTACACGTGGCACTTCATACAACTTCGCTCTTCTGGAAAGGTCTATAATCAGGTCATCTTGGGATATTGTGCATAACTCCTTCTTGGAGAATCCAATTTGGATCAGACTGATGGCATTGGAAAGAGGACATAGAGAGCTACTACAGGTCACAAATTCAGAACTAGATGATTGGAAAGTACAGAGATACATCAGAGGCAATATCGAGCTCCTACAAAGTGAAAAAAGGTGTGTAGATTTTTTAAAATTTTTCCTTAAGCTTGGTTTGAAAATTTATTTTGAAGGAATTTAAAGGGCATAGTAGAGCATTATTATCGCTAACTGATGCCCCGAGGAAAGAAAATGTAAACACCTAGTAAGGAACCTGAAAGCTCTAGCATGACTCATGAAGAAGAGGAAGAAATGCTACATGATATATCAAAATTACAAGAACAAGTGCAACAAATGTTATGTTCACAAAAGTTAACAGATGCTAAGATAAATGGCGCTGAAGCTAAGATAAATGGCGTGGAAGCTAAGATGAATGGCATGGAAGCTAAGATGGACAATTTGAAGATAGATTTGAACAAAAATTTGAAGACAGGCATGGCAGATTTGAAGATAGATTTGACAAATTTTCTACAAGAAATACTTACTAATGGTGAAAAGGTAGTAAAGGAAACTCATGATGAGAACAAAAGAAATGTTAATCATGATTCCATAGATGCTAATGTTGGATCGAAGAATCACCATATTCCAAAAATCGATATGAGGAATTTTGATGGCAAGGATCCCGCCACATGGATATTACAGATGGAGCAATTCTTCGACCTCAATAATGTGCAAAACGCACAAAAGGTATGTATGGCAACTGTATATTTGGAACCAAATCAGTTTGTTGTTGGCATTATGAGACAGGTGTTGGCCTTGATGGCAAATCACACTGATGACAAATCATAGTGCAGAAGGATAGCAGCAAGGAATTGATGATCAGACTACAAGTATGAAGAGAAAATATATACACGCTGGTTCACTATATACCAAGTCGCGAATACAAGCAGGTTCACTATATACCAAGTCGCGTATACGCAGGATCGCTATATACCAAGTCACGTGTACACGCAGGTTGGCTTCAGTAAAAGAGCGTGTATGTGGAAAACTTATCTTTGGTCCGCGGCAGTTATTCCTTGGAAGTTGTGCCTATGGTTTTGGACCATGGTGTCTCAACGGACGTGTTGATCCCTAGTTTTGAAGTTGATGGTATTGGATTTCTATGGTTTTGGCTCTTGGTATTGAGCAAGGCCTAAGGATATATAAGGAGAAGAAGATCATTAGGCATTGTACAATTGAAAAGTCTTGAATATCTGAAAAAAAAAAAAAAAGAGATCTGGTATGCAGGTTCTGGGTTGCTTGATCTAAGCTAAGGAGAGATCACACCGGTTGATGGAAGACTAGATCTAAGGACAGATCGGGATCTAATGGTTTGAAATGCACTATTATGATATGGTTGATTATGCGTATTTCTAGATCTGCATACTGACGCTATGTTATGTTCTGGGTCTAATTGATGTCTGGTACAGCTGCAAGTTAAGAGAATTTATTTTTAGATCTGTACGCAGGTTGTCTTTGGTAAAAGCGAGTGTATACGCGGGTTTCTCTCATTGAAGTAGCGTATATCTTTTGAAGTTTGATTTTTGGAGTTGCAGTTGGGTCTGACTGCTGTTGCAGAGTTCTGTAGTCTGCTCTGTGTTCTGGTGACTGGTGTTGACAGGGTTTCAGTGGTTCAGTGATTCAAAGATTGATGATGCTAGTATTGGTTGTTTTGTGCTTCAATGATCTGTTATGAAAGTTGAATGAATTGTGGTCTCCAGATTGTAATGTTGTGCTTCAGGAATATCCAGTCTGAAAATGTATGAAAAGTGGTACCTGAAGGAAAGAAGATTGTAGGCCAGCACCTACGTACTAGTATCTTAGCTAGTACAAGAGCAAAGGGGGTTGGAGCTCCCTTCCAAGGAAGTTTGGAGAACGAGAGAAGGTTGAAGCCTTCAGCAGGTTGTAGCCTACGTACTGGTATAAGGCTGCACCAGTACAAAAGATTGTAAACTGAAGTTTCATATTAAAGAAAGATAGAGACGACTTGCAGCAGGTGGTTTTCACCCACTTTGGGTTTCCACCTTATATCATGGTGTTCATGTGTGTGTTTTCTGTGTGATGATCTGTTCTGTTATACTGCACCTGTTTTACTATCATGGTTAATAATGTCCTGATGCATTTACTGAAGATAAGCTACTGAATCATAAGTTTTCTTGTTATACGCTGGTTTCTTTAGACACAGTAGCGTGTACAAGCTGTTTCACTTAACTGAAGTAGCGTATATGTTTCTGAGCATAAAATGAAAAAGTTTTTCTGATAATACTGATTCACCCCCCCTCTCAGTATTATTTCCAACAATTGTATGGTATCAATGGCTTTGTTCTCGTAAACAATTTATCACTTGGGCAATTTTTATGGAAGAATTGATAGCACATTATGAGGATACAAAAAGCAACACTTTTTTTAGCCAATTGATAAGTCTCAAACAAAAGGGTTCAATAATGGAGCACATTGAGGAGTTCCAAAAATTGAACATAAGGGTAAAAGATATTCCAGAGGAGCATAGGATTGATGTGTTCATAGGGTCTTTAAAGGATAATATCCAACATGATGTTCGCCTTTGGGAACCTGATTCATTAGAGAAGGCATTCAGGTTAGCAAGAAAAATGGAAAGCAAAATTATGGCAACTAGGAAGCATACCACTCACAACTATAAAGACGGAAGTGTTGTTGCCCCTAGTCTTCCACAACCTACAAGGTTGACACCACAACAATTGGAAGAAAAAAGAGCAAAAGGGCTTTGTTACAATTGTGATAGCAAATACACAAAAGGTCATAAGTGTGCTGAGAAGAAATTATTCTACATAGATTGTGAAGAGGAAGAAGAAAAGGAGCAAGAAAGGTCAAAAGAAGAGGATATATTCCAGGAACAAAGCCTAGATGAAGAACAAATAAATCCGACCATATCTTGTAATGCATTGGCGGGAATTACCACTCCTCAAACCATCAAGATAGAAGGACAAATCAAGAAGAAAAAGGTAATAGTGTTGATTGATTCAGGAAGCACCCACAATTTTATTCATTGTAGGGTAGCAAAAGAATTGAATTGCTTCCTATATCCAGCACCAGAGTGTCAAGTGATGATTGCAAATGGAGGAACAATAAATTGCTCTGGAAAGTGCCATAATATCAAGCTATCCATGGGAGAATATGTATTGACTAGCCCAATGCTTTCCATTCCAATGGGAGGTGCTGATGTTGTACTAGGAGTCCAATGGCTACAATCCTTGGGTACAATAGCTTTTAATTTTCAAGAACTTTTCATCAATTTTTTTATGGAAGGAAAGGAAGTTGAATTAAGGGGTATTGCAGGGAAACCAGGAAAGATAATCAGCTCTAATGGCATGACAAAGCTTCTAAAAAAGGAGCAAAGAGGTGTAATTGCACAATTATGTTCGCTAGATGTTTCCACATTGGAATCATCTATTTCTCCAGATCTCCAAAAAGTCCTGGACAATCATTCCAAGGTATTTGAGACTCCCAAAGGTCTCCCACCTATGCGTGATCATGATCATGCTATTCATCTGATTCCAGGAAGTGTTCCTCCAAACATCAGGCCGTACAGATATCCCTATGTCCAAAAAAGTGAAATTGAACGTATGGTTGCAGAAATGCTAGAGGCTGGTATAATTCAACTGAGTCAAAGTTCTTTCTCAGCTCCAGTAGTATTGGTGCACAAGAAGGATGGATCATGGCGCATGTGTCCGGATTATAGGGAGCTCAACAAGCTCACTATTAAAGATAAGTTCCCCATTCCTGTCATTGATGAATTACTGGATGAATTGCATGGATCAATTTACTTCACCAAGTTGGATCTTCGTTCGGGATATCATCAAATCAGAATGAAGATTGAAGACATTCCGAAAACGGCATTTAGAACTCATGAGGGTCATTATGAATTTTTGGTCATGCCTTTTGGCCTTACCAATGCACCTTCAACATTTCAAGGTTTGATGAATTCAATTTTCAAACCATTCCTTAGAAAATTTGTGTTAGTATTTTTTGATGATATACTAATCTACAGCAAGTCTTGGAAGGATCATGTTGAACATGTTGACAGGGTGCTACAACTATTGGAGGAGAAACAATTATATGCAAAAAGATCCAAATGTTTCTTTGGAGTCCAGGAGGTGGAATATTTGGGTCATATTGTATCTCATGAAGGAGTTAAGGTAGACCCTAGCAAAATTAAAGCCATTAAGGAATGGAAAATCCCCACATCCATAAAGCATCTGCGAGGATTTCTTGGGTTGACAGGGTATTATCGCAAGTTTGTTAAGAATTATGGGAGAATAGCAGCACCTCTAACAACATTATTGAAGAAAGATTCATTTTCATGGACTCCGGAAGCAACAAAGGCCTTTGAACATCTTAAAGAGGCAATGTGCCAAGCACCGGTCTTAGCTACACCGGACTTCACAAAAACCTTTATTGTGGAATGTGATGCTTCAGGAAATGGAATTGGTGTTGTTCTAATGCAAGATGAAAGACCCATTGCTTTTGAAAGTCGTCCAATCAAGGGAAAGTTTTTAAGCAAAGCTATTTATGAGAAGGAAATGTTGGCAATACTCCATGCACTTAAGAAATGGCGACCCTACCTAATGGGAAGACACTTCAAGGTAAAAACGGATCATGATAGCCTTAAATACTTTTTAGAACAAAGATTATCCTCTGAAGAGCAACAAAAGTGGGTCACAAAGATGTTGGGTTATGACTTTGAAATCATCTACAAAAAAGGAAGCAAAATGTGGTGGCAGATGCACTCTCAAGAAAGGATGTGGAAGCATTGTTGTGTGCCATTTCTATTATCCAACCAGATTGGATAAACGAAGCAAGGGAGGAATGGAAGAATGACGAAGAAGTGTGGGCACTTATTCGAAAGCTACAACAAGATTCCAGTACTTCTGATACATTTAGCTGGCAAAATGATTCGTTATGGTACAAAGATCGCTTATACCTCTGTAAGAATTCCCAGCTAAAACAAAAGATTCTTATGGAATTGCACACTTCTCCCTTAGGAGGGCACTCAGGATTTTTAAAAACTTACCACAGGGTTAAGAAGGAATTTTTTTGGGATGGCCTTAAATCAGATATTCAAAAGTTTGTGGCGGAATGTTTGGTTTGCCAACAAAATAAAGTTGAAACAATTAAGACACCGGGTCTATTACAACCTTTATCCATTCCAAGCCAACGTTGGGAGGAGGTTTCAATGGATTTTATCACAGGTTTACCCAAGTCTGAGGGAAAGAGTGTCATCATGGTGGTAGTTGACAGACTTACCAAGTATGCACACTTTTGTGCATTATCACATCCATTTAAAGCCAGTACAGTTTCTACTGCATTTATGGAAACAGTTCAAAAGCTACATGGAAACCCAAAGATTATTGTAAGTGACAGAGATCCCATTTTCACTGGAAATTTTTGGACAGAATTATTTTCTTGTCTTGGTACTCAGTTAGCTCATAGCTCATCTTATCATCCTCAATCTGATGGGCAAACTGAGATAGTAAACAAATGTTTGGAAGGATATCTTCGTTGCTTTGTATCTGATAAACAGACACAATGGGTCAAATGGTTGCCTCTGGCTGAATGGTGGTATAACACTTCCTTCCATACAGCAACAAAAATGACCCCATTTATGGCACTTTATGGGTATCAACCACCATCCATCACATCATATTTAAGAGAAAATTCTAAGGTTCAGGCAGTGGAACATCACATCGAACATCAACAACAAGTCCTCCAACTCTTAAAGGATAACCTCGTGTTGGCACAAAATAGAATGAAACAACAGGCAGATCAACATCGCAGTGAAAGAAGTTTTGATGTAGGTGATTGGGTATTCCTACGGCTACAACCATATAAGCAAATGTCCCTAAAGCAAGCTAAGAAGGATAATAAATTATCACCAAAGTATTATGGTCCGTACAAGGTGTTGCAAAAGATTGGTACTATGGCATACAAATTGGAGCTTCCTGCAGCTTCTCGATTGCACCCAGTTTTCCATGTTTCATGTTTAAAGAAGGTTATAGGCGACAAGCTCCCAATTCAAACAATATTGCCAGAACTTGACGAGGAAGGAAAAATTATATTGGAACCGGAAGCAGTCACAGAAACAAGAACTCGACAGCTACGAAATCGATCAATTTCAGAGTATCTTATCAAGTGGAAGAACTTATCCGCTGAAGATTCCACATGGGAGGATGAGAATTTTATGCAGAAGTATCCAGAACTACTCAAGCGTTGAGGACAACACTTTTTTGAAGGAGAGGGGCATGTTGGGTCCCTATAATACTAGTGATTACCCCATTACTATTGTAGTTATACCCCTTATTTATATTGTTGTGCCCCTATTACCCCCATATTGTTATTTATGTGCCCCATAGAATCCCTCTATTGTTATTTTTGTGGCTTTATATTATTATTGTTAGGTCGGCTGGATTATAGTGTGACTCCTTAGACTCCTATATATAGAAAGGAGGTTTTGTCATTTGAATCATCCAAGAATTGTTCATTTATGTAATGTAAAGGAGGTTGCCCCCTCGAAGAGGCTGAATTCTAAGGCGTTGATCTATCTTTTCTATCTTTTCTTGAGTTGGCTTCATGATAGTGGTAAACTTAGTTGATAGGCATTATCACCCACCTTTTCTATTATCTCAAAGGGACCATACCTCAGAGCCTTAATTTTCATACTAGGCTCCTGCGGCCTCTCCTTATTCAACTATAACCATACTCTATCTCCCACCTAGAATGATTTATCTGTTTTGTGTTGATCATGTCTGGCCTTATACTTCTCCTGAAATTTCTGCAGTGTTTCTTGTACTTGTAGTTGGATATTTATGATCTTCTCTATAAATTTTTCATCCCTCAAAGCATCTCTTGTAAGATATTCCCTCACTCATCCTTGTTAACCATATGCAATATCCAAAGGTGAAGGCGAAAAATATCCAAAACAAGTTTCAAATGGGGAATTTCATGTAGAAGTGTGGACTGCTCTATCGTAAGAATGTTGTATATATATGTTATGAAACTAACTCACAAAAATATAGAAAATATAGGTAAACGCCTTAGAAATAAGCCTCTTTGAGGGGGAAACCTCCTTTACATTACACAAATGAACAATTCTTGGATGATACAAATGACAAGACCTCCTTTCTATATATGGGAGTCTAATGGGTCATAATATAATCATAGCCGAAATAACAATAATAATGTAAGGGCACAATAAAAGCAATAGTGGGCTTATATGAGGCACAATAATAACAATATGAGGACTACATGGGCACAACAACATAATAAGGGGGTTGTACTAAAAACAATAAGGGGTTACACTAGTAGTATAGGGACCTAACATGCCCCTCTCCTTCAAAAAGTGTTGTCCTCAACGCTTGAGTAGTTCTTGATGCTTCTGTATAAAATTCTTGTCCTCCCATGTGGAATATTTAATAGGTAAGTTCTTCCACCTGATGAGATACTCTGAAATTGATCGATTTCATAGCTGTCGAGTTCTTGCTTCTGTGACTGCTCTAGGTTCCAATATGATTTTTCCTTCCTCGTCAAGTTTTGGCAATATTGTTTGAACTGGGATCTTCTACAACTTTTGAATGAGTGGCCACACTTCTTCTTCCTTCTTCCATTCATCCCTTGCTTCATTTATCAAATATGGTTGGATAATAGAAATAGCACAAAATAATGCTCCCACATCCTCATCCTTTCTTGAGAGTGCATCTGCAACAACATTTTTCTTCCCTTTTTTGTAGATGATTTAAAAGTCATAACCCAACATATTTGTGACACATTTTTTTTGTTCTTCTAAAGATAATCTTTGTTCTAAAAAGTATTTAAGACTATCATGATCCATTTTTACCTTCATGTGTCTTCCCATTAGGTAGGGTCGCCATTTCTTAAGTGCATGTAGTATTGCCAACATTTCCTTCTCATAAATAGCTTGCTTGAGATGTAGCCATAAAAATACCCAATTCCCTACATCAAAACCTCTTTCACTGCGATGTTCATCTACCTGTTGTTTCATTCGATTTTGCACCAAAGTGGTATTATCCTTTAAAAGTTGGAAAACTTGTTGTTGATGCTTGATGTGATATTTCACTTCTTGAACATTTTTCTTATTGATATGTCCTTCTATCTTGATAGTTTGAGGAGTGGTAATTCTGGCCAATGCAGTACAAGATATGGTCGGATTCATTTCTTCTTTCTCGATGTGATATTTCACTTCTTGAACCTTTTTCTTCTTGATATGTCCTTCTATCTTGAGAGTTTCAGGAGTGGTAATTCTTGCCAATGCTTTACAAGAAATGGTCGGATTCATTTCTTATTTCTCTGGGGTTGGTTCCTGTGTATATCCTCTTCTTTTGATGTATTTTGATCCTTTTCTTCCTCCTCTTCATAATCTATGTAAAATAATTTCTTCTCATCACACTTATGACCTTTAGTGTATTTGCTATCACAATTGTAACAAAGCACTTTTTCTCTTTTTTCTTCCAATTGTTGTGGTGTAAACCTTGTAGGTTTTGGAAGGCTAGGAGAAAAAACACTTCCATAATTATAGTTGTGAGTGGTGGGATTCCTTGTTTCCATAATTTCACTTTCAATTTTTCTTGCCAACCTGAATGCCTTCTCCAATGAATTAGGTTCCCAAATATGAACCTCATGATCAATGTTATCCTTTAAAGTCCCTATGAAGACATCAATCCTTTACTTCTCTGGAATATCATTTAGCCTTATATTCAATTTTTGAATGTCCTCAATGTGCTTTTCCATTGAACCCTTCTGTTTGAGATTTATCAATTGGCTAAAGAAGGTGTTTCTCTTTGTATCCTCATAATGTGCTATCATTTCCTCCGTGAAAATTGACCACGTAACAAGTGGTTTACAAGAACAAAGCCCTTTATATCATAAAAATTGATCTGGTTCTAAATATGAAGATGCAATACGTACCTTTTGTAATAGTTTCACCTCATGTAGATCAAAATATTGCTCCATCTGTAGTATCCAATTTACTGGATCCTTGCCAACAAACTTCCTCATATCGCCTTTTCTTGATTTTAGAAGCTCAATATTGAAATGATTGTAACTTTGTAATTTCAGATCTCCAAGTTCTGAAATTTTGTCCTGCAGTAACCCTCTGAGTCCTCTTTCTAACCCTGCAAGTCTAATCATAATTGGATTCCTGAAGAAAGAGTTATCTCCAATCTCAGGTGATGACCTAATTATAGACTAGTTCAGTAGACTGAATGTGTATGACGTGCCACATGTCACTTTTTGACCTTGGGTTCTAAAACTGATACCCAACACAATACAGTTCGTCTTCTTTCTATCACTTTTTACGAACTTTTAATTAGATGCTCTGAGCGAGAGTATGACGATTTTCCCTAGGTCACTTGTTTGGGATGTAATTCGGGAGCCTGCATAAACCCTAAATGTATTGAATTGTATCTCCAAAAATATAGCGAAACAATATCTGAAATATGGGGCCGAGCTACACCATAAATCTGACTCAAATGGATTTTAATTTCAGAGTTTGAATCTTCGTAGAAAATAAAGTATAGTGAAAAATCCACGATGTCCTGTTTGAGATTGAATTTTGGAGCTTGCAAAAACCCTAACTTCCTCAGATCATATCTCTAAAAATATAGCAAGACAAGATCTGAAATTATGTCCTAAGGTTCAGACTCGGCTCAAATGTGTTTTTTTTAGCTTCTAAAACTTAATATCAAAAAAGTTATAGAGAAAATTCCACGATGACCTGTTTGGAGTAGTGAAACCCTAGAATCCAAAGCTCTGATACCAAATGTTATGAAACTAGCTCAAAAAAGGATAGAAAAGATAGATAAAAGCCTTAGAAATAAGCCGCTTTGAGGGGGAAACCTCCTTTACATTACACAAATGAACAATTCTTGGATGATACAAATGACAAGACCTCCTTTCAATATATAAGAGTCTAACAGGTCATAATATAATCAAAGCCGACATAACAATAATAATGTAAGGGCACAATAATAACAATATTGGGCTTCTATGGGGCACAATAATAACAATATGGGGACTACATGGGCACAACAATATAATAAGGGGGTTGTACTAATAAAAATAAGGGGTTACACTAGTAGTATAGGGACCTAACAATATACCAGATTTTCATCCCAAGTCTTTGGATGCTTCTAGTTGTATCCCCTTAGAAGTTGCACCAAATTCTAGTTGACTACTTTTGTCTATCCAACTGTCTATGGATGGAAGGTTGTAGATCTCTTCAACTTCATGTCCATTTTCTCCCACAATGTAGTCCAGAATGCATAGAGAAATCATGTATCCATGTCTGAAATGATGCTCCTTGGTATCCCAAAGTGCACCCAGAATTGTCCAAAGAACAAGTTTGTTTCTTCTTTCCGGGTGATGGTCTTTTTACAAGGCATCAGAACACACATCTTGTTGAACCTGTCAACTACCACATATAGGTCATCATGTCCCTTCCTGGTTATCGATAAACCTCCCACAAAGTCCATGGAAATGCTTTCCCAAGGACAAGTAGGTATAGGTAAGGGGTGATATAGACCCCATTTCCTATTCCTAGGCTTGTCGGTACAACAAATAATGCATCCTCTCATAAATCTAGCTACAAGTTCTTACATATTGGACCAATACACATACCTTTGCAAGTTAGCCATAGTCTTCCCTCCACCAAATTGCCATGCAACCTTGGAGATTTGAGCCTCTCTAATCGGCAACAATCTCTCACCATTAGGAATACATATTTTATTCAACCTATAGAGTAACCCATCCTGGAGATCATAGTCAATAGTTTTGTCACCATCGTGCACATGAATCTAACTCTAAAACTGTTGATACACCTCCTTGAAGTCCTCATCCTCTGAATATGCCTCTCTCTATGCATCATGGGTGAATGGCTCCAGGTGCATGAGAGTCCCCAAAGTTATAATATTTGATGTGGGTGGCCTTGAGAGCATGTCGGTCAACTTGTTTATGTTTCCCTTCTTATACTTGATCCCTAAATGAAACTGTTCTAAAAAACCCATCCACTTGTAGTGCCTAGTCTGTTGTAGCTTACTTTGGGCCTGTAAGTACTATAAAGATTGGTGATCTGTGTCGAATAATGTCTCATTTCCCATCAAATAGTGCTTCCATTTCTTCACAGCTTGCACCATGGCATAGAGCTACTTATCATAGGTAGGGTAGTTAAGGACTGCCCCATGAAATATTTCAGAATGGTAGTATACAGGACTTCCTCCCTACATCAAGAAATATCCCATAGTATACCCACTCACATATGTCTCCACTTTAAAGAGCCGCTGCAATTTGGGTAATACCAGAACTAGTGCTTGATTGGTCTTCTTATTTAACTCCTTAAAATCCCTTTGCTGACCTTTTCCCCATTAGAAACTCTTACCACTTGTTTTTATGGCATGGAGTGGTGCTGCTACTATTGAAAATGAGGCTATGAATTTCCTAAGGACTATGTTTCCCTAATGAAACTCCTAATCTCAGAAACATTATTAGGCACTAACCATTTCATGATGGACTCCATATTGGAAGGATGTATCTTCATCTCTCCTCCATCGATCACATACCCCAGTTTTGACGGTGCTAGACTCGCCAACATGTTAAGGGGATCTCCCCGATAAGAATTCCCAATTAGACCTCAGACAATTTGGTTTAATAGTCCTAGCAGTGGGTCCTATGGTAATTCCTTGACCATGATTTCGCATAGAGGCAAGTAAGATAACTCTGTTGGTAGCAAGGGTGTGACCACTGCAGTGAGTCAAGGAAGGTTCATCAGAGGTTCTAATACAGGTGGGTTGAGATGAGTGCACCCCTTGGCAACCTGTAACAGTACTCAGATGGGAAGGGAACACACGAGCGAAGATGCATCACAAGTTGGAAAGAAAGTCAGTCAGACATCCAAAGTGATGGATAAACCAATCAACACATTTCAGAAAGATTCATACATGCTCATACAAAATAGTCCATACATGTGTGTGTAAGAAAGAAAATACATATGCCATTTAGAGTAAACAAGACAGCTGGAATACAATACAACATATGCATGAAACGTGTTGGCTCTTATTATATAAAGAAGTGTAAGTTCCAGTCATACAATACATCCATGTACACCCACTAGCCCCAATAGTGGAATGTTACAACCACATCTACCTGCTCCTCCAAAGAGATGAACTAGCTTCGTGCAGTGGAGAATCCAAGGCAAGTTACAATATTGTCCAATCTCTCTCTAAGATAGTCATATCGGAAGCTTAGCTGAACAAAAGCCTCTACAATGAGTTATGAGTGACTATTTATAGCGAAGGGTGGGGTGACCCTTGGCATTCCCCTTTGTGACAGTTCTACTACCTTTGTGACTCTTCACCTACTCTATGATTGTTACATTTAACTATTGACACTTGAATTACACTTGACATGACTTAACATTACAATGCACATGTACCCATGTGAAAAAAATGGCAAAATGGCTTGAGCAAGCCAAGCTAGACATCACCCTGACTTAGACAACCATGGAAGTCCAACTCCTCAACATCCTCATGTTGATTGATAATAACATATTGATGCCAAGATCTATAGTCCTTGATGGTGTCCATGTGTTCCGCGGGGACATCCATCTGAAACCTAATTCTTGCCTCCATAGAATCCGAGTACATTTCTCAGGGTCCTCTGCCCAACTCATTTGAAAGCATGCTCATCATTGTCTTCAATGTGGCCAGACCAGCAACATACTTGTGCATGATGTCTTCACTAATGGGCAAGTTTGGGCTAGTGGTAATGTGCATCAACTCGTCGAAGTATGAGTCAAGCTCTAGTCGGACCTCTTTCTTTGTCTTCACCTGGGTGATATACCCAAGTGATGGGATCACGTGTGTGCGCACCACAACATCCATGCTCTTGAATACTCGTGCATGGGAAGCATGTATGCTAGTGATGAACTACGGGAGCTCTTCATAGTTCCAGATCTTACTCTGAATACGTAACTTTAGCTCAGCCGCATTGGTCCTCATACTTCATCGTCCCTTGTACTTCATCATCCATGTTTGCATGTCATCAACATCAACATGTAAGTTCATCAAGATGTGTGTTCTTCTAGCACATCGTTGATGTCATACATTGAGATGGATGACTGCCTTGTGCATGGTACCAAACTTGGAGTACAATGCTTGCATAACTGTGTCAAGGGACAATACTACATCTTGGGAGGACATTGTCACCAAATCTCCTCCTTTCTTGGCCATTTGTAGTTCCTTTTCCATTCGCTCATTATCAACTATTAGGAAGCAAACACTTCAGCTAGTGGCTTTGTCATACACTCTTGTTTCATCAACCAAAATAGCTGGATGTTTGTGCACATCATTGATGATCACGTGTTCCTCAACTTGCGCAGGAGACGTATGATCCTCCAGAGTTGACACTCTGTGAGACTGCACAACTCTATGTTGGGATTTTTCGAAAGAGATGTTGTGCATCTCTTTTTCCAGCTGATCACCAAGGATCTCAGTGCCTCCTTGTTCATTCAAGACTTGCTCATCATCTGGATGCATTGAAGCAAGTGAGTTGACCTATTTGTGGTGAGGCATAAGGTTGGTGTCCTGTTCCAACTCCTGCTGCTCCATGTCTGCATCCAACTGTTGAAATTCTTGTTCTACCTCATGAGTGAATTCTTTCCCCTGTGATGGTTCACCCTGTTCACCTGATGCCAGCTGTTATGATGAATCAACTACTTGTACGTGTGCTACTTTATCTATTTGCACATGTTGCGCCCCCTGTTGTATATGTTGTTGATGCGCTTCCCTCTCCTGCTTGCGCAGCTCTTGTTCCTTTCGGAGTTGCTCCCTCAGCTCATGGAACTCCTTCTTTGCTTCTTCCATTCTCTTCTTATCCCTCTACCTTTGCACAATTCGCTTTTCACGTTGGTTCCTCCTTGCCTCTATAGCCATAGTCTCTTGCTCTACAAGGGTATCTGCTCGAAACTTGCATCTTTTCTCCTCCTCCATGCGATCGACAATCTTCCTCTTTCCTTTGTCACACACTAGTATGCTTGCCTCTGATGCCACTGCTGCTACTTTTGTTGATGGTGCTCTCCGTGACACTGCTTCATGTTGCTTCACTAACCACTCCACAGCAAAGCTGACCTATTCATTGGGTATGGAGAAACTATAGAAATATCTCCATGGGTCCTCCTCGGCCTAATGACATGCCCCATGGATCCATTTGAATTGAACTCTCGTGCAGTGATATTTCAGAATGCAATGTGGGTCATACGGGTTGTAACTTTGGAGTTCAAGTGGGTACTTCTTCATCTGTTCTGCTTCGACATTCGCTTGCTTGATAATATGTATCTCATGTAACCCAATCCACAATGGAAGAGTGAGCCATGGTACCTTCTTCTTCTTGTGCAGTCTAGTTTTCAATCCTGCCAAGATCTGATATGCTACTTCCTACATTACAAGTATGTCCAAGGAAAACTTCGGTAGAAC
The DNA here is from genome assembly GCA_031772625.1 of Pinus tabuliformis. Lineage (NCBI taxonomy): Eukaryota > Viridiplantae > Streptophyta > Pinopsida > Pinales > Pinaceae > Pinus > Pinus tabuliformis. The sequence continues at coordinate 1,130,266,167 of CM062807.1, forward strand.
ATGCAGAGGCTTCTTCGTGCTGAACATTCGAATGAAGGTGTCGGATGATGAGGCATACCAATCAGCAATGCCTAACAATGCCTCCATTGCTTCCTTTGAAATGTATGGTGGAACCTGTTCAAATATCATCTTGTACACAGGGTGAAAAAATGATCAGATAGTCATGTGATCACTCCTCTAAAGCTGCATTCGGACAACAACTTGAAATATGTGTTCACAATAGTCTCCGTCGGTGACCATGCCCACTCCAAACCCGGGAACTCCTATCGGGAACAGACTACATCTAAGATGTAGGTGGACATGTATATCTCCGCATCCATACCTCTGTGACTATCAAGCCTTCTTTACTTGTTCCTTTAGCTGATGAGCCAATATACCAGACCAGTTACATGGTTTTCCTTCTCTAGCCAGTTGGTCCAATGCGATCACCCAACTCTATGGGAAGGTTTCAGTGCTTGCTTGGCCATACAGTCAACATGAAAATATGACCAAGTATTGGTATGCCTTCCTCAGTATCTTCATCTTGTAGATCTGGTTGGGTGTCAACCTGAATCGAGCTAGATCCTTTACCCATTTCTTTAGAATGTCTCTGGAGTTAGCACTATTGTTGGGTAAGCTGAATGGAGTCTTCATGACAGTCATGGGCTCTGAGATCTGATATATCTCATCATAATCTCGTGCCCAAAAGGTCGCAAGCTCCATCCCACTAACACTGCTCAAGGTCATTGTCTCAGGATCAATGTGAGAGAAGATCCAGTGTATCATGTCCACGCATGGGAACGCGGGGTATCTGCATGCAATCTAGTATAAGCCAGACCTGTGAATTTTCACGTACACCTGACGATATTTGAGGCTTTCCTCAAAAGTTCCTACAAATGTTTCATTGACCTCTTTCCACTTCATCTTGATGTTCTTGTCTAGACATAGCTTTGTATCTTCATAGATTGGTATACTAGAGGACACTCGCTCAACTGCTGCTCTGGCTGCATTTCCATTAGTGTCCCATGATCCTGCTGTCTGGGAATTCATTGATCTGGTACTACTAAGAGATGGATGAACACTTGAAAGATATAGAGACAAGAAACATGCATGGCAAGAAATCTGTCGGCAAAAACCAAAGCAAATTCAGGGAATGACACAGCACATACCTAGGAAACTGATGAGCAAGAATGCGTAATTTCTTTTGGGAGGCTAGGTGACTAGCTGCCAAAACTGCGTAAAAGGCAATCTGGGTTGTCTCGGAGGGAAGACTAGCTGCTGGACTTCCACATTGCGCAATCCAAACTGGCTGTTGGCTGTTGGGATTGCGCAATCTGCAATTCCAGCTGGTAGTGATTGTAGACTTAGGGATTGCATTGCGCAATTTTCTGGGCCAACAGTCACAGTCCCTAAAAAATGCACAAAATAGTCCTAGAGGACAGTACTGGGTAGACATGTGCATTTCTAGAGAGGAAGGCAGAGACTTCCTTCCCCAGATTGTGCAATGTTGTCTCAATGAAGGCAGAGTCTGGGCCAAGGTTCGCCTAACTCGCCGATGGGAAACTGAAAGCAAATAAGATAGTGAATGCATGATTACACTAAGTGAAATCAGAAGTGATTGACAGTGCATGCAAACATGAATGAAAGATTCATCAAACAGATCAACATGCATGTGGGTGAAGCGATTCACCGATTCGACAAACATTCGTTCAAAATAGTTCCATGCATGCGACAACAGTGAGATAGCAACGAAAACTAGAACAGAGCTAGATCATGCTAGTATACATGTAAATGATAGCAAGCGTTCAAAGAATCAAGCAAACAACACTCACACAAGCGAATACAAAAAGCAACAAAAATGTTGAAAAAGACAAGTTGAGGCCAATTACCTGTGAATAGCTAAGCCAAATGTGTCGAAGAGTCTTGGATGTGATGTGGGATGTTAGAGCTCCAATATCGATGTGAAATAAAGAGCTCTAATGCATCTAATAATAAGTTTTGAGCTCATGACATGAATGCCACAAACCTAGGAAAAAGCAACACTTGGAGAAAAGTTTCTAAGAAAACTTTGCATGTAACCTGTAGCTGCCAAAAATAGCTCCCTAAATCATGGGATGCCTTTTGCACATTGCCTTTTTTTATTTCAGGAAAAAGCAAGCCATGCATGTAAGTCAAGTTTCCTTGGTCTTGAGTGGAACTGGTCAACCAAACTGCTCATGCATGAAGCAGCTCAACTTCTTGAGAAAAATGTGCATTTCTAGCTGGGAGTTGGGTTGGATACCCAGGAGGCTTACATAATTTATGGGTAGAGAAGCTAAGTGAAGCTAATTTACGCAAATTTTTGTCTGAGTAGACCTTCTTGGGAAAATTGCGCAATTTTCACTAGGAGTGTTGATTTGCATAATTGCGAAATTCTAGAGCCCAACAAGTTGGCAGATAGGATTGCATAATTTCTGGAGGGAAGGCTAGTTTCCCTCCAGAAATGCGCAATTTCTTAAGGGAGTTGCATAGCCTGCAGCTGGACCAAGTTCGGGTGATCAGCCTGTGATGGGAATGCATCAAGTTGTGATTGACAGGCTGCCTTTGTGCAGGCAAAACACTAAAGCGTGTGTACATGACGAAGCAAGACAAGGTGTTGTGAAAGGTTGGTAGGGAGGCTCCAAAATGAAGTTAAGGAAAAAATTTGGAGGGTGGTTGTAACCGCTACAACACCTAGATACACCAAGGATTATTGGGAAAACTAACACTTCTTGAGATTTTTGCTTCTTCAATTTTTATAGCACCTACGTTAAATGTGAAATACGATCCTCCCAGGTAGCATTATATCCTAGTATATCATTCAAATAGACAATAAAAAATGAATCTATAAAATGGCATAGTACATCATTCGTTCATCTCATAAATTTAGTTTGTGCATTACATAGTCCAAAAGGAATGACCAACCACTCATACAAAGCTTGTTTGGTTTTTAAGGTGGTCTTCCATGTATCTTCTTCTTTGACTCGAACCTAGTGATATCCAGACTTCAAGTCCAACTTGGTGAAGTATTTTGCTTGTTGCAACTGATCCAGCAGATCATCTATCCTAGTCGGGGGGTATCTGTTCTTGAGTGTCATTTTGTTCAATGCCCTATAATCTATACACATCTGCCAAGTCCCATCCTTCTTTGGAACAATGATGATGGGTGACCCACATGGTGATGTACTTGGTCGAATGACACCATGTTCCAGCAGTTGTTGCAACTACTTCTTCACTGATTGATCCCAAAATTTTTTTCCTTGTGATGCATTAAAGAATTGCATATTAAGCTTGCATTTATCCATGAAATTACAAGTGCATAAAAGAAGAGGAAGAGAAGAATAGAAAGTCACGCATAGAAGACACCAGATTGATATCGGAGTTCGTCCAGGAGGGACTACGTCTTTGGGCCCTACTCGAATTAGTGGGGAGGCCATGTTTTCATTAGATGGAAAAATAATGAAAATACATCAAAAGTCAAAATGACGACCTTATACCTCCAAAATTGAAGAAGCCCAAAAATTGTAGATCTCTGATGGAGAAACGGATAGCACTGTTGAGTTCGTGGCATCAAGAAATGCTAAAACCATATAAAATTTGTCAAAAACTAACAAAGTGAAAATCTGCCCCCTGGAGAAATTGCACAGATCATGGTTCCAGCCCCCTCTCTGCACTGCTCATGGTTCTACCACCTGCAATGGATCTACCTCAAACTGTGTGGGTGCTCTTCTCCCCTAGTGCACTAAGAAAATAGGTTTATTTAATGTTTTGGAAGACAGATTAACAAAGAAAATGGTTACCGCATTGGTAACTTTAGGAATTCGTTGAGAAGTGGTCAGGGGGTCAAATCCCGCCCCTCCCAAATTAACCCACATAATGATTTGTTTGTTAAAGTTTGGGGTGGGGGGTCCACTATTTTGAGTGGCTCGCCCCCATTTCCATTGATGGTTGTGGTACAAACGGGAGGTGGAGAGGGTGGCAGGGTTGACAGCCCGCGCCCCCACCTTTAATGGCAGCATTGTTAAGCAGCTCTTGGGGTGGCGGGTTCATGGCTACCCACCCATTAATTAATTGTTTGTTTTAGTGGTTGAGGGATGGACGGTGGGGGTCATGCCTATCAGCCCATAATTAATATATTTTTTTGATTTTATATATTGGACATTGGGAGGGTGGCGGGGTTGGTAGCCCGCCACCCAAAAAATATATTTTTTTGTTTTATAACAAATCCATGGCCGTTTTTGAAAAATCAGAAAAATGACCAAAGCAGACAATTTAAACAGGCCACAAATTCACCTGGAATTTGGCCCCGGTTGGCCAGATTTTGTCCAAATTGCTGCCTCCTTAAGCTTGCCCAGTCACCCAAGTCAACCTTGAACTTTGACTACTCCTAACTTTCGCATACAGGTTTGGTTTGACAAACCATTCACGCCATTGTGATCCTGACGACGAGATCTTAAACATGAACCTGGTTCGAGTACAGTCCAAACACTTTGATTTTTCACCCTTCTTGAGTCCTCTTGGACCTCTGCATGTGTTTGGAGCCACCTGGATCCCTGATTTGGGTATCTTGAGAGAACAATCACCAATTTGGGCTTGACCAGCATCACTTGCTCATGTAAATGGTGGTGTAGAACCTGGCCTAATTACTTGAGGAGTACATCAGGTTTCTTTGGAGAGATACCCAACATTATAGCCATATTTTTGAATTTCATGGTGTACTCCTATATGCTTTGGCCCAGATTTTCCCTAAAGAATGCCATCGGATCCACTGGTCCTCCACATACCCAATGGGATAAAACTGTGACTTAATGAGGGTTTTGAAATCTTCCCAGTTAGTCACTGGAGGTTCTCCCTCCAACCTTGGGGTTTCCATGTGTCTCTCCCACCAAGTTAGTGCATGGCCCTCTAGTTTCAGTCACGCGAATGAAATATTTTGAACTTACTCAATCTGATAGATGTTGAAGTAAACTTCCAGTTAGTCACTAGAGGTTCTCCCTCCAACCTTGGGGTTTCCATGTGTCTCTCCCACCAAGTTAGTGCATGGCCCTCTAGTTTCAGTGACGCGAATGAAATCTTTTGAACTTACTCAATCTGATAGATGTTGAAGTAAACTTCCAGTTACTGTAACCATTGGTTCAGCTTGAGAGCATCAATCTCTTTGTGCTATGACATTATATCGACTTTTTCTTCCATTTTAAATAGGGACTGATTCATGACATTGGAACTAGGTTGATCTTTTCAAGGTTCTTTCTTCGGTTGGTTCTTTGTTTCTTCTTGATCTCCTGATCCCCCTTCTGATTTGTCCTCTGCATTCAAACCACAATATTCTCCAAATATCCCAAGATTATTTCTCAGGGTCTCCATGATGAGGTTTACATTATGGTTTATATCCGCGACTTGTTCTTCCAGACGTAAAATTCTCACCTCTACAGGATCACGAGGGTCATTTACAGATTCATCAGCCATGATTAGGATTTTATGATTTTCGACCCCGTCGACCTATATCCCCTATAAACTCCACAAAATACCCAAAGAAAACCTCTTTGATTCCAATATGATTTGTAAATTGACGTGGATATTCCATTGAACAGTTCGTCACAATTGATAATATTATATTAAAAATATGAGATTCTACATTATTATAGTTTTATTAAACTTTAAGAGATTTAGATTTAATTGAAATTAGCTCATGCATGTGAAAGGGAATTATGTGTAAAATTAGAGAATGATGAAATAATCTCACACACAAACATAAGGCACAAAATATGCTCCAGGAAACCCTTTCGGGAGAAAACCTAGCTGGAAGGTGAGACTACTTCGCTCTCTTTCTCTGTTTGGAAATATGGTTGTAGGTAGAAAGAAGTAAGGCTTGTGACCCATGGGTTGATACTGTGCATAAATCCTCCTTGTGTGCTTTAACTCCTATCCCTCTTGGCTATCTTTTCTCATCTATGTAACAAAATTGTCTCAAAAAAATGGAATGCCTCTTCCTCCTAGTGGTCTGGTTATAACACAGCACAATAGCCTACTAGTGGTTAATTTTAACTACATCAACTCTTAACTAAAGTTATAATATAGACTCTTATAGATCCTTTTACATCACTAACATGTGTATAGCCCCTTTTCCATGAATAATGGAGCTTTACGTGGCATCCTCCCAAATTATAAGTGTGAAAACAGGAAGGTCAACTTTTGAGTGGCATAACTTTTTCATATAGACTTTGATTGACGTGCTTCTTACATCTTTGGAAATATATATGTGTGTAGAACAACTTGAAAAATTGTTACACTAAAGTAGAAATTTTTTATCCCCAAAAAATGTTGTATGATTCCTCAAAACACTCCCGGAAGGTTTCAAACATCGTTTCGCCAAACTGGGTCCCGCCGGTAAAAATGATCCTATGAGTTGATTCCTCCACTTTTTCCACTCTTAATGCATCGAGATGGATAAAAAAAAACTATAATGATCCAATCCAGATCATTAGAACATAGCCTTTAATGTATACTTGAGTACAAAGAACCAGTTGTTTTGATGATGATGTCAAGAAATAATGAAGAATGAAGAAGTTGTATGGCCTTATCGTTGCTTGAAACCAACTTTCAACAAAACTAAAATTCTTCTTGTTTACCTCTTTATTTGGATCACTTAGCATATCCTCCTTTATAGTGCCATGCATACTGTTACAAGTGGTTTATGAGAACAAAGCCCTTTATACCATAAAAATTGATCTGGTTCTAAATATGAAGATGTAATACGTACCTTTTGTAACAGTTTCACCTCATGTAGATCAAAATATTGCTCCATCTGTAGTATCCAATTTACCGGATCCTTGCCATCAAACTTCCTCATATCACCTTTTCTTGATTTTAGGAGCTCGATCTTGAAATGATTGTAACTTTGTAATTTCATATCTCCAAGTTCTGAAATTGCGTCCTGCAATAACCCTCTGAGTCCTCTTTCTAACCCTGCAAGTTTGATCGTAATTGGATTCCCGAAGAAAGAGTTATGTCCAATCTCCCGCGATGACCTAATTATAGACTAGTTTAGTAGATTGAATGTGTACGACGTGCCACATGTCACTGTTTTGACCTTGGGTTCTAAAACTGATACCCAGCACAATACAATTCATCTTCTTTCTGTCACTTTTTATGAACTTTTAATTAGATGCTCTAAGCGAGAGTTATGACGATTTTCCCCAGGTCACTTATTTGGGATGTAATTCGGGAGCCTGCATAAACCCTAAATGTATTGAACTGTATCTCCAAAAATACAGCGAAACAATATCTGAAATATGGGGCTGAGCTATTCCGGCTCAAATGGGTTTTAATTTTAGAGTCTGAATCTTCGTAGAAAACAAATTATAGCAAAAATCCCACGATGGCTTGTTTGAGATTGAATTTTGGAGCTTGCAAAAACCCTAACTTCCTCAGATCATAACTTTGAAAATATAGAGAGACAAGATCTGAAATTCAATCCCAAGGTTTAGAATGATTTCGGTTCAAATGTGTTTTTTTTCAGCTTCTAAAACTTCGTATCAAAAAAGTTATAGTGAAAATTCCACGATGACCTGTTTGGAGCAATGAAACCCTAGAATCCAAAGCTCTGATACCAAATGTTAGAAATAAGCCTCTTCGAGGGGGGAACCACCTTTACATTACACAAATGAACAATTCTTGGATGATACAAATGACAAGACCTCCTTTCTATATATAGGAGTCTAACGAGTCATAATATAATCAGAGCCGACATAACAATAATAATGTAAGGGCACAATAATAACAATATGGGGACTACATGGGCACAACAATATAATAAGGGGGTTGTACTAATAAAAATAATGGGTTACACTAGTAGTATAGGGACCTAACAATATACAAGATTTCCATCCTAGGTCTTTGGATGCTTCTAGTTGTATCCCCTTAGAAGTTGCACCAAATTCTAGTTGACAACTTTTGTCTGTTCAACTGTCTGTTGATGGAATGTTGTAGATCTCTTCAACTTTGTGTCCATTTTCTCCCACAATGTAGTCCAGAATGCACAGAGAAATCATGTATCCATGTCTGAAATGATGCTCCTTGGTATCCCAAAGTGCACCCAGAATTGTCCAAAGAACAAGTTTGTTTCTTCTTTCCGGGTGATGGTATTTTTACAAGGCATCAGAACACACATATTTTTGAACCTGTCAACTACCACATACAAGTCATCATGTCCCTTCCTGGTTGTCGGTAAACCTCCCACAAAGTCCATGGAAATTCTTTCCCAAGGATGAGTAGGTATAGGTAAGGGGTGATATAGATCCCATTTCCTATCGCTAAGCTTGTTGGTACAACAAATAATGTATCCTCTTATAAACCTAGCTACAAGTTCTTACATATTGGGCCAATACACATACCTTTGCAAGTTAGCCATAGTCTTCACTCCACCAAATTGCCATGCAACCTTGGAGGTTTGAGCCTCTCTAATCGGCTGCAATCTCTCACCATTAGGAATACATATTTTATCTAGACTATAAAGTAACCCATCTTGGAGATCATAGTCAACAGTTTTGTCACCATTGTGCACATGAATCTAACTCTAAAACTGTTGATACACCTCCTTGAAGTCCTCATCCTTTGAATATGCCTCTCTCTATGCATCATTGGTGAATGGCTCCAGGTGTATGAGAGTCCCCAAAGCTATAATATTTGATGTGGGTGGCCTTGAGAGCATGTCGGTCAACTTGTTTATGTTTCCCTTCTTATACTTGATCCCCAAATGAAACTGTCCTAAAAAACCCATCCACTTGTAATGCTGGTCTATTGTAGCTTACTTTGGGCCTGTAAGTACTATAACGATTGGTGATCTGTGTAGATTAATGTCTCATTTCCCATCAGATAGTGCTTCCACTTCTTCACATTTTGCACCATGGCATAGAGATACTTATCATAGGTAGGGTAGTTAAGGACTGCCCCATGAAATATTTCAGAATGGTAGTATACAGGACTTCCTCCCTACATCAAGAAATATCCCATAGCATACCCACTCACATATGTCTCCACTTTAAAGAGCCGCTGCAATTTGGGTAATACCAGAACTAGTGTTTGATTGGTCTTTTATTTAACTCCTCAAAATCCCTCTACTAACCTATTCCCCATTAGAAACTCTTACCACTTGTTGTTATGGCGTGGAGTGGTGCCGCTACCCTTGAAAATGAGGCTATGAATTTCCTAAGGACTACGTTTCCCCAATGAAACTCCTAACCTCAAAAACATTAGTAGGCATTGACCATTTCATGATGGACTCCATATTGGAAGGATGTATCTTCATCTCTCCTCCACCGATCACATACCCTAGTGTTAACAGTGCTAGACCCGACAACATGTGAAGGGGATCTCCCCGATAAGAATTCTCAATTAGACCTCAGACCATTTGGTTTAGGAGTCCAGCAGTGGGTCCTATGGTAATGCCTTGACCATGATTTTGCACAAAGGCAAGTAAGATAACTCTATTGGTAGCAAGGGTGTGACCACTGCAGTGAGTCAAGGAAAGTTCATGAGAGGTTCTAATACAGGTGGGTTGAGATGAGTGCACCCCTTGGCAACCTGTAAGAGTACTCAGATGGGAAGGGAACACACGAGTGAAGATGCATCACAAGTTGGAAAGAAAGTTAGTCAGACATCCAAATTGATGGATAAAGCAATCAACACATTTCAGAAAGATTCATACATGCTCATACAGAATAGTCCATACATGTGTGCGTAAGAAAGAAAATACATATGCCATTTAGAGTAAACAAGACAGCTGGAATACAATACAACATATGCATGAAACGTGATGGCTCTTATTATATAAAGAAGTGTAAGTTCCAGTCATACAATACATCCATGTACACCCACTAGCCCCAATAGTGGAACGTTACAGCCACATCTTCCTGCTCCTCCAAAGAGATGAACTAGCTTCGTGTAGTGGAGAAGCCAAGGCACGTTACAATACTGTCCAAGCTCTCTCTAAGATAGTCTTATCGAAAGCTTGGCTGACCAAAAGCCTCTACAATGAGTTATGAGGGACTGTTTATAGCGAAGGGTGGGGTGACCCGTGGCATTCCCCTTTGTGACAGATCAACTACCCTTGTGACTCTTCACCTACTCTATGATTGTTACACCTGACTATTGACACTTGAATTACACTTGACATGACTTAACATTACAATGCACATGTACCCATGTGAAGAAAATGGCTTGAGCAAGCCAAGCTAAACATCACCCTGATTTAGACAACCATGGAAGTCCAACTCCTCAACATCCTCATGTTGATCGACAATAACATATTGATGCCAAGATCTGTAGTCCTTGATGGTGTTCGTGTGTTCCGCGGGGACATCCATCTGAAACCTGACTCTTACCTCCATAACATCCGGGTACATTTCTCAGGCTCCTCTGCCCAACTCGTTTGAAAGCATGCTCATCATGGTCTTCAATGTGGCCAGACTAGCAACATACTTGTGCATGATGTCTTCACTAATGGGCAAGTTTGGGCTAGTGGTAATGCGCATCAACTCATCGAAGTACAAGTCAAACTCTAGTCAGACCTCTTTCTTTGTCTTCACCTGGGTGATATACCCAAGTGATGGGATCGCATGTGTGTGCACCACAACATCCATGCTCTTAAATACTCATTCATGGGAAGCATGTATGCTAGTGATGAACTACAGGAGCTCTTCATAGTTCCATATGTGACTTTGAATACGTGCCTTTAGCTCGGCCGCATTGGCCCTCATACTTCATCATCCCTTGTACTTCATCGTCCATGTTTGCATGTCATCAACAGTAGCATGCAAGTTCATCAAGATGTGTGTTCTTCTAGCACATCGTTGATGTCATCCATTGAGATGAACGACTGTCTTGTGCACGGTACCAAACTTGGAGTACAATGCTTGCATAACTATGTCAAGGGACAATATTACATCTCGGGTGGACATTGTCACCAATTTTCCTCCTTGCTTGACCATATGTAGTTTCTTTTCCATTCACTCATTCTCAACTATTAGGAAGCAAACACTTGGGCTAGTGGCTTCGGCATACACTCTAGTTTCATTGGCCAAAATATCTGGATGTTTGCGCACATTGGTCATGATCATGAGTTCCTGAACTTGCGTAGGAGACCTATGATCCTGCGGAGTTGACATTCTGTGAGACTGCACAACTCCACGCTGGGATTTGTCAAAGGAGATGTTGTGCATCTCTTCTTCCACCCGATCACCAAGGATCTCAGTGCCTCCTTGTTCATTCAAGACTTGCTCATCATCTGGATGCATTGAAGCAAGTGAGTTGACCTATTTGTGGTGAGGCATGAGGTTGGTGTCCTGTTCCAACTCCTGCTGCTCCATGTCTACATCTAGCTGTTGAAGTGCTTGTTCTATCTCATGAGTGAATTCTTTCCCTTGTGATGGTTCACCCTATTCACCTGATGCCAACTATTCTGATGAATCAACTACTTGTAAGTGAACTACTTTATCTATTTGCACATGTTGCGTCCCCTGTTGTATATGTTGTTGATGCACTTCCCTCTCCTATTTTCACAGCTCTTGTTCCTTTCGGAGTTGCTCCCTCAGCTCATGGAACTCCTTCTCTGCTTCTTCCATTCTCTTCTTATCCCTCTACCTTTGCGTGATTCGCTTGTCACACTGGTTCCTCTTTGCCTCTATATCCATAGTCTCTTTCTCTACAAGTGTATCTGCTCGAAACTTGCAGCTTTTCTCCTCCTCTATGCGATCAACAATCTTCCTCTTACCTTTGTCACGCACTGGTATTCTTACCTCTAATGCCACTGCTGCTACTTTTGTTGATGGTGATCTCTGTGACACTACTTCATGTTGCTTCACTAACCACTCCACAGCGAAGCCAACCTGTTCATTTGGTATGGAGAAACTGTAGAAATATCTCCATGGGTCCTCCTCGGCCTAATGACATGCCCCGTGGATCCATTTTAACTGAACTCTCGTGCAGTGATATTTCACAATGCAATGTGGGTCATACAGGTTGTAACTTCAGAGTTCAAGTGGGTACTTCTTCATTTTTTCTACTTCGACATCCGCTTGCTTGATAATATGTATCTCATGTAACCCAATCAACAATGGAAGAGCGAGCCATGGTACCTTCTTCTTCTGGTGCAGTCTAGTTGACAATCCTGCCGAGATCTGATATGCTACTTCCTGCATGACAAGTATGTCCAAGGCAAACTTCGGTAGAACATACGGAGGCTTCTCCATGCTAAACATTCGGATGAAGGTGTTGGATGATGAGGCATACCAATCAACAATGCCTAACAATGCCTCCATTGCTTCCTTTGAAATGTATGGTGGAACCTGTTCAAATATCATCTTGTACACAAGGTGAAAAAATGATTAGACAGTCGTGGGATCACTCCTCTAAAGCTACATTCGAACAACAACTTGAAATATGTGTTCACAATAGTCTCCGTCAATGACAATGCCCACTCCAAACCTAGGAACTCCTGTCAGGCACAGACTACATCTAAGATGTAGGTGGACATGTAAATTTCCACATCCATACCTCTGTGACTGTCAAGCCTTCGTTACTTGTTCCTTTAGCTGATGAGACAATATACCAAACCAGTTACATGGTTTTCCTTCTCTAGCCAGTTGGTCCAATGCGGTCACCCAACTCTGTGGGAAGGTTTTCGTGCTTGCTTGGCCATACAGTCGACATGAAAATATGACCAAGTATTGGTATGCCTTCCTCAGTATCTTCGTCTTGTAGATCTAGTTCGGTGTCAACCTGAATCGAGCCAGCATCTTTATCCATTTCTTCATAATGTCTCTTGAGTTAGCACTGTTGTTGGGTAATTTGAATGAGTCTTCATGACAGTCATGGGATCTGAGATCTAATACATCTCATCATAATATCATGCCCAAAAGGTCGCAAGCTTCGTCCCACCGACACTGCTCAAGGTCATCATCTCAGGATCAGTGTGAGAGATGATCCAGTGTATCATGTCCACGCATGGGAACACTAGGTATCTGCATGCAATCTAGTATAAGCCAGACTTGTGAATTATCACGTACACCTGACGGTCTTCGCGACCTTCCTCAAAAGATCTTGCAAATGTTTCATTGACCTCTTTCCACTTCAACTTGATGTCCCTATCTAGACACAGCTTTGTATCTTCATAGATTGGTATTCTAGAGGACACTCGCTCAACTGTTGCTCCGGCTGCATTTCCATTAGTGTCCTGTGATCTCGCTCTCTAGGAATTCATTGATCTAGTACTACTAAGAGATGGATGAACACTAGAAAGATCTAGAGACAAGAAACATGCATGGAAACAAATCTGTCAGCAAAAACCAAAGCAAATTCGGGGAATGACACAGCACATACCTAGGAAACTGATGAGCAAGATTGCGCAATTCCTTTTGGGAGGTTGGGTGACTGGCTACCACAACTGTGTAAAAGGTAGTCTAGGTTGTCTCGGAGGCAAGACTAGCTACTGGACTTCCGCAATGCGCAATCCATACTGGCTGTTGGCTGTTTGGATTGTGCAATCTGCAATTCCAGCTGGGAGTGACTATAGACTCAGGGACTGCATTGTGCAATTCTTTGGGCCAACAGTCACAGTCCCTTAGAAATGCACAAAACAGTCCTGGAGGACAGTACTGGGCAGACATGTGCATTTCTAGAGAGGAAGGAAGAGCCTTCCTTCCCCATATTACGCAATGTTGTCTCAGTGAAGGCAGAGTCCGGGCCAAGGTTCGCTCGACTCACTGATGGGAAACTGAAAGTAAATAAGACATTGAATGCATGGTTACACTAAGTGAAATCAGAAGTGATTGACAGTGCATGCAAACATGAATGAAAGATTCATCAAATAGATCAACATGCATGTGGGTGAAGCGATTCATTGATTCGGCAAACATTCGTGCAAAATAGTTCCATGCATGTGACAGCAGTGAGATAGCAACGAAAACTGAAACAGAGCTAGATCATGCTAGTATACATGTAAATGATAGCAAGCGTTCAAATAAATCAAATAAATCAAGCAAACAACACTCACACAAGTGAATACACAAAAAGTGACAGAAATGTTGATAAATACAAGTTGAGGCCACTTACCCATGAATAGCTACGCCGAATGTGTCGAAGAGTCTTGGATGTGATGTGGGATGTTAGAGCTCCAAGATCAATGTGAAAGAAAGAGCTCTAATGCGTCTAATAAATAAGTTTTGTGCTCATGACACACATGCCAGAAATCTAGGAAAAAGGAACACTTGGAGAAAAGTTTCTAAGGCAACTTTGCATGTAACCTCTAGCTGCCAAAAATAGCTCCCTAAATCATGGGATGCCTTTTGCACATTGCCTTTTTTTATTTCGGGAAAAAGCAAACCATGCATGTAAGTCAAGTTTCCTTGGTCCTGAGTAGAAGTGGTCAACGAGACTACTCATGCATGAAGCAGCTCAACTTCTTGAGAAAAATGTGCATTTCTGGCTGGTAGCTGGGCTAGATGCCCAGGAGGTTTGCACAATTTATGGGCAGAGAAGCTAACTGCTACCCAGATTTACGCAAATTCTGGGCTGAGCAGCCCTTCTTGGGAAAATTGCGCAATTTTCACTAGGAGTGTTGATTGGCAGAATTGTAAAATTCTGGAGCCCTGCAGGCTGCCAGATAAGATTGAGTAATTTCTGGAGGGAAGGTTGGTTTCCCTGCAGAAATGCCCAATTTCTTAAGGGAGTTTCTTAGCCTGCAGCTGGAACAAGTCCGAGTGATCAGCCTGTGATGGGAATGCATCAAGTTGTGATTGATAAGATGCCTTTGTGCAAGCAAAACACTAAAGCTTGTGTACTTGACGAAGCAAGACAAGGTGTTGTGAAAGGTTGGTAGGGAGGCTCCAAAACGAAGCTAAGGAAAAATTTTGGAGGGTGGTTGTAGCCGCTACAACACCTAGATACATCAAGGATTATTGGGAAAACTCACACTTCTTGAGATTTGTGCTTCTTCAATTTTTACAGCACCTACGTTAAATGTGAAATATGATCTTCCCAGGTAGTATTATATCCTAGTATATCATTCAAATAGACAATAACAAATGAATCTATAAAATGGCATAGTACATCATTCATTAATCTCATAAATTTAGTTGGTGCATTACATAGTCCAAATGGAATGACCAACCACTCATACAAAGCTTGTTTGGTTTTGAAGGTCGTCTTCCATGTATCTTCTTCTTTGACTCGAATCTAGTGATATCTAGACTTCAAGTCCAACTTGGTGAAGTATTTGCTTGTTGCAACTCATCGAGCAGATCATCTATCCTAGTCAGGGGTATCTATTCTTGAGTGTCATTTTGTTCAATGCCCTATAATCTATACACATCTGCCAAGTCCCATCCTTTTTTGGAACAATGATGATGGGTTACCCACATGGTGATGTACTTGGTCGAATGACACCATGTTCCAGTAGTTGCTGCAACTACTTGTTCACTGATTGATCCCAAAAATCTTTTCCTTGTGATGCATTAAAGAATTGCATATTAAGCTTGCATTTATCCATGAAATTACAAGTGCATAAAAGAAGAAGAAGAGAAGAATAGCAAGTCATGCATAGAAGACGTTGGATTGATATTAGAGTTCGTCCAGGAGGGACTACGTCTCCGAGCCGTACTCAAATTAGTGGGGAGGCCCTGTTTTTATTAGATGGAAAAATAATGAAATACATCAAAAGTTAAAATGATGACCTTATACCTCCGAAATTGAAGAAGCCCGAAAATTGTAGATCTCTGTTGGAGAAACAAATAGCACCGTTGAGTTCGTGGCATCGAGAAATGCTAAAACCATATAAAATTTGTCGAAAACTGACAAAGTGAAAATCTGGCCCCCTAGAGAAATTGCACAGTTCATGGTTCCGGCCCCCTCTCTACACTACCATGGTTCTTCCACCTGCAATGGATTTTCCTCAAACTGTGTGTGCGCTCTTCTCCCTCAGTGCACTAAGCAAATAGGTTTATTTAATTTTTTGGAAGGCGGATTAACCAAGAATATGGTTAGCACATTGGTAACTTTAGGAATTTGTTGAGGAGGGGTCGGGGGTCAAATCCCACCCCTCTCGAATTAACCCACATAATAATATTTTTGTTAAAGTTTGGGGTGGTGGGTCCACTGTTTTGGGTGGCCCGCCCCATTTCCGTTGGCGGTTGTGGTACATATTGGAGGTGGAGAGGGTGGCGGGGTTGAGAGCTCGCGCCCCCACCTTTAATGGTAACATTATTGAGCGACTCTTGGGGTGGCGGGGTCATGGCCGCCCACCCATTAATTAATTGTTTTTTTTCAGTGGTTGAGGGATGGCCGATGGGGGTCATGGCTTGTCAGCCCATAATTAATATATTTTTTTGATTTTATATATTGGACATTGGGGGGTGGCGGGGTTGGTGGCCTGCCACCCCAAAAATATAATTTTTTTGTTTTATAACAAATCCATGGTTCTTTTTAAAAATTAGAAAAATGACTGAAGCAGACAATTTAAACGGGCCACAAATTCACTTGGAATCTGGCCCTGGTTGGCCAGATTTTGTCCAAATTATTGCCTCCTTAAGCCTACCCAGTCACCCAAGTCAACCGTGAACTTTGACTACTTCTAAATTTTGGCATACAGGTTCGGTTTGACGAACCATTCACGCCATTGTGATCATGATGACGAGATCTTAAACATGAACTTGGTTCAAGCACAATCCAAACACTTTGATTTTTTACCCTTCCAGAGTCCTCTTGGACCTTTGCATGTGTCTAGAGCCACTTGGATCCCTGATTTGGGTACCTTGAGAGAATAATCACCAATTTGGGCTTGACCAACATCACTTGCTCATGTAGATGGTGGTGCAAAACCTGGCCCAATTACTTGAGGAGTACATTAGGTTTCTTTGGAGAGATACCCAACATTAAAGCCATATTTCTGAATTTCATGGTGTACTCCTATATGCTTTGGCCCGGATTTTCCCTGAAGAATTCCATCAGATCCACTGGTCCTCTACATACCCAATGGGATAAAACTGTGACTTAATGAGGGTTTTGAAATCTTCCCACTTAGTCACTAGAGGTTCTCCCTTTGACCTCGGGGTTTCCATGTGTCTCTCCCACCAAGTTAGTGCATGGCCCTCTAGTTCCAGACGCATGAATGAAATCTTTTGAACCTACTCAACTAATATATGTTGAAGTAAACTTCTAGTTAGTCACTAGAGGTTCTCGCTCCAACCTTGAGGTTTCCATGTGTCTCTCCCACCAAGTTAGTGCATGGCCCTCTAGTTTCAGTCGTGCGAATGAAATCTTTTGAACTTACTCAATCTGATAGATGTTGAAGTAAACTTCCAGTTATAGTAACCATTGGTTCAGCTTCAGAGCATCAATCTCATTGTTCTACGACATTATATCAACTTTTTCTTCCATTTTGATAGGGAATGATTCACGACACTGGAACTAGGTTGATCTTTTCAAGGTTCTTTCTTCGGTTGGTTCTCTGTTTCTTCTTGATCTCCTGATCCCCCCTCTAATTTGTCCTCTACATTCAAACCACTATATTCTCCAAATATCCCAAGATTATTTCTCAGGGTCTCCATGATGAGGTTTACATTATGGTTTATATCCGCGACTTGTTCTTCCAAACGTAAAATCCTCACCTCTACAGGATCACGAGGGTCATTTACAGATTCATCGGCCATGATTAGGGTTTTACGATTTTTGACCCCATCGACCTAGATCCCGTATAAACTCCACCAAATACCCAAAGAAAATCTCTCTTATACCAATATGATCTGTAAATTGACATGGATATTCCATTGAACAGTTCGTCACAATTGATAATATTATATTAAAAATATGAGATTCTACATTATTACAGTTTTATTAAACTTTAAGATCTTTAGATTTAATTGAAATTATCTTATTCATGTGAATTGGAATTATGCGTAAAATAGAGAACGACGAAATAATCTCACACACAAACATAAGACACAAAGTATGCTTTGGGAAACCCTTTCGGGAAAAAACCCAGCTGGAAGGTGAGACTGCTTCGCTCTCTTTCTCTGTTTGGAAATATGGTTGCAGGTAGAAAGAAGTAAGGCTTGTGGCCCATGGGATTATACTGTGCATAAATCCTCCTTGTGTGCTCTAACTCCTATGCCTCTTGGCTATATTTTCTCATCTATGTAACAAAATTCTCTCGAAAAAAATGGAATGCGTCTTCCTCCTAGTGGCATGGTTATAACACAACCCAATAGCCTACTAGTGGTTAATTTTAACTACATCAACTCTTAACTAGATTTATAATATAGACTCTTATAGATCCTTTTACATCACAAACATGTGTATAGCCCCTTTTCCATGAATAATGGAGCTTTACGTGGCATCCTCCCAAATTATAAGTGTTAAAACAGGAAGGTCAACTTTTGAGTGGCATAACTTTTGCATATAGACTTTGATTGACATGCTTCTTTCATCTTTGGAAAGATATTTCTGTGTAGAACAACTTGAAAAAGTGTTACACTAAAGTAGAATTTTTTTATCCCCAAAAAATGTTGTTTGATTCCTCAAAACACTCTTGGAAGGTTTCAAACATCGTTTCGCCAAACTGGGTCCCACCGGTAAAAACGGTCCCATGAGTTGATTCCTCCACTTTTTCCTCTCTTAATGCATCGAGATGGATGAAAAAAAATATAATGATCCAATCCAGATCATTAGAATATAGCTTTTAATTATACTTGAGTACAAAGAACCAATTTTTTTGATGATGATGTCAAGAAATAATGAAGAATGAAAAAGTTGTATGGTCTTATCGTTGCTTGAAACCAACTTTCA
This sequence comes from Pinus tabuliformis, assembly GCA_031772625.1. Lineage (NCBI taxonomy): Eukaryota > Viridiplantae > Streptophyta > Pinopsida > Pinales > Pinaceae > Pinus > Pinus tabuliformis. The sequence goes on from CM062807.1 coordinate 1,130,285,001, forward strand.
ACAAAACCAAAATTCTCCTTGTTTACCTCTTTATTTGGATCACTTAGCATATCCTCCTTTACAATTCCATGCACATCTTATATTATTATATGATTATCCTCTTGTGTGCTTAGAGGATCCGCAGATAAGCATGTCAAAAATTCTTCAGTCTCGGGTTCTAATGGTTGCTCTCCATTGGATGTGGTCCATGATTGTTTAGTTTCCTCGACAAGTTTGTGAGGGTTAAGATATTCTTATCGATGTGGTTCATGGAGTTTTTGTTCCTCTATCACTTCCAGAGAAGTAGATAATTTCTTTAATGCTATCAATATTTATTCTTCCTGAGAAGGAGAGACCCTAGCTGCTGTTAGGATTTGAGAGAGTTCTTTCAAGATCTTGATCATCCTTGAACATTGTTTTCTTGGTTGTGAATCCCTATTTCAAAAATGAATTATTGTAGTGGGGTTCTTACTGTACCTTAAAAACAATTGAATAAATCCTATACTTAAATAAAATACAATCAAACCAATCACGTAATTGAAGTGCCACCATGCTACTAGGACCTTGCTGCCACCAAGTTATTTTTTCACACAAGTTAGGCTTCTCTTCTTTTCATGAATCAATCTAAAGGAAAACATGCTTGCAAAGAAAAATAAGGAAACAACAAGGCTTTGGGGAAACCCCACCAAAATGGATGTGTAAGTTCTTACCTCTCATCTTATTGTTTTATCCTTGCCCCCAAGTTGTCCCTTCAAATCTACTACAGTAAACATTAATCTATCAACAAGAATTTGTCTTATCAAAGAAAAATATTACCTGGACTATTTTCAACTTCTTGACAATGGCGCCAAAAATGTTAGGTGTTTTAATTGTTTAAAAAATCACCCTTCATTAAAGTATCAACCAGGGATGGTAAAATTGAGTTACAACACAATACCAATCTAGGAACACTCTTTCTTATATTATATAACTTTTTGTATTGACAAGATACTGTGATTTTCAAAACTCTAGTAAACTACAAAATTCTTAATTGTAACCTACAGGTTTTTTGGTACTATAATGTGTACTAGTTCTGGTACATAATCTAGGTGTTGAAATATGTTACAGAAACCGAATCTAGGATTGACTAGAATTTGAACCTAGAAGAAAACTAACTTAAACCTAATCACACAATGCTTAGAATGAATATCCTAAATTTGAAAACAGGGGAAATGATTTTTAATGCAAGATTGTTTAAAGTACAAATTATAAAATCGTTGAACTTCAATGCCAAGCAAGTTCGAGAAACTAATGTGGCCACATGGAAGAAAACTAAATATCTTTTAAGTCTTGAAAGAATATGACTCAAACCAAAATTCCACAAAGAAATATTACAAAACAGAGACCTTTCTTAACCTCGATCTACTTATCTTGTCAACCATTTAATTCAATCTTATTACCAAAACTGCTCAAAATTTTCAATTTATTACTAGAATATATTAATCACGTGAATAAATCTCATTCATCAATCCATTCATATGCAAATAAATTAAAAAGAAACAAAATTGTTAATCTACAAATACTGGCTAGAAAAGAGTATAATAGTTCTATGATAAATGAAAACTAATTATGCATACAAAAACTGAAACTAGTTCACAATGGCTTGACTGAGATCGTTAGTGGGCGCTTGTCAGCAATATTAAGTAAGAAAGACTACTGCAACAAACTTAGCTACTTTCCAATACATTAAAAATAAAGAACCAAAATATCAAGATATTATATTAAAAAGTCTTCAAGAAATTATATACATTGCAATTCAGTTATCCAATTTTTTGGCAAAGTTCAGAAATGATTTGACAATAATATCATTTCTTTATTCCTCCTCCTCGTCTATTCCCTTTGAGGCATTATTTATACATAAAATCCAATGAGGAAGGATAATATCCAATCCCCTAAACTCAGAAAATGAATTTACAACTTCAGAAGAAAATCTTAAAAATCTAGTTTTTATGTAGTTTTATATAAATTGGAGCTAAATAACCAGCATGATCTCCTCGACCATGATGTATTTTGTAAATTTAGTTCTATTCTCCATATTATCAACAAAATTTGTGTCTTGGAATTTCTTGATTCAATTCCATGGTTTCGGAAATCACAGCTAGAGTTGATTGTTTAGATACTTTTGCAAATCTGGGTTTTTCAGAAATTTTGTACAAATCTACTTCGAAAAACCAGTTGTAACTTTGAACCATGTTGAATTTTGTGAAATATTTTGATATATATGTAAATTTCTATATTTTTCACAAAACCCATATGTCATATTTTTTATATTCACCACCATTTGCACGAAAGTTGAGGCAAAACAGGACAGTGTCAAAATTGGTACCTATTTTTTGTTGTAGCTTAAATCATGTGTTAGGATCCTACACATGTGAGTTGGGTATATTCCAAGGTATGTACCAGAATATTAAGCCCATGTGGCACCTAATTTGTCATGCTTTGAGAAAGAAAAACATATTTTATAACTTTGACTTTTTTCTCCATTCATGCAGGGGCAAAATTGAGTGCAGGTGTAAGAACTTGGTACTAGATTGTCAAATTGCAACTGAACTGGTATATAAACAAAAAATTCCATACTTGAACATGCTTCTTGGCCAAATAATCACATTATTAAACTATCCTTAATAAAACCATGTTAAAAACACATTTAACCATTAAAAATATAAGAAATTCATCATAATTAACCACAAGGTAGAAGAGGTGCATTTAGAAAATTTTGGTGGTATAATTACTATGGGAGTGTCATAAATGAGAGAATATTACCTATGAATAGCGTTTTTATATACTGAATAATATGCCATATTCAGAGTCCAACAATGTCTTCGAATATGTGGAAGGAAAGGTACTTGAGCCTCCAAAGAATGGTTTTTCCACTATCAAAGTTAAGTACACGAAAGGTGATATCAAAGCTAAAAATGTTATTATTGATCCATCAAGATATCATTTGATTATTTATATTTCAAAATTGAAGAAGTCCAAGAAAATGTATGATAAGTTGGTTGGGCGAAGTCAACAATTTGAATCACATTTTATCCTTCATAAATCAACTCAAGGACATCAAGATGAACAAGGGGGAATTGTGCAATCATATTTCATGAGGATATCACAACTTAAGGATCCATTATTGTCTATTGGAGAAGTTAATTCTCATAGAGAACTCATTCTAATTTCCCTTGGAGGTCTTCCACCAATTTGGGAGACACTTATCACTACTATTAGCAATAATGACAGGCTCCCTTCATTTGATGAGCTCGTTGCCAAGTGCACTCAAGAAGAGACCATGATGATATCTAGAGGAAGGATTCAAAAGCATGAAGAAGGAGATCCCTCTGAATTTGTTGCTTAATAAAAGAAGAATAAGGAAGAGGGTGTTGAAAATGCAGTAAGAAATTCCTAATTTAATTTTCCCTTGAATTAAATTAGGAGAAAATTGTAATTCCAGATAGAAAAACAACTTGAATGAGTTAACTATGTTAATTTCACTTAAATGACTCAGTTAATTCGGGTTGAGGACCTAACTTGAGTTGTGTAGAGTGATTCCTAAATTTTAGGCCTAGGTTGAGTCAATTTCAGTTGTGACAATTTAATTCAGTTAAATTGAGTTAAAGCTAGTTAAACTAGTTCCAACTGTTGGAGGAACTAGTAAGAGGTCTAGAATTGGGGTGTAGTTTCAATGTTCAACCAATTAACTGATAAATCAGTAAGTCACCCAGTTGAGATTGGAGTTCAAGGGTAGTGTATTATCAATTGTATAATTATCCAAGTTATACAGGTGGTGCATGCAGTCAAAGAATGACCTATAGGGATTGTGCAGTTCTGAATGGGGATTTCCCTAATTAATAGCGGGCTAATTCATTGAGAAGAAGTGCAAGGAAATAGGATCTTGGCAGGAAGCAGAATTGGCTAAGTCTTGGCCAGAGTCAGCTTATGAGGCAGTGAGATAGGTTATACTTCTGTAGAGATTGTTGAGGCATGAGTAAGCATTGTATATATTCTCTATTTTTTTTACTAATGCAATAAAGATAGGAAGGGGTTTTGAGCAGTTGCTTTCCCCTAGATATATCCTTGTGTATGTGTGTTAATTCATGTCGCGTGTTTTTTATATTGCTTCTCAATCGTAAATTGCTTTCCGCATATGAGTAGAGTAGATTTGAGTCTTATGATTTAGGACATTAACTGAGAAGTATTGAATCTAAAATTAATTTCTACATGGTATCGAAGCTAGATTCACAGTAGAGAAGAGAATTCAAAGTTTGTGTAGGAGGTTTCAATTTCAAGATCAAAGTTGTAGGTTTTCTCCAAGACTGAGAAGATGACTTCCACCGGACTCAGGCTCGAGTATGCTTTGGAAGAAACAAAAAAAAAATTGGTATGGAATATTTGTATGTAGGCAATATTAGATGACAACGAGCTACTATATTACATCAAGACTAATGTAGAAAAACCCCCACAAGCTAATGCACAGGATCTCACTTAATGGAAGAAGGATGTATCTAAAGCAAGGAGGATCATAGTAGAGGGAGTTCAAGATTATATTGTCTCCAATATCCATGGGAAAGAAACTCCATCGTGATGTGGAGAACACTGACAAATTTGTTTGAGAACAACAGTGACCACATGAAGTTGGCACTGAAGGACAAGCTTCGAAGCACCAAAGTGCAAAAGGTTGAATCAATTCCACAATAACTGAGCAAATTCACATAGTGTTGTGATGAACTTGGCGGGGTCGGTGTGACTATCCTTGAAGAAGATTTGGTAGCTCTAGCTCTGTTGGGTCTTCCAAAGAGGTTGCATAGTTATCAAGACTTCGTGAATGGTAGAGACAAACTACCAAGTTGAGAGCGATTATGGTCTGATCTCATGCACGAAGAGATCAAGCGGAGAAACAAATATGGGAATTCATCCAAGGTTGAGGATGAGGAAAATTGTGCCTTGGATGGAAAGGAAAAGAAAGGAAAAGGGAAGAAATCCCAATCCAAAGGATATTTTGGTCAAGAAAGAAAGAATAAAGACTTGTCAAAAATCAAGTTCTTTCAATGTCATGATCTGTGACACTATGCCACGAAGTGTCCACACAAGAAGGTCGAAAATAATCCCTCGAGACGAGTGGGAGGTGAAGCTCTAGCTTCACAATTCGAGTTCAACTTCACCCTCATTGCATGCATGGTGACAACGGTGATGGGTAGTGTGGTATCTAGATAGTGGATCCTCATTCCATGTGATGGGAAACAAAGAATTTATCAATGACTTGGGGGAGAAGGACCTGTAGATGCACATTGAGATGGGAGATGATGAAAGGTATAACATGACCAGTATCGGTACATTTACTTTTCAGAGGGATTCTTTCTCTCCTCTCACATTAAAAGATTGCATCCATGTTCCAGGTTTGAATAAGAATTTAGTTTCAATTGCTATGTTCGAAGATCAGGGCTATGATGTGATATTTAGCAAAAGAAAGGCTTTCCTTAGACACATCACCACAAGATAAGTGAAGAGGATCGGGGTTCGGGTGAAGAACTTATATAAATTGGATTAGAAAATTGTGTTTCTTTGAGCATGAAAGCAGAGAAGGTGCAGAGCCGAGACATCGGTGAATTATGGCATAGGAGATTTGACCATTTGCACCATGAAAATTTGAAGATCATGCAAAAGATTTCTACAGGACTTCCCAAGGGTGCACTAGAGAAACAAGATACATGCAAAGGGTGTACACTGGGGAAGTACACCAAAGTCACCTTTCATGATAAGGACAGTAAAGCACAAGCAGTCCTTGAAAGAGTTCACTCAGATGTGTGTAGACCTTTCTCGACAACCTCCAAAACCAATCATGGGTATTATGTTATATTTGTAGATGATTTCTCACGTAAATGTTGGATTTTGTTCATGCATAACAAAGACCAGACATTCTCCAAATTTTGTGAATTTAAAGAACTTGTTGAGAAAGAAATTGGCAGGAAAGTGAAGGTTGTCAAGAGCGATAATGGTGGAGAATATATGATGAATGAGTTTAATAAATTCTATGCAAAGGAAGGCATTCGATGGAGTTAATAACACCCCATAACCCACAACAAAATGGGGTGGATCAGAGGAAGAACAAAAGTATTGTGGGAGTTGCATGGCGATGTTTCATGATCAGGGCATATCATTGCACTTACGAGTTGAAGCATCCAACATAGCCGTATATGTGCAAAAAATGAGAGCTCATCAAATTCTCAAGATGAGTACACCAGAAGAAGCTTTTTCAGAGAAGAAACCAGATGTGTCACACTTCAGGATCTTTGGTTCATCAATTTACTGTCATGTTTCCAAGGATGAAAGGAAAAAGCTAGAGTAAGTAGAAAAGTTTGGCATATTTGTGGGGTACACTGATACACCTCACAACTATCGGGTGTACTTTCCATCTCACAAGATGAAAATCGTTCATAGAGATATGAAGTTTGATGAAGAGAAGGCCACGAGATGCTCCCTTTAGAGGGAGATTTATTTGCATGCAGATGAGGAGCTTTTGGCTCCAAAGAAGGAACCTCAGGATGTTGTGGAGTATCCAGAAGCAAAGGATCATAGAGTGGAGGCACCCACTCATGTAGAGACATCCAGTGAAGGAAGGAAGCGCACCAGGGAAGCTAACAAATTATTTCATGATTCTAGATAGAAGGCCACTAAATCGGTACATTGGGTACATGGCTCTGATGAGTGAGCTAGTTGATACAACACCCTCCTCATTCAAGGAATCAGTGTAGAATCTAGTATGGGTTGATGCAATGGTAGAAGAATAGTATTCCATTTAGAAATAGTGTTTGGGAAGTGGTCCCAAGACCATAGAACAAGCCAGTGGTATGTTCGAGGTGGATCTACAAGGTGAAGCAAGAAGCAAACAGAAGCGTCGAGAAACACAAGGCCAAATTTGTAGCCAAGGGGTTCTCTCAGGTGGAGGGAATTGATTATGAGGATACCTTTTCTCTAGTATCAAGGTACTCTACTATCAGATCAATTCTAACACTTGCAGAGAATATGGGATGAAAGATCCATCAGATGGATGTGAGGACAACATTGCTCAATGGAATGATTAAGGAGGAGGTTTACATTGAACAATCGGAAGGATTTGAGACCGTCAACGGACAGTCGCATGTCTACAAACTCAATCGAGCATTGTATGGATTGAAATAAGAACCCTGTGCTTGGTGCACCAGGATCAATAGCTATTTCATCAAGTTTGGCTTCACCAAAAGTGAAGAAGATGTAAACCTTTACCGTATTGTTGTTTAAGGTAAATTGTTGATTATAGTATTATATGTCGATGATTTTATTTTAATTGGTGATGATAAGTTGAGAAAATCTTTCAAAGAGGATCTTGCAAGAGAATTCGAGATGAAGGACATGGAACCCATGCATTATTTCCTTAGTTTGGAAGTATGGCAAGGAGATGGGAACTGTTTGTGTCTTAGGGAAAGTATGCCAATGAGATATTGAAGAAGTTTTGCATGGAGAGTAGCAAACCCATGGACACTCCTCTAGCAGGCATTTGGAGGAAGGAAAATGCCACTTCAGGTGAGGGTGGAGGCCACTATTTCCAGACAGCTTGTGGGTTCACTTATGTACTTAGTGAACACATGACCATAAATGTGGTATACAGTTAACCAACATAGTCAAGCAATGGATAATCCAACCAATCTGTATTTGAAGGCATCCAAACATGTGTTGATATACCTCAGAGGAACTACTAAGTATGGTCTTTGGTACAAACAGACAGAGGGAGTGAAGCTTCAATTCTTCACAGATACAGATTGGGTGTGTAGTCCATCAAATCAGAAGAGCACTTTAGGAGAAGTCTTTAATATATGGTCAGTGGAGATCAGTTGCACTCAGTTCAACAAAAGCAGATTACATGGCTGCTATTCACAACTTTTGAAGCTATCTGGTGAGGAAGATTCTTGTTTGGTTATTTAGTCAGATGATGGATCCCAGTATGATTTACTATGACAATCAAAGTTGTATCAAACTATCTAAAAATCTAGTATTTCATGATCGATCCAAGCATATCGACATCTGGTATCACCATCTACAAGACTATGTGCAGAGGCAGATTATGTTGTTGGAATACATTCCTACATAGGAACGGGATGTAGATATTTTGACGAAGGAATTGTCAAGAGGAAAATTCAAGTTCCATAGAGATAGGATTGGGGTATCTAATAATCCCTTTCTTGTTGAGAGGGAGTGTTTAAAATGCAACAAGAAATTCATAATTTAATTTCCCCTTGTATTAAATTAGGAGAAAATTGTTATTCCACATCACAAGGCAACTTGAATGAGTTAACTAAGTTAGTTTCACTTATTTGGCTAAGTTAATTCGAGTTATTTTCACTTAGTTGGCTCAATTAATTCGAGTTAGTTTCACTTAGTTGGCTCAGTTAATTCAAGTTATTTTCACTTAGTTGGCTCAGTTAATTCGAGTTAATTCAAGTTAGTTTCACTTAGTTGGATCAGTTAATTTGAGTTGAGGGCATAACTTGATTTGTGTGGAGTGCTCCTAAATTTTAGGAGCTTGGGTTGAGTTAATGTTAGTTGTAACAATTTAATTCAGTTAAATTAGTTCCAACTATTGCAGGAACTAGTAGGAGGTCTAGAATTGGGATGCATATTTATTGTTCAACCAGTTAACTAATAAATCAGCCATAATTAACTCATGCATGAATGAAATACAAGTTATCCAGTGGATATTGGAGTTCAAGGGCAATGTATTATCAGTTGTATAATTATCCAAGTTGTACAGGTGGTGTGTGAAGTCAGAGAAGGACCTATACGGATTGCATAGTTCAGGATGGGGATTTCCCTAATTAAAAGGGGAATAATTCCTTGAGAAACAACGCAATGAAATAGGGGCTCGGAAGGCAGAAAAACTGGCTAAGTTTTGGCCAGAGTCAGCTTGTGAGTCAGTGAGATAGATTATACTTGTGCAGAGATTGATCAGGCATGAGAAATCATTTTGTTTCTTCTCTATTTTCTGACTAATGCAATACAGTTAGGAAGGGGTTTCGAGAAGTCACTTTCCCTTATATATATCTATATATATATATATATATAGATATATATATATATATATATTTATTTATTTATTTATTTATTTATATATATCCTCGTGTATGTGTGTTAATTCATGTCGCATGCTTTTGATATTTCTTCTTAATCGTGAATTTCTTTCTGCATATGAGTAGAGTATATTTGAGTCTTATGTTTTAGAACATTACATGACCACTATTGAATATTTAATTAATATCTACAGAGGGAGACCATCTAATTTGAGATATCATGCCCCTAAATCAAAGGATTCCAATAGAAGATTGAGGATAATTGAATGTTTCAATTCCCACAAGCATGGTCACTATGCCCAAGAATGTCTCGAAAAGGGAAATGCTCCAAGGTCCAAAGACAACAACAATCATGGCTACAACAACAACAGGTTCAATTATAGAGAAGAAGATATGATTCCAATGATAAAAATATATCCTCGTGTATGTGTGTTAATTCATGTCGCATGCTTTTGATATTTCTTCTTAATCGTGAATTTCTTTCTGCATATGAGTAGAGTATATTTGAGTCTTATGTTTTAGAACATTACATGACCACTATTGAATATTTAATTAATATCTACAGAGGGAGACCATCTAATTTGAGATATCATGCCCCTAAATCAAAGGATTCCAATAGAAGATTGAGGATAATTGAATGTTTCAATTCCCACAAGCATGGTCACTATGCCCAAGAATGTCTCGAAAAGGGAAATGCTCCAAGGTCCAAAGACAACAACAATCATGGCTACAACAACAACAGGTTCAATTATAGAGAAGAAGATATGATTCCAATGATAAAAATATATCCTCGTGTATGTGTGTTAATTCATGTCGCATGCTTTTGATATTTATTCTTAATCGTGAATTTCTTTCTGCATATGAGTAGAGTATATTTGAGTCTTATGTTTTAGAACATTACATGACCACTATTGAATCTTTAATTAATATCTACAGAGGGAGACCATCTAATTTGAGATATCATGCCCCTAAATCAAAGGATTCCAATAGAAGATTGAGGATAATTGAATGTTTCAATTCCCACAAGCATGGTCACTATGCCCAAGAATGTCTCGAAAAGGGAAATGCTCCAAGGTCCAAAGACAACAACAATCATGGCTACAACAACAACAGGTTCAATTATAGAGAAGAAGATATGATTCCAATGATAAAATAGGAAGAGTGCTCTTGTTGATTGCAAATAAGGCTACCATCATCAATAGAGATCAAGGAACTCAAGGTATCAAAATAATGCAGTAGCTTCTCAATTTGAATACTTTCTTATTTATCCACTTTCAAGTTTCTCCCCTTTGAATTTGTTTGATAATTGGTTGGTAGATAGTGGGCCCTCTAGACGCTTCATTGGGTATCATGAAGTCCTATCAAATTTGGTTGAGAGGGAGACAAATTTGAAGATCATTCTTGGGGAAAACTATAATTATTTGATAGAGAAGTTTGGTTCTGTTTCATTTCATTTGGATTGTGGTCAAACTACACACCTTCATCATTTTTGGTATGTGTCAAGATTGAAAAAGAATCTTGTATCTATAACTTCCATAGAGGAAAAAGAAATGAAGGTTTATTTTATAAATGGATAGGCTTTTACTTGGCCAAGAAGCTTTAGGATGAGGGGCTTGGCTGAGGGATGCCTTCAATTTGGGATGAAGAATTGAAGGCCTCTATAAATTCAATGGGGGACAAATCCAAGCATTGGTCAATGATTGTAATGATCAATGTGAGTTGTGGCACGGAAGATTCGTTCACCTTTATTATGATGACTTACCTAAGGTGAGGAGAATGGTTTTTGGAATGCCTGAAATCCAAGAAAATCATGATGGGGTTTTTCCAAGATGTGCAGGTGGAAAGAAGGCAAAGGGAACATTCCCTTCAAGCAGGAGTAGGACCAATGGTATTCTACAACTCATTCATTTTGATATATGTGGACCCATTCCAATGACATCTCTTAGTGGCTATCTATACTACATAATATTTGTAGATGAGTTTTCTCACAAAACATGGATATTATTCTTGAAGCATAAGGACCGGACTTTTGATATGTTCAAAAACTTCAAGCCCCTATAAAAAATCAAACATGAAAGAGAATAAAGTATTTAGGTATGACAATGGAGGGAATTCACTTCAAATGAGTTCATTGACTTTTACAAGAAAACAAACATCAAGAAGGAAACTATCGTACCTTACAACCCCGAGAAAAATGAAGTAGTTGAAAGGAAGAACAAGACCATAAAGGAACTTTCCTGAGTTATGTTGCATGATCAAATTTGTCAAAGTTTTTATGAGTTGAAGCTGCAAATATTGTGGTCTATGTACAAAATAGGACTCCTCATCAAGCCTTGGGTGACAAGACTCCCGAATAATTTTTCATAGGTGTGAAGCCTGAATTTGGTCATTTGAGGATATTTGGCTACCCCGTATACTTTCATGTGCCGAAGGACAAAAGGAACAAGTTGGAAGCTTCTTGAAAGAAAGGTACATTGGTTTGATATTATACAAATTATAAAGCTTATAGAATATATGTACACGGTCAAAGGAATATAGAGTTTAGCAGGGATGTAACATTTGATGAATATGTTTCCCTTGGGAAAGCAAGGGATGCTTCTCCCCCTGCCAATGTTGAGAAGAAGGATGATGCCATGGATATACAATAATACCCTTCTATGCCTGGAGCTAAGAATAAACTTGTTGATGACCCTTTGGAACCCATGGATCCCTTAGATCCCCCTCTGTGTGATCTATAATAGCCCTGGTGAAAATTGTTGAGATTGCAACAAGATGATGGAGCTTAGTGAAAAGAGTCGCCTTCACTAAGTGGGCCCGCAGGCTATTTTTGGCGCAAGTCTATTTTTAGACTATGTCTATTTTTAGACATATGGATCATGTCTATGGATTGCAGGTTGTTGTTTATGGATGATTGGTCAAGTTGGGAAAAATAGATGGACTTCTATTTTTTATCAAAGTGTGAGTGATCACAGTGTGAGTGATCAAAGTCTATTTTTAGACTGGCTGTCAAAAATAGAAAAGTCAAATATTATTGTCTCATAATAATATTTGGACTATAAACTTGATCTTATTCTCTTGGAGCACTTCAGTTTGAGCTACAGAGGTGGCACATGCAGCTTTCAGAAGGAAATACGCTTTTCTTATGAGTCAGTTGAATTGTTGCATGCATGACTTCAATTAGAACTCAATCAGTTGAGTTTGGTGGAGTTGATTGTGGAGTTGATGGAGTTGTGTTCAGTTTGACTTAGTTAAACTAGTTGTAATTAGTCTAACTGCAAATAGACTAATGATGAGTTGTTAAACTAATTATTAACTCATGATGCAACTAATGAATACATCAGTTAACTCAGTTGCATGTCAGTGCATGTTCAATTCAATAGGGACAGGTGGTAGAGAATCAGATTGTTATCAGTTGTGACTATAGTTGTGCACCAGATCTTGCACAATCAAGGGATTGAGTATGCCAGTGAGTTTGCTCACGTATTTGCCCAGTATTGTAGCCTTTTCTCACGTCCAACAAAGCGTGAGTGATTATTTTGAGGTGAAATACGAGTTTGGTGAGCCATTCTCATCAGTTCTTGAGCAGGTATTGAGCAGTGGAGGCAGGCAAGCAATGGAATAGATTTGGAGATCAGATCTGAGCTGTATTGTGTGTAACAGGTGGAGCTGGTACTAGATTGCTTGTGATAAGCATTGTAATTTTTAATGTTACATGGTCTCAATCATTAATATACAGATAGTGTGGGGTTTTTAGCGAGATGCTTTCCCCGGGTTACATACTGTGTTAATGTGTAAATGCTCTTGATGTTTTATTGTTATTGATGCTGCTATATTGATGATCAACGTAGAGGAGCTTATGTATTGTGTATGTATTCCGCAATAGTACATGATTAGGATAATCTCTGTTGAATATGTGTTAAATTATTCAAAATTTCTACATGGTATCAAAGCTAGATGATTTGTAGAAAAAGTTTCTACATGGTATCAGAGCTACTTGATTTGTAGAAGAGATTTTTACAGGATATCAAGCGAGGATTGATCATCAGATCTACTATTCAGGAAGTGTTTACATTCTATTTCTTCAGGCAGAGTCTGTAATCGGGCCGGGTAGCCTATGGATTCATCCTTCTTTTGGAAGGTGAAATATCCGGTGAATGCCCATATAGTCGATCTCTGTACGAGAAATATTGTGTTCTCACGAATCTTAGATTGGAAGCAGTTGAGTTGGTGCTGGTGGAATTCGAATTTTGCAACAGTGTTGTTGAAAATGTCTTCCAACGGATTGCAAATATTATTCCAAAGCAAGAGCGACCTGGCGCTCAAGGATAAACTCAGAAACAATAAAGGTGAGAATGGATCTTCATCAAAGGTATCTGATGAAGAGAATTGTGCTTTGGCTGCTAAAGCAAAGAAAGGGAAGAGCAAGAAAGCTTCTCAGTCTGGTGCGAAAGGCAAGAAGCAGGATATGTCCAAGGTGAAGTGTTTTCACTGTCACCAGTATGGACACTATGCCACTAATTTTCCGCAGAAGAAGAAGAACAAGCAGGCTGCTGGATCTTCAGCAGGAGAGGCTCTAGCCTCACAGTTTGAGCTTGATTTTTCATTGATTGCATGCTTGGTTTCAAGTGTGATGGGATCAGTGTGGTTCTTGGATAGTGGTGTGTCTTTTCACATGACGGGAGATAAAGATTTGTTCTCTGATCTGGAGGACAAAGATCTTGGAGTGCACATCAAGATGGGCGATGATGGTAGATACAGTGCGACCGATATCGGTACCATTTCCTTTAGAATAATCTTATCTCAGTGGCGATGTTAGAAGACAAGGGGTATGATGTTGTTTTCAATGAGGGAAAGGCTTTCCTACGCAGCAAGACAACTGGTGAGACCTGGAAGATAGGGGTTCGAGTGAGGAACCTTTATCAGTTGCATGTAGATGGATGCGCAGCAATGGCGGGCAAGGCAGAAGGATTGGTGAGCCGGGATGATGATGAGTTGTGGCACAGGAGATTGGGTCACCTTCACCATGGAGCCTTGAAGATACTGCAGCAGATCACTACAGGGCTTCCTAAAGGCACACTTGCGCAGTCAGATCAGTGCAAGGGGTGTACTTTGGGGAAGTTTGTGAAAGCCACCTTTCACGAGAAGGATAGTCGCGCCACGACGATCCTTGAGAGAATTCACACAGACGTGTGTGGACCTTTCTCAGTTGCTTCGACAGCAAAACACAGGTATTATGTGATTTTTGTTGATGATTTCTCTCGTAAGTGCTGGATCTTCTTCATGCAGAAGAAGAGCGAGACATATTCAAAGTTCTGTGAATTCAAAGCACTGGTCGAGAAGGAGTCGGGGAAGAAGGTGAAGGCTCTTAGGAGCGATAATGGTGGTGAATACATCTCGGACGAGTTCAAGGATTTCTGCAAGGCAGAAGGGATTCGTAGAGAGCTCATAGCTCCCCATAACCCACAGTAGAACGGGGTAGCTGAGTGGAAGAACAGAACGATCGTGGGTGTTGCACGGGCAATGTTGCATGATCAGGGCCTACCCCTTCACTTGTGGGCGGAAGCATGCAATACAGTAGTTTATGTGTAGAACCGTTGTCCTCATAGGATACTTGGCATGAGTACACCTGAGGAGACTTATTCTGGTAAGAAGCCTGATCTTTCTCATTTGAGGATTTTTGGTGCTAACGTTTACATGCATGTGACGAAGGATGCCAAGAAGAAGTTGGAGCCAACCGCAGAGGTTGGGATATTTGTGGGGTACACTGATACGCCCCACAACTATCGTGTGTATTTTCCAGACAGTGATAAAACTATTGTGCGACGGGATATAAAATTTCAGGAGGAGAAAGCCATGAAGTGTTCGCTTGAGAGGGAGCTACACTTGCATGCAGATGAGGGGCTATTAGTTCCTAAGGATGAGCTTTAGGATGTGGATCAGCCACAGGACGAGGTTCATGGAGTGGAAGAGTCCACTCATGCAGCGCCAACCATCAGAGGGCGAAAGCGCTTGACAGAAGCTGAGCGACTGGCTCAAGATTCAGAGAAAGTTGTAGGACCACCTACAGCCCAACGCAGGCAGAGACAGTCACCTGATCGGTACACTGGATACATGGCTCTTATGAGCAAGTGTGTTGTGACTGAGCCATCCTCTTTCGAGGAAGCTGTGGAGGATCCCGCATGGGTAGACGCCATGGTGGAAGAGTATGATTCTATTGTCAGAAACAGTGCATGGGAGATTGTTCCTAGACTGGAAGGGAAATCAGTGGTGGGTTCGAGATGGATCTACAAATTTAAGCAGGCAGCTGACGGGAGTGTGGAGAAGTACAAGGCAAGATTTCTTGCTCGAGGCTTTTCACAGATAGAGGGGATCGATTATGAGGAGACCTTTGCACCTGTCGCAAGGTATTCTTCCATATGGACGATTCTTGCTCTCTCAGCGCAGATGGGATGGCACATTCATCAGATGGATGTGAAGACTGCGTTCCTCAATGGAGTCATTGAGGAGGAGGTGTACATTGAGCAGCCCAAAGGCTTTGAGGTCTTCAGCAGTGAGTCGCATGTGTGCAGGCTCAAGAGAGCGCTGTATGGGTTGAAGCAAGCACCACGTGCTTGGTACACACGGATAGACAGTGTTGAAAAGTGTGCAACAAGAAATGCTTGTTGAGATTGCAACAAGATGATGGAGCTTAGTGAAAAGAGTCGCCTTCACTAAGTGGGCCCGCAGGCTATTTTTGGTGCAAGTCTATTTTTAGACTATGTCTATTTTTAGACATATGGATCATGTCTATGGATTTCAGGTTGCTATTTATGGATGATTCGTCAAGTTGGGAAAAATAGATGGACTTATATTTTTGATGAAAGTGTGAGTGATCACAGTGTGAGTGATCAAAGTCTATTTTTAGACTGGCTGTCAAAAATAGAAAAGTCAAATATTATTGTCTCATAATAATATTTGGACTATAAACTTGATCTTATTCTCTTGGAGCACTTCAGGATGAGCTACGGATGTGGTACATGCAGATCCCAAAGGGAAATACGTGGTTACCTATGGGATGACTAATATTTGCATGCAGGACTTCAGTTAGAACTCAAGTGAGTTGAGTTTAGTGGACTGGAGGTGCAGTTGATGGAGTTGTATTCAGTTTAGCTTTGTTAAACTGGTTGTATTTAGTCTAACTGATCAATAGACTAGAGATGAGTTGGGTGAATTAGTTATTAATTAATTCACAAGTTATTAACTCATAATACAACTATAGAATACATCAGTTAACTCAGTTGCATGTCAGTGCATGTTCAGTTCAACAGGGACAGGTGGTAGAGAATCAGATTGCTATCAGTTGTGACTATAGTTGTGCACCAGATCTTGCACAATCAAGGGATTGAGTATGCCAATGAGTTTGCTCACGTATTTGCCCAGTGTTGTAGCCTTTGCTCACATTCAACAAAGTGTGAGTGATTATTTTGAGGTGAAATACGAGTTTTGGAAGCCATTCTCATCAGTTCTTGAGCAGGTATTGAGCAGTGGAGGCAGGCAAGCAGTGGAATAGATTTGGAGATCAGATCTGAGCTGTATTGTGTGTAACAGGTGGAGCTGGTACTGGATTGCTTGTGATAAGGATTGTACTTTGTAATGTTACATGATTCAATCAATATAATATACAGATAGTTGGGGTTTTTAGTGAGATGCTTTCCCCGGGATACATACTGTGTTTATGAGTTTGATTGATGCTTCTATGTGTGCCTGTGAATGTTTCTGCTTCTGTAAATTGATGATCAACGTAGAGGAGATTATGTATTATACATGTTCCTCTTATAATTGTATGATCAGGATAATCTCTGTGAATATGTGTTAAATTATTCAAAATTTCTACATGGTATCGGAGCAGCTTGATTTGTAGAAGAGATTTTTACAGGATATCAAGCAAGGATTGATCATCAGATCTACTATTCAGGAAGTGTTTACATTCTATTTCTTCAGGCAGAGTCTGTGATCGGGCCAGGTAGCCTCTGGATTCATCCTTCTTTTGGAAGGTGAGATATCCGGTGAATGCCCATACAATCGATCTCTGTACAAGAAATAATTTGTTCTCACAAATTCTAGATCGGAAGCGGTTGAGTTTTGTGCTGGTGGAATTCGAATTTAATTCCAAAGTAAGAGATAAAACTCAGAAACATTCAGTGTGAGAATGGAGACAGTATGCCCCAGTATCTCACGAAGTTCACCCAATGCCGGGATGAGCTGGGAAGTGTGGGGGTGATTGTCGGATGAGGATGGTGAGTCTAGGACTCCTTGACCTTCCTAAGAGTTGGCATAGCTACCAGGACTCGGTGAATGGAAGGGATAAATTGCCAGGATGGGAGAGACTTTGGTCAAATCTTGTGCAGGAGGAGATTAGACGGAGCACCAGAGACGGTTCTTCATCCATGCAGGATGAGGAGAACTGTGCCTTAACGAGTAAGGCGAAGAAGGGGAAGGTTTCTCTTTCTGAATCCAGTTCTTCCAATGATGGGAAGAAGGTTGACAAGGCGAAGGTGAGATGCTTTCGTTGTCATGAGTTGGGTCATTATGCCACTAATTGCCCAAAGAAGAAGTCCAAGAAGGGATCCAGGGAAGGATCTGAAGGTGAGGCAGCCTCACTTGCTTCACAGTTTGAGTTGGACTTCACACTCTTCGCATGCATGGTTTCATCCATGGTGGGAAGTGGTTGGTTTCTTAACAGTGGAGCTTCTTTCCACATGATCGGTGACAAAAGTTTGTTCAGTACTTTGGAGAAGAAAGATCTCCAGATACTCATAGGGATGGGTAATGATGAGAAGTATAGTGTCTCAGGTGTAGGCACGGTTATTTTTTAGAGGGAGAATGGAGCTCGCCTTACCTTGACCGATGTCAAGTATGTACCAGGACTGAAGAGAAACTTGGTGTCGATCTCGATGTTGGAAGACAGAGGCTATGATGTGGTCTTTAGTAAGGGAAAGGTTTTCCTTAGACACATCATCACTAGACAGGTGAAGCAGATTGGTTCACGGGTCAAGAACCTGTATGCTCTTGAGGTTCAAGATGCATGCAAAGCCTTGAGCAGCTAGGCAACTGATGGAGACTTGGTGGTTGAGAGGGAGCGTATATTACCTCTCAACATGCAGAGCCATAAGAAGTCTCAGACGATTGTGGAGGAGCCACGATTGGTGCAGCATCTTCAGGAGGTTGTGGAGGAGCCACAACAGGGGAAGATGAGAGGAGATAGAGTAGAGACATCTACTCATCCAGAGACCTCCAGTAGCGGGAAACTTCGAGCCAGGTGGGCTGAGGGATCGCATGCAGCCATACCTCCAGGTAGGAGGTGGGGTGATGTGGATTGATTGTCCCAAGGAGGAGGGGCAGGATCCTTGAGGTACCCAACCTCTTGGATGAGACCTTGCTACGGGAGCCCCGATGTGTAGTAGCAGGAATTGACTGATTGGGTAGAGACAGATGCGGATGGAGCAACAGAGAGAGCGACAGTGCAGGGAATCCCAGGACAGCGCATAGCTAGCAGGCTGTAGCAATGCGAGAGGCACAAGTGTTTTTCACAGTACTAGGTGGCACAGAGAGGTGTTCAATGGTGCGAGATGCATGGAGATGTTGCAGTAGCGCAGATGTCAGAGAGGGAGCACTTGTCAGCAGCAGGTAGAGCTTCAGCATCAGAGGATGTTTCTATCCCAACAGGGAGGTCAGTTGGGAGGTGCAGTGCGGATGCAATGCTGGGAGATAGAACCAACAGCAGCACGGATGCAGTTAGAGATCAAAGTGATAGAGGCTAGAGCAATCAAATACTGAAGAGCACAGAGATGCAGAGTTTCAGTCGACAGAGGCAATAGCAGTCAGAGACTTTGATGACAGAGCAAGTGGACCGACCAGATGTGTTGCATGGAGAACATTCCAAAGTTACAGGATCGGGTTTGAGAGGAAGCCTTTCTTGTTGAGAGGGAGTGTTGAAAAGTGTGCAACAAGAAATGCTTGTTGAGATTGCAACAAGATGATGGAGCTTAGTGAAAAGAGTCGCCTTCGCTAAGTGGGCCCGCAGGCTATTTTTGGTGCAAGTCTATTTTTAGACTATGTCTATTTTTAGACATATGGATCATGTCTATGGATTGCAGGTTGCTATTTATGGATGATTGGTCAAGTTGGGAAAAATAGATGGACTTCTATTTTTGATGAAAGTGTGAGTGATCACAGTGTGAGTGATCAAAGTCTATTTTTAGACTAGCTGTCAAAAATAGAAAAGTCAAATATTATTGTCTCATAATAATATTTGGACTATAAACTTGATCTTATTCTCTTGGAGCACTTCAGGATGAGCTACGGATGTGGTACATGCAGATCCCAGAGGGAAATACGTGGTTACCTATGGGATGACTAATATTTGCATGCAGGACTTCAGTTAGAACTCAAGTGAGTTGAGTTTAGTGGACTGGAGGTGCAGTTGATGGAGTTGTGTTCAGTTTAGCTTTGTTAAACTGGTTGTATTTAGTCTAACTGATTAATAGACTAGAGATGAGTTGGGTGAATTAGTTATTAATTAATTCACAAGTTATTAACTCATAATACAACTATAGAATACATCAGTTAACTCAGTTGCATGTCAGTGCATGTTCAGTTCAACAGGGACAGGTGGTAGAGAATCAGATTGCTATCAGTTGTGACTATAGTTGTGCACCAGATCTTGCACAATCAAGGGATTGAGTATGCCAATGAGTTTGGTCATGTATTTGCCCAGTATTGTAGCCTTTGCTCACATCCAACAAAGTGTGAGTGATTATTTTGAGGTGAAATACGAGTTTGGGAAGCCATTCTCATCAGTTCTTGAGCAGGTATTGAGCAGTAGAGGCAGGCAAGCAGTGGAATAGATTTGGAGATCAGATTTGAGCTATATTGTGTGTAACAGGTGAAGCTGGTACTGGATGTCTTGTGATAAGCATTGTACTTTGTAATGTTACATGATTCAATCAATATAATATACAAATAGTTGGGGTTTTTAGTGAGATGCTTTCCTCGGGATACATACTGTGTTTATGAGTTTGATTGATGCTTCTATGTGTGCCTGTGAATGTTTCTGCTTCTGTAAATTGATGATCAACGTAGAAGAGATTATGTATTATACATGTTCCGCTTATAATTGTATGATCGGGATAATCTCTGTGAATATGTGTTAAATTATTCAAAATTTCTACAGACAACTATTTCACAGGACTTGGATTCTCCAAGAGCGAGGCGGATCCTAACCTATACCAGATTGTGGTGGAGGGTAAGTTGCTTATCAATGTACTGTATGTTGATGATTTGATTCTAACGGGTGATCAGCTGTTGATACTGTCATGCAAGAAGGATCTTGCTACAGAGTTTGAGATGAAGGACTTGGGCCTCCTTCACTATTTCCTAAGATTGGAAATATGGCAGCGCAGTGGTGGATTGTTTGTTTCTCAGGGCAAGTATGCTCGGGAGACACTGGAGAAGTTAAACATGCATGGCTGCAAGCCTGTTGATACTCCTCTTCTTGGAGGTTGGAGGAAGGAGGATGCCACTTCGGGAGAAGAAATGGATGCCACTGTTTATCGACAGTTGGTGGGGTCGCTGATGTATTTGGTTAATACACGACCCGATATATGCTATGCAGTTAACCAGCTTTCACAAGCTATGGTTAAGCCTACCAAGCTCTTCTGGAAGGCGGGCAAGCATGTAATGCGCTACTTGAGAGGCACATCGGGATATGGTTTGTGGTACAGACAGGAGGATGAGGTGAAGCTATGTGGCTTCACGGATGCAGATTGGGTAGGGAGCCCAACGGACAGAAAGAGCACATCAGGAGGGGTCTTCAGTATCGGATCGACAGCAGTTTCTTGGTATAGCAGGAAGCAGAGATCCGTGGCACTCAGTTCAGCGGAGGCCGAGTATATGGCAGCAAGTTTGGCTGCATGCGAGGCTATATGGATGAGGAAGATCCTGGTTGGTTTGTTCGGTTCTCATTTGGATCCTACTGTGATTTACTGTGATAACCAGAGTTGCATTAAACTCTCGGCTAATCCTGTATTTCATGATAGATCTAAACATATTGACATCAGGTACCATCATATCAGAGATTGTGTGCAGCAGAGGATCATGTTGCTTTCATACTTTCCAACGGAGGATCAGGATGCTGATATTCTGACGAAGGCTCTCACCAGGAGCAAATTCAAGTACCACCGAGGCAGGATAGGGGTTGCTGATAATCCATATCTTGTCGAGAGGGAGTGTTGAGATTGCAACAAGATGATGGAGCTTAGTGAAAAGAGTCGCCTTCACTAAGTGGGCCCGCAGGCTATTTTTGGCGCAAGTCTATTTTTAGACATATGGATCATGTCTATGGATTGCAGGTTGTTGTTTATGGATGATTGGTCAAGTTGGGAAAAATAGATGGACTTCTATTTTTTATCAAAGTGTGAGTGATCACAGTGTGAGTGATCAAAGTCTATTTTTAGACTGGCTGTCAAAAATAGAAAAGTCAAATATTATTGTCTCATAATAATATTTGGACTATAAACTTGATCTTATTCTCTTGGAGCACTTCAGTTTGAGCTACAGAGGTGGCACATGCAGCTGTCAGAAGGAAATACGCTTTTCTTATGAGTCAGTTGAGTTGTTGCATGCATGACTTCAGTTAGAACTCAATCAGTTGAGTTTGGTGGAGTTGATTGTGGATTTGATGGAGTTGTGTTTAGTTTGACTTAGTTAAACTAGTTGTAATTAGTCTAACTGCAAATAGACTAATGATGAGTTGTTAAACTAATTATTAACTCATGATGCAACTAATGAATACATCAGTTAACTCAGTTGCATGTCAGTGCATGTTCAGTTCAACAGGGACTGGTGGTAGAGAATCAGATTGCTATCAGTTGTGACTATAGTTGTGCACCAGATCTTGCACAATCAAGGGATTGAGTATGCCAATGAGTTTGCTCACGTATTTGCCCAGTATTGTAGCCTTTGCTCA
The DNA here is from genome assembly GCA_031772625.1 of Pinus tabuliformis. Classification (NCBI taxonomy): domain Eukaryota; kingdom Viridiplantae; phylum Streptophyta; class Pinopsida; order Pinales; family Pinaceae; genus Pinus; species Pinus tabuliformis. Next base: position 1,130,307,114 of record CM062807.1, read on the forward strand.
CGTCCAACAAAGCGTGAGTGATTATTTTGAGGTGAAATACGAGTTTGGTGAGCCATTCTCATCATTTCTTGAGCAGGTATTGAGCAGTGGAGGCAGGCAAGCAGTGGAATAGATTTGGAGATCAGATCTGAGCTGTATTGTGTGTAACAGGTGGAGCTGGTACTGGATTGCTTGTGATAAGCATTGTACTTTGTAATGTTACATGGTCTCAATCATTAATATACAGATAGTGTGGGGTTTTTAGCGAGATGCTTTCCCCGGGTTACATACTGTGTTAATGTGTGAATGCTCTTGATGTTTTATTGTTATTTATGCTGCTATATTGATGATCAACGTAGAGGAGCTTATGTATTGTGTATGTATTCCGCAATAGTACATGATCAGGATAATCTCTGTTGAATATGTGTTAAATTATTCAAAATTTCTACAAAAATTCCATGTAATAAAGTTAAAAACAATAACCACGGTCAATGGGACACTTATTGCAAACTGAATGTTGGGCGGGACATCCTAGGGGGTGTTCATTTGGTTGTTTATGGCTAACGAAATTGGAAAAGGAAATGGCTATGGCTTTGGAAAGGAAAAATGGAATTTTTGGCACATTTATTTCTGAAAATAATGGAAATTGGGAGAAAAAGGAGGTGAAAGGTCACAGGTTGCATGTGAGGAGGAAAATGAAGGAAAATAATGGAAAATGAAGAAATTATAGGCCTTGTCCATAAAAACGCTTCTGAGGATCAATTGGTAACCTTTTCTCAGATTAGCTTTGGAGCTCTCTCATTATTCTCTCTCTCTCATACTCTTGGAAAGTTAGAGTTTTCTTGGAGAATTTTAGCATTAGATCAAGAAAGGCAAAGAAGGCAAGAGGAAGCAAAGATCAAGCAGGGAAAGGCAGGATCAAGCAACTAGAGCAAGCTTCATTGCAGGTATCGACTTGCATGTGTATTTTTCTTGCTAGATTTGGCATGCATGGTATTGCATGTGGTTATTTTTCTCTTGTGGCATGGGCTTTTCCAGGTGTAACAGTGTTTTTAGCCTAGCCTTGCCATTTCTAGATAGCCATGGTGTGATGGGGTTCTCATGTTTTGGTTGAGTTGGATTGCCTGATGGATTTAAAGTTGAGTGGGCTGGATCTACGAATGATAGAGCACATGGCCTAGTGGTCCCTGAACGAGACTATGGATCACAGTAAATGCACTAGCCTAGTGACCCCTAAGCTAGATTGTGGGTTGGGGTAAAGCCAGGATTGTGTTGCCTCGGTGGGCCTAGGAATCCTTGTCAGTGAATGGCAAGATATATAGTAAATCCAAGAGGTGGTTTGCTCTCATTTTGGCTTAGTAATCCCTAGTTTTGGATATGCGGTAAAGCTTGGAGAGTGGGTCTTGGTTTAGGGCCTATTGATCCATGTTTGGATTGTAGTAAAGCCTGATAGACTAGGAGACAGGAAAATTCCTCACGGTGTAGGTGGATAAATCCGGTGGCATCCATGCTTGTTTAGCCTAGTGATCGGGTGGAGATCAAGGTAAAGTTTGTTATGATGTCTTCATTGTGTTGGCCTAGTGATCCAGGATGGATTACGATAAATTCTAGTTTCTATTGATAAGGGTGAGGTGGTTCAGCCTCGGTATGCTGCGGTTGAGTTCTTTTGGTTTGAGTCCCAGATTTATGCTTGGAATATGGCACGGGGGTGATTGGCTGAAGAGAGACTTGGCTCAGCCAATCTATGGTCGAGTGGAACGTGGTAGTCCCATCTCCGGTTGGTTTATTGCATTCATTAATGAGAAATTCATTCCCTTGATTTTCATGTGTAAATGTATCGATGTATACATGGATTTTGATGGCTAATATGTTTATGGTCTTTCTATTCCTATTATGTTGGTTATATGTATATTTTATGACAGTAGCTATGTATGGCTCTCAGCATGTTTTTACTTGTATATGAATGGATAAAGTGTCCATGACCTAATATATGAATATGCAGCAAATGACATGAGGAAACAATGGTTCATAGCGATTCTCAAATAAGTATGAGATCCCTACACTTAATTATGTTGTTTACACCTGTAGGTTACATATTCATCACATGTTTGACGAAATTATTGTCATGGCTAGTAGGGGTCTGGTTATGGTCTTCTCCATATTATTGCTTTTGCATCATTGTTTCCCTATACTTTTCCTGATTCTAAGCTATCATTCCATTCTAGGCAATGGCCTGGGCTCTGGGCCTAAAAAAGTGGCTTATATCTCGAGGTCCCTGGCACAAAACTGGAAACTTGAGTCTTTGGTCACTGGCAGGCAGTCTTGTGAGAGCGAAGTTAGGTTGTTGGTCACTCCCTTGCCCATAGCATGAGAGTGACTATGGCCTAAGAGAGCCAGAACAACAATGGGACCCAAGGACAGGCTCTCTGAGTGGTTTACTTGTCTTCTGAGGATTCTATTGATTATGTTGGATGACTATGTGTGATGTTCCATCAATTCCACTTCCTTAAGGTCACATAGGCTATCCAATCTGATCATAATAGCCTCTCGTCTCATGTTTACCCCAGTTGGCATGGTAACTTGGGTGGATGTGGGAGGAGGGTGTTACAGAGTGGTATCAGAGCATGGTTACTCTCTCTTTGGGTCATATCTACTATTACAGAGTGGTATCAAAGCATCTTTACTCTCTCTTTGGGTCATATCTACTACTACAGAGTGGTATCAGAGCATGGTTCAACCCTTGGACTATATGGACAGTGTGTGTTGGTCATGCATGCATGTCAGTTGCATGTGTGTCTCTTACACTTGAATTTCATGTGCTTGTTGCAATTGCTTGATTATGGTTGTAGTATGGTTATCATAGAGAATTTGATATTGATTTCATGAGATGCATTTTTCATGAGCATGTGACTGGTTGCATACAGTTATGTGTCGCTTACATGTTGATTTTATGTCGCCCACTTACATCCTTGTATGTTAGGTTAAATTCTTGAATATTTTGATTATATGTATCAGTCTTGTATGTTGATTACAAGAATTGATCTTTTATGCTCGACTACATGCATTTATGTGTATGTTTATTTGATTAGTATTTGCTTATGCATATTGTTGGTTGCATGTGGCAATGTGTACAATGGAGTAATGGTTGTTGTCATGGATGAGGTCATAGAATGCATTGTTGATATGGCCTTGTATTGATGACTGGACCCTAGCTAGAGTAATGTTCGTGTGTTGATACATTCCTTTGTGTATGTTTGTATGCTATTATGGTTAGGTTATACATGTATCATGCTGATTTAGTGATCCTGCAGATGAGGTATCCTCCCCGAGCTATACTAAGGTACGTCGATTTATTGTGATTTGGTTTATCTAACATATTATGAATTGCAGGAAGAAATATAAAATGGCTAGCAAGATGGTTGACTACAAAGACTCTCCCTATGAATCCAAAGAGCATTATGGTCTTGGGAATCTTTCCGATTTGGCAGTTACACTAAGAAGCTTAAAGGAAGAAATAAGGATTTGTAAGGCAGATAATGATCGGATCATACAGGCACAAGAGAAGCAAGCAGATGTTAATTCTATACTTCTTCAGAGTTTGTCAAACTTTCAGAGATAATGGCCGCTTTGGATTAGCCATGGACATGAGGATAGAACTAATGGGGCATATGGTAGTAGGTCTCTTGGTAGACACAGGTCAGATAGATCTGACACAGTGAGAAACGGCAAGTTGATGGGCACTCCATATAGGAGAGGTGATGAGTACAGGTATTATTCTAGTTTTGGTTCTGATAGACATCGTGATCATCATTGCTATCATTCTTATAGGAGGAATGATAAGGGATACTTTTCAGATGAGTTTAAGAAAGAAAATCCACCTACTTTTCATGGAGATGTGAAGAAGCTAGAAGATGCAGAGGCTTGGATACTTGGGATGAACAAATTCTTTGAGATGCATGAGTACACAAATAACATGAAGGCCAAAGTAGCGATCTTTAGGTTGAAAGGTAAAGTAGACATCTAGTGGGAAGATGTTAAGAGGGTCAGAGACATCAAGACAGATGACTTGAGTTGGCAAGAGTTCAAGAGGCTTTTCAGGAAGAAGTACTTGTCAGAGAGGTACTACTACATTATGGAAAAATAATTCTATGAACAAAACATGGGATCAATGACAAATGAAGATTACATGACCAAGTTTTTGGAGTTATTGAGGTATGTACCGTATCTTAGTGATGAGAAAGCTAAAGTTCAGAGATTTGTCAATGGTTTTCCATTAGCATTTAGAGATCGGATTGAGTATGATGAGCCTCAGTCACTTGAGGAAGTTATTGGGAAACTGGAGCATTTCTATGAATAATAAAAGTATAAGAATCAATGTCATCATGGATGGAAAGGAAAGGAAAAAGGTAAAGGTAAATGGAAGCCTAAGAGGACAAGGCCTTCACATGCAGATGAGAAATAGAATGTGGCACCGTAAAAGAGGTTAAATGTAACTAGACAGGGACATGAGTACTAGCAACAGCATAGAGGTGCTGGTATCGGTCGGTTGGAGTGTTGGACATGTGGTAAGGAGCACCTAAAGAGAGATTGTCCATAGAATCAGGGTGGTAGGCCTTAGATATACAATGCACAGGAGGCACAGACTGTTGGGGATGTTGGTCAAAGTATTCCACATATCTATGCAGTAGTGGACAATAGGAAGACATAAATTACGGGAATTTTGAGGTCGAAAATGGGCCTCCTAAGAAAAATGTACAACCAAAATAAAAATTATAAGAACTAATAGGATTCAAGATGATTATGTCAACCATGGGGGATGATTCACCATTTTTGGAGTAAAAAAGTAAAAATATTAAAAAATAATAAAACTATTTTTTCAACTCGTATTTTAAACTCATCTCCCTAAGGTTTTACTCAAATTTCAAGCTGGAGAACTCGTTGGATGAAAATTTTATTTCTTCATCCAAGGAGTACCCATGTTGCATACTTTCGATGGACCCTACTACATGAAAAATGAAAAATACATGAAAAAACGTTATTGCAATCACGTTTTTCATGTATTTCTCATTTTTCTTGTAACAGGGTATATTGAAAGTATGCAACATGGGTACTCCTTGGATGACTCTCAAAATTTGAGTAAATCAATACGGAGATAAGTTGAAAAAATATTTTTTTCTTTTTTCCCTCTAAAATTTGATGATGTAATCTAATCTTATTTTATTATTTCCACTATTATTTTATAAGTTCCTTAGGAGGCCCATTTGAAACCTCAAAACTCCCCTAATGACACCAGGCATCTATCATTGAGATGGACGGTAAGCTTTGTGATCAAGTTATCTCTATATTGATTGACCTTGAATCTAATTATAGCTATGTTAGTCCTGACTTGGTGGATAAGTGTGGTTTGAATAAGGAATTGCATGCAAAATCTTGGTTAGTGTAGTTGGCTACAGGTATGAAGAAGCGAGTTCACCATTGGGTACGAGCTTGCGCATTTGATTTGAATGGTATGCCTACAGTAGCACATTTAAATGTATTACCGTTGGGATCATACAGTATGTTGTTGGGCATGTATTGGTTGTATCTTCATAGAAACAAGGTAGACTATTATGGAAAATCCATTGTGTGTTGATGACAATGGGGAACTAAGAGTCTTGCAAGGTAAGAAGAAATCCACATCAATTAGGGTGGTGACAGCTATGCAAGAAAATCATAGTCCCAGGAAAGGGTGTATGTTGTTTGCAGTACATATTTCTAGTGATAAGGGTAAGGAGGTTGAGAATGCAAATGTCTTGAGCAAGTACCCAGTTTTCCAACAGTTTCAGGATGTATTTCCTGAGGATATTACAAAGTTGCCTCCTCACAGGGAGGTAGACTTTTCTATTGAGTTAGTGTCAGGGGCATCTCCAGCATCGAAAGCACCTTACAGGATGAGCACACTTGAGTTAGTTGAGTTAAATTTACAGTTGAAGGAAATGTTGGAAAAGGGATACATTAGGCCAAGTGTATCACCTTGAGGCGCACCAGTCTTGTTTGTTAGGAAGAAAGATGGTACTCTCAAATTATGCATTGATTATAGATAGTTGAACAAAGTGACTATCAAGAACAGGTACCCTTTGTCAACGATTCATGACTTGTTCAATCAGCTGAAGGGAGCAGTAGTGTTCTCGAAGATTGACTTGAGATCTAGATCCCATCAGGTATGCATAAAAGAGGAGGAAATTTACAAGAATACTTTCAGGACCAAGTATGGGCATTATGAGTTTGTTGTTGTTCCATTTAAAGATGAGGAAACTTACAAGAATACGTTCAGGACCAAGTATGGGCATTATGAGTTTGTTGTTGTTCCATTTGGCTTAACTAATGCTCCAACTACATTTATGTGTTTGATGAATAATGTGTTGCGTCCATATTTGGTTAAGTTTGTCATTGTGTTCATTGATGATATACTGGTATATTCTAAAAATGAGGAAGATCATGTCTAGTATTTAGCAGTAGTGTTGGGGTTGTTGAGAGAGCATCAGTTGTATGCTAAGCTCAAAAAGTGTAGTTTCTTTTAGACTGGGGTACACTACTTGGGACATGTTGTCTCCAAGGAGGGCATTGCAATAGATCCGGAGAATATTAGGGCCATCATGGAGTGGGCAGCTCCTAAGAGTGTGGATGAGGTGAGATTTTTCATGGGTTTGGTTGGGTATTATAGGAGGTTCATCAAGAAATTGTCACAGATTGCTTATCCTATCACATCATTGCAGAGGAAAGGTAAGAAGTTTGAATAGGCAAAGAAGTGTGAAGCTAGTTTTGAACAACTTAAGCCGTTGTTGAAACATGCACCAGTGTTACAGATTGCGGATCTATACAAAGCTTTTGTGGTATGCACAGATGCTTGCAAGAGAGGACTTGGTGGAGTCCTTATGTAGGATGGACAAGTGGTATGCTATGAGTCTCATAAACTAAATGAGAATGAGCAGAATTACCCAACACATGATCTTGAGTTAGCAACGATTATACATGCATTAAAGATGTGGAGACACTGTCTTCTTGGTAGGAGTTTTTTACTTATGAGTGATCATATTAGGTTGAGGTATTTGTTTGACCAGCCGAATCTAAATGCCCAGCAGGCTAGATGGTTGGCCACGATCAGTGAGCTTGATTTCGAGATCAGGTACATCATAGGTAAAGAGAACATGGTGGAAGATGCTCTCAGCATGTGGGTACAGGTAATTCACTTAGAAGTTATGAGCTCCTATGGGACAAACTTACTATATAGGATCTTGCAAGCAGGTCGGCAAGATGTCAGGTATATGGAGATTATGAACAGGTTGCAATAGGGTACAGGTGCTGGTACTGGTACAGGTGGTAGTACAGGTACAAGTGCAGGTGCATAGGGTGTGGATTATTGTCTTACAATGGATGGATTGGTTAGGCTCTGAGACAGGATATATGTACCGATAACAGTGAACTCAAGAAGGTGATCTTGATGGAGTTTCATGCAAAAATATATTCAGGTCACCCAAGTTATCAAAAGACACTGACAGCAGTGAAGAGATTTTATTATTGGCTGAATTAGAAGAGGGATGTAGCAAAGTTTGTGGCGAGGTGTTTCGACTATCAGCAAGTGAAAGCAGAATGTCAACATCTGGGTGGACAGCTACAGTCAATCGTGATTCCGGAGTGGAAATGGGAGGTTATTTCCATGGATTTCATCACAGGGTTTCCGAAGACAATGAAGCATCATGATTGCATCATGTTCATTGTGGAAAAGTTAACAAAGGTTGCACACTTCATTTCGGTGAAGTCTATGTTCTCAATTAGTGATGTGGTACAGGTATTCATCAGAGATGTGGTTAGAGTACATGGTATTCTAGAGAAGATTGTGTTAAACAGGGATGGAAATTTCACTTCCAAGTTCTGGAAGGAGTTATTTGCTAGTTTTGGCACTGATTTGGCCTTCAACACATCTTATCATCTGCATACAGATGGACAGACAAAGAGTGTCAACAGAATATTGGAGGAAATGTTGAGGACGTATGTGATGCATCAGTAGTGGAAGTGGGAAGAGTATCTCCCTTTGGTAGAGTTTTCATACAACAACGGTTATCATAAGTCATTAAGGATGAGTCCTTTTGAGTCATTGTATTGGCAAAGTTGTAACACTCCCATCAGTTGGACTGATCCAATTAACAGGGTATTTATTGGACCAGATATGTTGGTAGACATGGAATAGGAAATGTAGGTGATCAAGACGAACCTAAAGGCAGCATGAGATAGGCAGAAGAGTTATGCAAATAGAAATAGGTTGTTTAAGGAGTCCCAGGTTGGGGAACAAGTGTACTTGTGCATCAAACCAAAGAAGAGCCCCTTGCAGATTGGATCGTGTGCCAAGCTGGCACCACGGTTTTGTGGACCCTTTAGTATCATTGAGAGGATTAGACTAGTAGCCTATCAACTTACACTGCCTCCTATTGTTAAATTCCATGATGTTTTCTTTGCTTAAGAAGTATGTTAAGGATGATGATCATGTGATTGACTGGTCTGTATTACATGTGGAACTCGATGGAGAATTCTAGCCAGAGCCTCAGTGTATATTGCAGAAAAATGTGCTCATGCTCCAGAACCGAGAAATCAATCAAGTTAAAGTTCAATGGAAGCACTTTGGGCTCGATGAAGCTACATGGGAGATGGTGGATCAGATGTGAGCTATGTATCCTTCCTTGTTTGTCGGTTGAGGCAAACCAACTTGGTATGGTGGTGTGGTATTTGCTTTATGGTGGTTTGGTATTTGTTTTATGGTGGTTCGGTATATGCTTTATGGTGGTTTGGTATTTTCTTTATGGTGGTTTGGTATATGCTCTATGGTGGTTTGATATATGCTTTATGATGGTCTGGTATATTCTATATGATGTTTTGATATATGCTTAGATATGGTGCTTAGTATATGTTTTAATATATGTTTTGGTATATGATTTGGCATATGTTTCGGTATATATATATTTTTTATGATGTTGCTACATGTACATATATGTATGGATTTAAATATTGTAATGAGCTATGTTATAAAGCTCCACTATGCAGTATGGGTGTCATGTAATTATGATTATGTTGTTTCGTTACTATGCTATCATGTGTTTATGTTATCATGATGTTATGATGTCATGTGGATTGACACTCAGCAAGATGATCATTATAAATAACACAATGAGCTGTGTTCTAAATCTCCATTATGCAGCATGTTGTAATGATGTTTTGTTTTGAACATATCTTCCATTGTAAATACTGCATTGAGCTATGTTATAAAGCTCCATAAGCAGTATGTCTTCTTTCAACGGGTTGTTGAGGTATATGTGTCATTGAACACCAAGGACAATGTCCACCAAGGGGGAGGGTTCTATAATAGCCCTCCTGAAAAGTCCATGTAATAAAAGTTAAAAACAATAACCACGGTCAATGGGACACTTATCCTAAGCTGAATGTTGGGCAGGATATCCTAAGGGGTGTTCAATTGGTTGTTTATTGCTAAGGAAATTCGAAAAGGTAATGGCTAAGGATTTGGGAAGGCAAAATGGAATTTTTGGCACATTTATTTATGAAAATAATGTAAATTAGGAGAAAAAGGAGGTGAAAGGTCACAGGTTGCATGTGATGAGGAAAATGAAGGAAAATAATGGAAAATGAAGAAATTATAGGCCTCATCCATAAAAAGGCTTCTAAGGATCAGTTGGTAACCTTTTTTCAGTTTAGCTTTGGATCTCTCTCATTATTCTCTCTCTCTCTCTCTCATACTCTTGGACATTTAGAGTTTTCTTGGACCATTTTGGCATTAGATCAAGAAAGGAAAAGAAGGAAAGAGGAAGAAAATATCAAGTAGGGAAAGACAGGATCAAGAAACTAGAGCAAGCTTCATTGTAGGTATCAACTTGCATGTGTATTTTCCTTGCTAGATTTGGCATGCATGGTATTGCATGTGGTTATTTTACTCTTGTGTCATGGATTTTGCCAGGTGTAACAGTTTTTTTTAGCCTAGCCTTGCCATTTCTGGATAGCCATGGTGTGATGGGGTTCTCATGTTTTGGTTGAGCTATATTGCCGAATGGATTCGAAGCTGAGTGGGGTGGACCTCCGAATGATAGAGCACATGGCCTAGTGGTCCCTGAACCAGACTGTGGATCACGGTAAATCCACTAGCCTAGTGACCCCTAAGCCAGACTGTGGGTTGCGATAAAGCCAGGATTGTGTTGCCTCGTTGGGCCTAGGAATCCTTTTCGGTGAATGGCAGGATATACAGTAAAGCCAAGAGGTGGTTTGCTCTCCATTGGTCATAGTAATCTAGGGTTTGGGATATATGGTAAAGACTAGAAAGTGGGTCTTGGTTTAGGGGCTAGTGAACCGGGTTTGGATTATGTTAAATCCTGAGAGACTAGGAGACAGGAAAATTCCTCATAGTGTAGGTGGATAAATTCGATGGCATCCATGCTTGTTTAGCCTAGTGATCAGGTGGAGATCATGGTAAAGCTTGTTATGATGTGTTCATTTTGTTGGCCTAGTGATCCAGGATGGATTACGATAAATTCTAGTTTCTATTGATAAGGGTGAGGTGGTTCAGCCTCGGTATGATGTGGTTGAGTTCTTTTGGTTTGAGTCCCACATTCATGCTTGGAATATGGCACGGGGGTGATTGACAGAAGAGAGACTTGGCTCAGCTAATCTATGGTTGGGTGGAACGTGGTAGTCCCATCTCCGGTTGGTTTATTGCATTCATTAATGAGAAATTCATTCCCTTGATTTTCATGTGTAAATGTATTTATGTATACGTGGATTTTGATGGCTGATATGTTTATGGTATTTCTATTCGTATTATGTTGGTTATATGTATATTTTATGACAGTATCTATGTATGGATCTCAGCATGTTTTTACTTGTATATGAATGTATAAAGTATACATGACCTAATAGATGAAAATGCAACAAATGACATGAGGAAACAATGGTTCATAGTGATTCTCAGATAAGTATGAGATCCTTTAACTTAATTATGTTGTTTACACCTATAGGTTACATATACATGACATCTTTGAAGAAATGAATATCATGGCTAGTAGGGTCTGGTTATGGTCTTGTTCATCTTATTTCTTTGGCATCATTGTTTCCCTATACTTTTCCTGATTCTAAGCTATCATTCCATTCTGGGCAGTGGCCTGGGCTATAGGCCTAAAAAAGTGGCTTAAATCTCAGGATTGCTAGCACAGAACTGACAACTTGAGTCTCTGGTCACTGGAAGGCAGGCCTATGAGAGAAACTTTAGGTTTTTGGTCACTCCATTTCCCATAGTGTGAGAGTGGCTATGGCCTAAGAGAGCCAGAACAACAATGGGACCTAGGGACAAGCTGTCTGAATCACTGACTTGTCTCCTGAAGGTTCTGATGATGATGTTGGATGACTATGTGTGATGTTTCGTTGATTCCACTTCCTTAAGGTCACATAGGAGGTCAAATATGATTATAGTAGCCTCTTGTCTCGTGTTTACCCCAGTTGGCATGGTTACTCTAGTGGATGTGGGAGGACGGTGTTACATGATCCTCCTACCAGGAAGAGACCATTGTAGCTTCAAGACACCTTACAATATGCTAAGAGACGTGTTGCTTCCAAAGGAACCTTCAAGGAAAGTAAACATCCATGTTGATATTAGGGATATGTTGTGGCTGTGAGCAACATCATACAGGTTGAACCACACACCCTTAAAGAAGTAGTGAAGGAGAAGGTATGGAAAGATGTTATAGTTGAAGAATATGAGTCCATTAAGAAGAATGATGTGTGGGAACTGGGAAGTGGTTTTAATACTCGAAGGGAAATATTTTGTGTATTCAAAATGGTTGTACAAGATCAATCATGGTGTGGATGGAAGTATCGAGAAATATAAGGTGAGATTTGTGGCTAGAGGTTTCTCCTAGAAAGAGGGAGAATATTATGATGGCACTTTTCATCTATTTAACGCTACACTACTATTTGATCTATCGTTTCTCTAGATGCTATTCAAGGATGGACACTTTACCAGATGGATGTGAAGACTACATTCCTTCATGGCACACTTAAGGAATAATTATATGTTGAAAAACCTTGGGGATTTGAGGAGCAGGATAGGAAGACTCATGTGTGCAGGCTGAAGAAAGTGTTGTAGAGATTGAAACAAGCCCCCAAGGCTTCATATGCCTGCATTAATAGTTATATGATGAAGCTTGGATTTACAAAAATCAATGTTGACTTGAACCTTTACTTCAAAGTGGTCCAAGGTATGCCCCTGATTTTGGTTTTATATGTTGATGATTTATTCTTGATAGGTGGAGAGCCTCCTATTCTCCAATGTAAGAGGGAGATGGCATCTGAATTTGAAATGAAAGACCTTGGATTGATGCACTTCTTCCTCATCTTAGAGGTGTGGAATAGGCCTGGCAATATTTTCCTTTCGCAAGGGAAATATGTTGTCAAACTACTAGAACAATTTGGAATGGTAGAATGTAAGTCCATGGCCACACCAACAGAGATGAACTTGAAGAAGCTATGTGGAGAAGTTGCAGGGCTTGACTTAGCAAATCCCTCTGAGTACCAACAGTTGATTGGGGCACTGATGCTCTTAGTGAACACTTTTCCATACATATGTTTTGTAGTTAACACTCTGATCCAATTTACGACCGAGCCTCTACATGCACATTGGGCCACTGCTAAGAGTGTGTTAAGATACTTACATGGGACTATTAATCTTGGTCTAATTTATATTGTCAGATATGTGATGCTACATGGATACACTGATATTGATTGTGCCAAAAATGTTATTGATAGGAAGAGCACATCAGGGTGTTGTTTTAGCCTGGGATCTACCATGATGTCTTGGATGAGCAAGAAGTAGAATTTTGTTTCCCTTAGCATGGTTGAGGTCAAGTATATTGTTGTTAGCATAGCTAGTTGTGAGGCAGTATGGTTGATGAAGCTTGATGAAGCTCTTTGGACAATTGTTTGAGCAGATTCTAGATACAACAATGATATATTGTGACAACAAGAGTGGGATCCGTCTGGCATAGAATCATGTGTTCCATGAAAAGTCCAAGCATATTGAGATTAGATATCATTAAATTCGAGATATGGTGTCGAGAGGAGTCATAAGGCTCCATCACATTTCGAATTACAAGCATATAGTAGATATTCTTACCAAGGATTTACCGAAATGGAAGTTCCCAATCTTCATAGAGAAGCTTGGATTGGTGGATGTGACCCACCCGTGAATGGGTCATGGTTGATCAAGAACATTGCTCTATACTCTTCCCCCCATTTGAGCTCACGGGGAGAGGAATTGAGTTGGAGAGCTCCTAGGGTTGAGGGAACTCTAAACAATAGAATGGGGTGTGATCCTTACCCCTTGTAGTAAGTGTATCTCATCTATTGTCACTGTCACACATGTTTGTGATCCTTGTCATTTATGAAAAGTAGGCATCTCCCCCTACTGTCAAGTTTGGGACTTGGTAGAGTATACCCTAGTATGCATCCTACCCACAAATTGGGCTTGTTGGTATTTCCACCCATCTGTCTAATGGGTGAGAAGACTTGAGATAGGGTGTGATCCTTACCATTTATGGTAAGTAGTATCTCTCTCAAGAATGGGATGCAGGTGTTCTACCACTTGGTTCTTAAGGACCAAGATGGGAAAACTATTGAACAATAGGATAGTGTGTGATCCTTACCTCTCACGGTAAGTAGTATCTTGCCTATTGTCATTAGATATAGCGTGCTAGATTTATCTCTGTATGATGACTCCTCTTCTTTAGATTCAAGATTTTTCAGTAGATGAGAAAAGATGAGATATGATATCATAAGGCGATGAGGATGACGAGACATGTGAGATGGGTCTTATGATGCAATCAGTAATTCATCCCTGGCTGAGAGGGAATGTTGAAATTCGGAAGCTCGAGGAGAAATTTCCTCCTTTAGGAAGCCTTCCTCAACCTAAGAAGACCCCCCTAGCCCTTGGAAGAATTTAATTTGCATAATACAAAATATTATTTTTAATGTGAAACCCACAACTGCATAAAAGTACATGTCGACCTGGTGAAGGAAATTCATCCTCTAAAACCACATATAACTAGATCACATGTCACATCACTTGGGGGCATCATCATCATACCACATCTTCTCTTGATTGGTTTGTACATCTCTGAAGTTGCGGGTATGATTTTACACATGTGAAGGAGAGAGGCGCATTATGTTTTGATCAACGTTGACTTTCTATTTGGGACCATTTTGACTAGTGTTGACCAAGGAAAAATTGACTTCATTTGATTGAATTTTGACCTATTTTGGGAGGCTAAGTTGACTAGGCTTTGGGCCAAATTTTTCTGGGCATGTTGAGTACCTTTGACCACAAACTTTGATCAGTTTTGACTGCAAATTAGTTAGGGTTTGACTGCAAATCCTTCTCCCTTTTGATCAAGATTTTGAGGCTACTTTGACAGGGTTTCACTTAAGGAAGAAGGTCACATATATTGACTGGTTGACCTGGTTTTTTGAAGGCTAATTTGACCATTGACCATTGCCTAGTTAGGGTTGCTTCTGTTTTTGTTTACTTTGACCAGAACTTGCAGATTTGACTTTTGGATATATTTTACTTTGGAGCTCATATTTGATTGGATATTGGATTGGTGTTTGGGATAGTCAAGGCTTTGACCTTTGACTCATTTTTGATGTACTTGGACATTGGATCTATATGTTGAACATTTGATGACAATCTAATAGAAGAAGAATTTGGAAAGGTTCCCCCCTTGTGGGGTTTTTCCCTCGTCTTTGACCAAATATTGTGTCTCTATTATTCTTGGTTGTCTTCTTTTTTGCATTTGCTTTATTGTTCTATCTACATTTGCTTATTGTTGCTGGAAGATTGAAATCATATTGGATAATTGATTCCTAATTGAAGAAGAATTTTTATAAGTGATTGCATCATCATTGAACACTGAAAAATTAACAGTTGCCAGAAAATTTTAATATTTTGTTCTTGTATTATGAAATGTCTGTAAATGCAAAGCTCAATTATCTATCTTCAAACTCAATACATTTTTTGCAATATCTTTGAATAACTACATATACTCCTACAAGCATAGAATTTCCTGTGATGTTTCATGTATAATTTTAATTTCAAGATTCATATCTTCTTTGCTTTCAAGATCTACAACTCACTAAAAATGTGATAATTACTTACAAATATCGTGCACTTTCACATTGTTTCTATTACTCGTAGTAGAAGTACATCTAGTTGCTTTCAGCTGGCACCAATAATTGAGAGGAGGGAGTGGCTGATGGAGCTACAGGAAGGAGGCTATGGGTAGACCCTACGTGGTTGTTGGCCGACGACACAGCTGGATATACTGGCTGCACACACGTACACCTTGGAATAGGCGCACCCATATTAAAATACCCTTTCTCCGTAACAGTGGATTTTTTTACTATTTCTGTTTTACAGTGGGCGTTTTACTAGCATTACGGTTTGGGGCATTGACCCAGGGCTCCAGCCGTTTGGCTGACATACTGCTCATCCTCCCGACAGTTACCTCCGGCAGCTGGCGTTACCTTGCCCTAGACAACGATGGACCTAGACTTGGAGGACTATTCGGAGGAATCATTAGCGGAGGGTTCTATCTAGACCACCCCGTGCTCAGATAAGTATGGGATGCAGCCATTTGGGAATTACTTGCAAGAAGATATCTCCGGGCTCCCTCCCTTCTTTGGCCCATCTAACCATCATTTGATCCTGTCAGACGACCCCCCCACCTCTCGTTGGTTACAACCTCTCTCCCCACAAGTAGCTATATTACTGCTCCCCCTGAATCCGGTTCACTCCCTGATGGCTTACCCCCTCCCCCGGAGTTTCCCCCTAAAGTAGAGCATTCCCTTGACCGCGGAGGTACCACTGAGGTTGAAGCTAGGGCCAGCAAGAAGACCAAGTGCTTTCGCACAAAGGCGGTCGATACCTTCCTCAGACTCGAGGAGGACATCCGGCTGGGAGATACTATGGATTTTGCAGACATGGTGCTGGTGGGTAGAGTACGAGGACGAAACTACACTGCGCTCACATCAAAGCATGGACAACGGAGGTCTGGGGACATCGTCTCACCAGCTTACCCACAGTCCATACTTTTGTGAAAGGCTAGTTTGCACTCCGCTTCTCTCGACCAGACCACACGAATTGGGTCCTCTCATCCTATTGGCATTTCGAGCACGCCCCAGTCCTTCTCAAACGCTGGTCACTGCTTTTCGACCCAGACACTGAGCAGCTCGGAGTCAGGCCGATATGGGTAAGACTCCCGCTACACTTCTGGTCTAAAGATATCTTCAGACAAATTGGGAATTCTATTGGCACTTACATGGAATCGGACAAATCCTACCTGTCCATAGGCAAGATGGCTTTCGCCAGACTTCTGGTGCATATGGATACCTGGGGCAGACTTCAGGAGTACATCACTATCCAGTGGAGATCATTCACGAGGAAGCAACCACTGGATTATGAGGGCATACCATACAGATGCCATCGGTGTCACAAGGTTGGGCACGTTTACAAGGATTTCCCCCTAATCACCAAGAAAGGGAGCCTAGAGGAGAACAAAGATCAGGAAGAGCGCCCTCAAGACAATCCATCACCCACAGTGGAAATGGAAGAGCAGCCTCCACAAGCCCCGGTTGAAGCTGATCAGGTACCAGAGAAGGATACAAGAAATAAGCGGGAGAAAGCTCCTCCCAGGCCTCCCTCCCCACCATTAACAAGAGCAAGGGTGGCCATTGGGGATGCACACTCCATGGGTATGTCAAATTCACCTCTCACTTCTGTTATTTCATCTTTTATATTTCCTATTCTGCCACCCCTATCAATAAGTCCTGGGCCTTGGAATCTTCGGGCATCCTCCCTACTCCTCCCTCCTCGCTCCCCCCTGGCTTCTATATCAGACGTCCTTGGTTTAGCACTGCACTATTGCTCCCCCTCCCCCTACTTACTCCTTCCCTCAGCCTTCCCTCATGGATGGCTCTTCCGCCCCTGTCCCCTCCCATCCTCCCCCGGAATCCCGTTACCCCCTTCGCTCCCAGATGCGCTCCCAGGGCCTCGACATTATTGGATTTGAGGTGGTATCCCCTCCTCCCCCTCCTAAGACCCAAGGTCACCCCTCCCACCTATCCAAGGCCAAACATCAGGCAGGGGAGGAAATTGCTACTGGCAAACAGAAAACTATCAATTGGGCCCTTAGAGTAGAGCAAGCCCCTCACCTCCCCCCTCCATGAAGCTGCTTTCCTTTAATTGTCGCGGGATGGCCAGCCCGGAGAAGAAATTGGCCCTCAAACGTCTGTTTGCATCTGAGCCGATAGACATCATTTTCTTCAAGAAACCCTTGGTCCCACCAGTACTATTTCTCATCTACTTGAATCATGGCTCCCAGGCTAGACATTCCATTCCCTAGATGCCTCTGGGAGATCTGGAGGACTAACCCTGGGCATAAACAATCGCTCAATTAAGACCCTGAGGGTCTGGGGAGGTCGGGGTTTCTTGACCGTAGATATCTATTCCCCTACTCTTGAATTGGAATTCAGAATCTATAATGTTTACGACCCCTGCCAGGACAGAGCCGCTTACTGGAGAACATTGTTCAACTCTACCCTCCTACAACAGGACAATATCATCCTAGGTGGTGACCTCAACTTCTCCCTGGGATATGCGGAATCTTGGGGGAACCAAGCCCAAGTAGATGCTCTATCTGATTACTTTGGGAACCTTCTGGAGTCTCATAGATTCATTGACATCCCCTCAGCCAAGCTGCAACCCACATGGAGGAACAATAGAATTGGGGATGCAAGCTTGGCTAGAAGACTTGACAGATTCATTACTAAGGAAGACATGATCAGCAGGGAGCTAGAATCAGACAATGGGTGGGTTCTAGCGGCCTATCGGACCATTGACCTGTATATCTCGAGATACAGGACATAAATGTCAAACCAAAGGCCCCATTCAAATTCAATGCTACCTGGCTCCGGGACATGGAATATATTAAACTAGTGACCGAGTTTTGGAAGGCCAAACCCCCGGGCTTATCTAGGAACTTTTGCCTGGATTTCGCTCGTAACATGAAGGAGCTGAAGGAACTCTCCAAGGCATGGGCCAAGAAGAAGAAGGAAGAGGAGGATCTAACCCTGAGATCAGCAGAAGCTGACATCATATCCATTGAGGAAGATTCTGGGGGTGGTGGGATGACCCAGGAGCAAAAGGACAAACACTCTGCTACACTGTTGAAGAGAACCCAAATCCTAAGAAACAGAGAAGAAAGTTGGCGACTTCGAAGTCGGGCCATCTGGTTAAAAGAAGGGGATGACAACACAAAATTCTACCACAAATATGCAAATGGCCGGAAAATCATTAACACAATATGGGAACTACAAGACTCTCAGGGACGATCAATGCAATCATTTAGAGAACTGGCTACATTGGCATGTACACATTTTCAAAACATATACAAGGCTCCTGCTACTGCCACTCTAGCTAAAGTCATGCAGGTCACTCAGCTTTTCCCTGGTTTCATTGATCAAGAGACGGAACAAGAGCTCTTGAGGGAAGTCTCACTACAAGAGCTCGAAGATACACTAAAGTGGCTAAAGAAAGATAAGAGCCCGGGGCCAGATGGATGGTCAGTGGAATTTTATTTAGCCTTCTTTGAGATTCTGGGAGAGGACCTCCTTAGGCTTGTTGAGGAGAGCAGAACCAGTGGGAGGATCCTGGGCGGGCTTAAGTCTACCTTCATTGCACTCATCCCCAAAGCTGACAAGCCCTCATCCTTTGATGACTTCAGACCCATCTCCC